>CM075962.1:7046863-7346863 GCA_038048745.1 Coluber constrictor foxii | reverse complement strand
TGGAGCAGAACCATCAAGCACATAGTTCTCTGGTGCAGCTCTCCATGTGGAGTGGAGAGCGAGGGTTATTTATACCCTCTCTTGCCCTTGAGCTTCCTGTTCCTGTGAAAGAACATGTATTCTATTGGCTGTTGTCAGACTCCCATGGGGTCATGTAGGGGTCGTGTTTGCCTGAGTCAGGTTTGGTTGAAGTTTGCCAGGTGATGCAATGTCCTTAGGAGATTGTGCAATGCAGTGAGCCCTGCTACTAGATAATCCTACTATATCCTGGAGCAGTGGTGGTCTGTGAGAAAATTTTGGTGGTCCGCAGAAACATTATTTGCATTTTTATATTGCACTAAATACTATTTACTTTTTTAAAAAATTCGTATTAGTGGTCCGCAGGATTTAAAATTGTGAATTTAGGGCTCCCTGAAGTCCGAAAGGTTAGTAACCCCTGTCCTGGAGGATCATGTCTTAATCCCATCATCCTGGAGCTGAAGGTCTTTTGTCTTGTGCCCAGTCTGTCTTAATGGGCACCAAATATTTGCTGGAGGCAGGGAGCTGTGGCTCTGAGTTTCTGTCTCCCTTAAGATTTCAGTTTCTCCTTTAGGGGAAATATAATATTCTGCCTTTTTAATATTTGCCAAAATATTTCATTTTTTCTTGGAGAGGGGTGGGTGTTAACTTTCTACCTGGCAAAAAGTCATCAGTTGTGGGCTGCTGCAAACAACTATATAAATGCAGGCCGGTTGCTGAGTGTCCAATGTGTGGTCACATGACTATGTGTGATCGGAATTTCAGGTCGTATCTTTTTCGGGGCCCGTTGTCAATCAAACGGTTGCTAGGTGACCGGTCTCTCAGGACTACCTGTATATCACCTGTTGCTGAGATGAAGGTGTGATTTCGGCCTGCCTGGTATTTCTACTGTTCTAATCCCACAGCTCTCAATGTCACCCAGCTGGCATCCATGCTTAAGGCAGCACTAGAAGTCACAGTCTCCTGGTGATTGGCCCAAAGTCACCCAGCCAGCTTTGATGCCTAAGGCAGGACTACAACTATTTTTTTTTCAGGGATGTGCAGCTGAGTTTAAGATCTGACCTATTGACTGAGATTTTCCAGTAAGAGATCAGAGATCCAACCAAGGACATCTACTTGATACCATCTGTCAATAGTATGCCCTTGAAAGTCTGAGACGCCCTCACGATTGTATCATTTAATGTGCTTCTGAAGGGAGCATCCTTTCACCACAACCCTACAGAACCTGAGTGTGGGTTGTTGTTGTTGTTGTTTTTGTCGCTTGGATTCTTCCCCCACTTTTAAAGAATTGTGTCGAGAAGACTTAACAGATAAGCCGCGCATATTATGAAAATAACTTGGGACCTCACACAAACCCAGTACTTTTGTGTTACACGAAAGCAGCTTGTGTTTCATCAGCCCTCCAGCATTACATTCGTGTAATGCTATGTGCGAATGACCTTGGGAGATGCTGCCAAGGGAACGAACAGATAAGAGGCAGCACATCCTGCAGGTAGTTGGCGGGTGGGGCAAACCTCTGGTGGTATTCAGCCGGTTCGGCTCAGTTTGCCCGAACCGGTAGCGGAAATAGCTACCTGCCCACTCACCCCGGCTCTATGCCATCCTATTTAGGGCCATTTTTGAGGCCCGGCGCATGTACAGAAGTGAACTAAGTGCCTGGGTGGAAGGCTGGGCATATATGTGGAAGGCAGGCAGGTGTGCAAACCGGGTACGTCCATGCACGAAGTGAGCATGAGAGCGTGGCGAACCGGTAGTAACATAATCTGAAACCCACCGCTGGGTAAGACGCTCAAAAGAGACCCTCCCTGGTTTCATGGGGTGTCAAGGAGTCAGAATTGTGCTTTTAAGATTGTGATAATCTAGCCTTACAACAAAGTAGAATCAGTGCATCTGGTTGTCCTAAGATGCTTTTCCAAAAGGCCACACAGACTTCCTTGGGTTTTTTTCCTTGAAAACATTTCTGGTGCTTTGAAAAGTAGGTTGAACCCCAATATTTGCCAATATGCCAATATTTGAAGGGTTGCCACAAAGAAGAAGGGGTCAACCTATTTCCCAAAGCACCAGACGGCAAGACAAGAAGCAATGGATGGAAACTTATCAAGGAGAAAACACGAGGAATTTCCTGACGGCGAGAACAATTAACCAGTGGAACAACTTGCCTCCAGAATTGTGAGTGCTTCATCACGGGACATTTTTTAAGAAGAGATTGGACAATCGTTTGTCTGAAATGGTACAGGGTTTCCTGCCGGAAGAGGGATTGGACTAGAAGACCTCCAAGGTCCCTTCCAACTCTGTTACTCTGGATATTCTGTTATTCATCGCTAGATATGTGGGTTATTAATTCCAGAATTCTTTACAATGGCCATGCTGGCATGGGAATTTGGGAGGCTGAAGTCCAACTAATTGGAGGACTTTCATCCTTGGTCCATCGGAGCAGCGTACATCTCCTTCCCACATCACAAGCTTATTCCAGACCATATGGGTTCTACCCATCAAGCACAAATAACTTGTTTGAAGAAACAGTGCCAAATTCTCTACATAAATTTCATCATCATCATCGTTATTATTATTATTATCATCATCATTTAATCTTTAGTGAGATTCACAGCCTTTGAGGCTGGTTAATAGCTCAGCAGCTCGAGTCCTAACCAAGGACCTAGGAACTGTTAAGGTATCGTCGGAGGATGTAAGCTGGAAGTAAGGTGGTTTTTTGTAGAGTCAAAATGTTCAAGTCCGGTAAATTTAGAATTTCTAAATAACGGGGTAGCCCTTTGGGTATTGCTCCAAGGGCTCCGATTACAATTGGGACAACACATGATTTCTTTCTCCACAGTCGCTCAACTTCAATTTGCAAGTCCCGGTACTTTGTGATTTTTTCTTGCTGCTTATCTTCAATCCATGCGTCACCAGGTATTGCAATGTCAATGAACCATACTTTTTTCCTTTCAACTATTGTTATGTCAGGTGTGTTGTTGTTGTTGTTGTTGTTGTTGTTGTTGTTATTGGTTAATCTTTAGTGAGAGTCACAGACTTTGAGGCTGGTTAATAGCTCAGCAGCTCGAGTCCTAACCAAGGACCTAGGAACTGTTAAGATATCGTCGGAGGATGTAAGCTGTTCCGAGTAAGGTGGTTTTTTGTAGAGTCAAAATATTCAAGTCCGGTAAATTTAGAATTTCTAAATAGCGGGGTAGCTCTTTGAGTATTGCTCCAAGGGCTCCAATTACAATCGGGACAACACACGATTTCTTTTTCCACTGTCGCTCAACTTCAATTTGCAAGTCCCGATACTTTGTGATTTTTTCTTGCTGCTTATTTTCAATCCGTGCATCACCAGGTATTGCAGTGTCAATGAACCATACTTTTTTCTTTTCAACTATTGTTATGTCAGGTGCGTTGTGGATTATATTATTATTATCATCATCATCATCATCATCCCTTTTATTCATTAAACATGAAATTCAGTCTAAACATTTAAAAATGCGTCACAAATAACATTGACTGGTGCTAATGGTTGATAAAATGCCAGCGTCCTAGGTATCAACCAAGTATCTTCTTAAAATATATGATGTTCTAAGTAGCACAGTTTTTTGCAGTTCCACTGGTGTTATTGCAGGAAGCTGCAATTTCTTGATGTATCTTGTAAAATTCTGGGACATAGTACCAAGTGCCCCGATGACAATGGGTATCACTGTCACAGGTTTCATCCATAGTCATGTAGTTTCGATGGCCAGGTCACGATATTTCGTGATTTTTTCCAGTTCTTTTTCTTCGACTCCGGCATCTCCTGGTACCGCAATGTCAATAAATTGTACGTTTCGGTTTTCGACAACTGTGATATCTGGCGTGTTGTGTTCCAAGTGATGATCCGTCTGTATTCAAAAGTCCCACAAAATCTTCACGTTCTCCTTTTCTATAACTTTTTCCACTTTATGTTTCCATGACTTTTTGGATACAGGTAAATCGTATTTTTTTATATATAATGACCAGTGGATTAATTTAGCAACTCGGTCATGTCTAGCTTTGTAATCCGTTTGTGCGATGTTGCTGCATTCACATATTAAATGTGAAACTGTTTCGACTTTGTTGTTGCCAAGTCGGCAGTTTGGATTGTTGGTGGATTTTTGTATCTTTGCTTTCATGGCATTAGTTTGTAGTGCTTGTTCTTGAGCAGCGAGTCTTAAACCTTCTGCTTCTTTCTTGATGGTTCCCATCTTAAGCCATGCCCATGTCAAGTTGTCATCACATTTTCCTTCATTGTTTTTCAAGTGCTGTCCATGCAAAGCTTTGGTTTTCCATCTGTATAATCTGTCATCCAGCTGTTGTTGGGTTGTTGTTGTTATTGTTATTGTTGTTGTTGTTGTTCTTATTTCTGATATAGAACATAATGCTACTGAGTCCCAAATAAAGATGTTCACTTTTGAGATAGCAAATGCAAACTCCATTTTCTCTCTAAGTGTGTCTTGTGTGTCTGTGTGTGCATTTATCTCCGCTAGTTGGCAAACATTTTCTTCCCTGACCTTTTGCTCTAACGTGTCATAAATATAGAAGCCACTGAAGAGAAGGGGGAAGAAAAATATGATTTATATGTGCTTGGCAGCTGAAATACCATATTTATCTGAAGAGAAGGGTAGCTTCCCCCCCCCCTCCGTAAAAGATACCCCGTTAAAACAAGAACGTTATTTCAATTTGCTAAAAACACAGTAAAAGAAGGAGAGCAGAAAAAAGAACTTTTTGTCGTTGAGATTGGGAGTTTGGTAGCTAGTCCTCGATTTATAACCATAGCGACTGTTCAGAGTTACAACGGCACTGAAAAAAGTGACTGCAACTTGTCCTTCTACTTACAACCAGCATCGCCTCCTTACAGTCACAGGATCGAAACTCGGGTGCCTGGCCACCAACAGGGAGAGGCAGTCCTCGACTTACGACGACAATTGAGCCTCAAAATTTCCATTGCTGACTGAGAAATCGGTTAAGTGGATTTTGCCTCATTTTGCGACCTTTCTTGCTCACGGTTGTTAAGCGAATCTGGCTTCCCCATTGACTTTGCTTGTCAGAAGGTCGCAAAAAGGAATCGTGTGACCCCCGGGACACTGCAACCGTCATAAATATGAACCAGTTGCTCAGCCTCTGAATTTTAATCGCATGACCATACTGAAGTGATGCTGAAGTGGTCGTAAGTGTGAAAAACAGTCCTAAGTTACCTTTTTCAGTGCCGTTATAACTCCGAACAGTCACTAAGCGTACAGTTGTAAGTCGAGGATTTCCGCCGATTGTAATGTCGCATGGTCACCAGTTGCGACCTTCCTCAGCTGACTTTTGACAAGCCAAGTCAACGGAGGAAGCTGGATTCACTTAACAACGGCATGATTCGCTTAACGACCGTGGCAAAAGAAAAGGTTGTAAAATCAGATGTGACTCACTTAATAACCTCCTCGCTTAGCAACGGAAACTCAGTTGTGGCCGCATTTGGGGGAACCTCTTGTATCTTGAGTTTTGAGATGTCTGTCATTTATAAAAATCCAGAATATGACATTATTTGCACCTCTGTCGGATGCTCGAAACACTTACGAGGAAGGTGTGTGGGGAAAGTCTATCAAAGACAAATTATTAACGGATGATTCTCTTCAAGGAACACGAAGCAAATCTTTTCCTATCCAAATTGACCCTTCAGTGCCAAATCGGTGGAAATCAAAGGAAATTTATCTTTTTGCTGGAGTGATAAATTATGGAACAAGGACATTTAGTGATCCCACAGTGCTCAACTTGTCTTTCGGAGACCCCTTTTAAGCAGTTTGAAATCACTGGAGAAGAGGCCTTGTTCTGCTTTTTTCACAGAAAAGGAATCATAAAATCTACGAAAGGCTCGCATTTATCGGGATCCTAATACCCTGTGTATGGTCTGCTGTTTCTACCACCCAGGATCGCTTCAGGATCCCTTTACATCAGAGGTGGGGAACAATGGCCCCTTTATGACTTGAGGACTTCAACTCCCATAATTCCTGAGGCAGCCAGCAGGAATTCTGGGAGTTGAAGTCCACAAGTCATAAAAGGCCATAGTTGCAGGGGTGGGATTCTATTGGTTCGGACCGGTTCGAGCGAATCGCTTTATTTACCTTTATCGTCTCAGCTGATTGGTGCGGCAGAGCGGAATGCCATGCCTCAGCTGTGTTACTCCCAAATGGTAACACAGAAGGTTAGTATTTGTAAAACTGTGCCATGTGTGCGCGCGCAAAGCATGCAATCACCGAACCAGTTGTTAAACCGGCAGCATCCCACCACTGCATAATTATCCATTCTGGCTGAGGAATTCTGGGAGTTGAAGTCCATGAGTCATAAAAGGGCCATAGTTGCCCATGCTGACTGAGGAATTCTGGGAGTTGAAGTCCACAAGTCATAAAGGGGCCATCGTTCCTCACCCCTGCCCTAGGAATGCCCAAAAGAGCCAAGGGATCAACTGTGTAACCACAATTGTTGCTTTTCCCTTTTAATATGCATCACGCATGGCGTAAACACCATTTTCATTTTGTATTTCCCACAAATGTACAAAGTGTTGTTTTTAATACAGGTAGTCCTCCACCTACAGCCATTCATTTAGTGACCAATCAAAGTTACAACGGCACTGAAAATAGTGACTTATGACCGTTTTTCACACTTATGGCAGTTGCAATCTCCCCGTGGTCACTGATCAAAATTCGGATGCTTGGCAATTGACCCATGCTTATGACGGTTGCATTGTCCTGGGGTGACATGATCCCCTTTGCGACCTTCTGACAAGCAAAGTCAACGGGAGAGCCAGATTCTCTTAAGAACCATGTTGCTAACTGAACAGCTGCAGTCCTTCGCTTAACGACTGTGGCAAGAAAGGACGTAAAACGGAGCAAAACTCACTTAACAAATGTCTCACTTAGCAACATAAATTTGGGGCTCAATTATGGCCATAGGTTGAGAACTACCTATGCAGAAGAACTATGGCAGTTTGAGCCCCCTTTTGATGGAACAAGCACTTAAATAATTTTAATTTACGGGGAGTTGTGGTTTCTCCATCACTGGAGGATTTAAATAATAGACTGGACAGAATGGTATGAGCAGGGGGTTGGATTAGAAGACCTCTGAGGCAGTTGTGGGATTCAGATGGTTCAGGCCGGTTCGGGCGAACTGTTAAATTGCTGGCTGGCCCCGCCCTTCCCCGCCCCTTCCAGGAGTCCCCATGCACCCCATTTTGGCTCCCTGCTAAATGCAGGGAGGCCTACTAGGCCGAAAATGGGGCACTGGGTGTGTGTGCGGCATGCCCCCTCCATGGCCCGTTTTCACTCCCAGGAGGCTACAGGGAGGCAGGGTGCTGTCTGTCACACCCCCTGGCCACGCCCACCATGGCCACGCCCACCCAGCGGGTCATTAGGGCAGAGAACCAGTTATTAAATTATTTGAATCCCACCGCTGCTCTGAGGCCTCTTCCAGCCCTATGATTCCATATTCTATGTTCCACCTAGGACTTTATCATCCGTCTTTCTAAGATTTCCAGCTTGCAAAATGAAAATGACTGCCCTGAATCGTTCTTTTCTTTCTTTTTGCCCTCCTCTTTTCACCAGGCATTTCTTTATGACGTATCGATCGTTCTACGACGTTTATAGCCTCTTCCAATCCTAAAGGACTCTGAACAGGATGCAATCCCTCCATGACACCCATTAAAAATACAGATAAAATCATCAATGATTAAAACATGGTCCGTCATTTAATGTAAAGGCTAAAGCACTCACAGGAACAAGGTTAATTTGGTCAGTTTTGAAGCACTTTAATTCGGGGGTCTCCAACTGTGGCATCTTTTAGGCTGGTGGACTTCGACTCCCAGAATTCCTCAGCCAGCGATGCTGGCTGGGGAATTCTGGGAGTCGAAGTCCACCAGTCTTAGAGTTGCTCACTAGGGAATTCTGGGAATTAAAGTTGCTGGCTAGGTAATTCTGGGAATTGTTGTCCATAAGTCTTAAAGTTGCTGATTGGGGAACTCTGGGAATTGAAATCCACGAGTCTTAAAGTTGCTGACTGGGGAATTCTGGGAATTGAAGTCCACGAATCTTAAAATTGCTGGCTGGGGAATTCTGGGAATTGAAGTCCACAAGTCTTAAAATTGCTGGCTGGGGAATTCTGGGAGTCGAAGTCCATGAGTCTTAAAGTCAGGGTCGGGATTCAGCTGGTTCGGACTAGCTCGGGCTAACCGGATGTTAATTTTAATCTGGTTCGCCGAACTGGTAGTTGCAAGGACTGGTTGACCCCACCCAAACTGCCCCTCCCCTCCCAGGAGTCTCCACACAGCCTGATTTGGATGCCAGATAAGTGCAGGGCCCACGTGAGGCTCTGGGAGGGTGAAAAACGGGCCTACCGGAAGTTCCGGAAGTCCGAAAACAGGCCCGTTTTTGCCTTCCCGAAGGATTGAGAAAAGCCTCCAGAGCCTGGGGAGGGTAAAAACAAAAAACTACCCATGGTTCAGGAGGCCAAGTAGGCCACACCCACCCAGCAACAGGGCAAAGAACCAGCTGCTAAAATTTCTGAATCCCATCCCTGGTTAAAGTGGCTGGCTGGGGAATTCTGGGAGTTGAAGTCCACAGGTTTTAAAGGCCACCCCTGCTTTACTTCTACCATTTCTCTGAGATCTTTTAAACAAAATGCATAAACGTTCAGGCAGGGAACGTTTCTTTTAGCAGGGAAGGAATTCCGGATGCAATTCATCTGCAAATAGAAATTCATTTAGAGGAAGCAAGCATTCCGGGTCCATATTTCTTTCAGCATCTCATCTCTCAGCCCTGCTCTTCATTCTTCTTTTCACAATTGCCTGACAGAAACATATATCCACTTGTTAAGAGGTTGAGAGGAGGTTATAAAAACAAAAATACAGCAGCTGGAGAATATCAGATATTAGCTTTCAAATGATATTACAGGGACAGATAGCCCTCGACGCACGGCCGCGTTGGAGCCCCAAATCTCCTTTGCGAATCAAGGCGTTTGTTCAATGAGCTGGGCCTGATTTTATGACCACGTTTGCCATGGGTGGTTAAGTGAATCCCTGCAGTCGTTAAGCGAGTAACATGGCTGTTAAGTGAATTTGGCTTCCCCGTTGACTCTGCTTGTCGCAAAACGGGAGCACGTGACCCCAGGACTCTGCAACCGTCATAAATACGAGACAGTTGCTAAGCAATTTAATTTTGATCACGTGACTATGGAGACGCTGCAAGAGTCGTAAGTGTGAAAAACGGTCATAAGTCACTTTTTTCAGTAACTTCGAACAGTCACTAAACGAACCGTTGTATGTCGAGGACTGCCTGTAATGGCTTCCATCCAGACTGTAAATGTCTATGGAGATTCTCAAGTCATTCAAGTCGTGGTTTTTTCCAAAGGTCTCCTTTTTTTGTTTCCCCAGAGGCAACTGGACTTTCTGGGTTTATTTCTTTGAAGAATTTTCACTTCTCATCTAAGAAGCTTCTTCAGCTCTCAGGACATTTTTGTACTTAGCTTGGTCTAGGACAGACCTGGACAGTGGTCAGCTTCCAAAAATTTAGGAAGGAGTTCTCTGCCTGATTGCTGAGTGGGCGTGGCCCTGGTGGGCGTGGCCTAGTCGGCCTCCTGCACCATGGCAAGGAGGAGCATTTTGCCCTCCCCAGGCTCGAACCTCCGTGAGGGCAAAAACGGCCTCCCCAGGCTCCAGAGGCCCTCTGGAGGCTGGAAACGGGTCCGAACTTCCCAAACTTCCAGTAGGCCTGTTTTTTACCCTCCCTGAGCGTCCGCACACACCCTGCACTTACATGCATCCAAAACGGGCCATGTGGAGACTCCTGGGAGAGGCTGGGAGGGGTGGGTGGGCGGGGCCAGCCAGTAGTGGGATTTGGGGGTTCTCCAAACTGTACAGAATTTTAGCTAGCGGTTCTCCTGAACCCCTGCAAACTCCCACCAGCCCACCCCTGGAACTGGGCATTTTATGGCCCACGGGCCACATCCGGTTCATAGACAGTCACAGTCTGGTTCATAGCATCAGTGGTGTTGGCTACAGGGAGTGGGACATGGGCTTTGAAGGTGAGGCAATAGGGAGATGCTGGTGGAGGGGCAAGGTGGCATTGAGAGGGAAGGTGTGGCCATGTCAGCAGAGGGCAGAGTGTAGGTGCAGCATCGGGGCAAGAGGGCCTCCACAATAGTACCAGTTTCTCATGTGGTCCCTTGGCAAAATTAATTGCCCACCGTTGGTCTAGGACAGTGTTGGCAAACCTTTTTCGTGCCAAGTGCTGAAACGGGAACATGCATGCACAGGCGGGGGAGCACCAGAAACCGGAAGAGCAGTTCCCCATCATGCATACATGCGCCGGGAAACTAAGCATCCATTTTTCAGCGTCCGCGTCACAGGTGGGTTTGACATATTTTTACCACTGGTTCGCCTCACATGTGCATGCTTGCTTCCAGCGTGCATTCCGCGCATGTGCCTGGCCTTCTGTGCATGTGCTATGCTCGCGTGCCCCTTCCATCCATGCGCCTGGCCTCGAAAACATGGCTAAATAGGATGGTGTTACGCTGGGGCAAGTGGGTGGGCCAACTTGCAGTTGCCGCTACTGATTTGCCCGAACCGGCTGAATACCACCACTGGTATGTATACACACCGGTCACCTGGTCTTCTGATTTCTGGTGCACATGCGTGTGCGAAGACCAGCTGGCTGGCACTCGTGTGTGCTGGAGACCGGAAGCTCAGCTTCCCAGTTAGTGCCTATGCACCAGGGAGCTGCTCTCCCGATTTCTAGTGCTCCCGCCGGCTGACACGCATTTGCATGCTGGAACCCAGAAGAACAATAGGAGATGGCTGGCGTGCCCGGAGGGATGGCCCTGCGTGCCACTTTCTGCACTCGTGCCATAGGTTTACCGTCACTGGTTTAGGACAGTGATGGCTAACCTTTTTGCCATCGCATGCCCAAAGTGGGGGGAGTACAGTGGGGTCACACGGACGAGTGCCCACATTCATAATTCTATGCGCCCCGCCCCCCCTGTGCTCCCCCCGCTTTTGGCACATGATGGCATGGTAGTGCCAGTAGGCCCGTTTTTTGCTCTCCGCAGACTCCAGAGCCTTTCTAGGAGCCTGGGGAGGGCAAAAACGGCCTTCCCCACCCCGCTCAGAGGCCCTCCGGAGGCCGGAAACAGTGTGTTTCCTGACTTCTGGTGGGCCCAGAAGGCCCAAAAATCACTGGCTGGTGCACACATGCATGTCGGAGCTGAGCTCATGTGCCCACTGATATGGCTCCGCGTGCCACCTGTGGCACCCGTGCCATAGGTTCGCCATCACAGATCTAGGATATTGACATTTCCCTTCCAACTCTGTTAATCTGTAAATTTCCCAGTTGATTAAATCTGTCCATGTGTTACGCAAATGTGTAGTTGTCATCATTCAGCCTTTTGACTGAGATGTAGATTTCATGCCAGTTACACATTTCCCCAGTAGTTCTAACAACAGAAATCTCACACATTGTTCATACCAGCCATGAATGAGCAGACTGGTGTGGGTTTCTTATTTATTTACTTATTCTCTTCTAACTTCCTCCCTATGGAATAGGGAAGCTCTGGAATACAACGCGGGGAAAAATAGCAGAGATTTTGGTAAAGCACAAAGCAACGGATCACTTAACCATGTATTGTGGAATAAGCCACAATTGGCTGGATTTGTACACCGGTATTAAATAACAGGGATTGAATTCGTACAACATGCGAACCCACTTAAGGCACTCCATTTGGAGAAGTGACATCGCAGGAGATAAAGAGGGCACCGAGCTGACATAGCTATAATGCCAGAATTGCCCTTTTTTGCATGGATCACAATGGCGCTGAGTTCAGCGTAAAATCCTGCGCTTGCTAACTTGGCAGTAACTTTAACGAAGTGGAATACACCTGTAAACATCCTTATTGAAGATACTGTAGTGGCAATGCGAAAGACCATTGTTGCTTCAAGGAGTTTAGTGAAGATATTTTGATTTTGCCTTCGCGCTGTGCGAAGTCTAGAATTTGAGAGCTCTCTCTGAGCTAACCAGCTTTGTGTTTTAACTCTGGTTTACTAAATAAAGAAGAATCTTCCTATAGCTTCAAAGATTTTCTTACTGTGTGCGGTTCTCGGGGCCTTGACTTCAGATTAGATTACAGATTAGGCGAGACCTTGCTCAAAAACGGTAACTGTGAGTGGGAACTTGGAGTCTTAGTAGATGATGACTTGAATATGAGCCAGCCCAAAAAGCTAATGCAATCCTGGGGCATAGGATCAAGATCATGTGACGTATTAGTACCTCTTTATAAAACCCCAGTAAGGCCACACCTGGAATACTGCAACCAATTTTGGTCACCCCACTACAAAAGAGGTGTGGAAACTTTAGAAAAAGTTCAGAGAAGAGCAACTAAGATGATCAAAGGCCTGGAGACTAAGCTGCAGGACTTGGGTTTGGCTAATTTCAAGAAAAGAAGAATTAGGGGTGACATGATAGCAATATTTTAATATTGGAGGGGCTGTCACAAAGAAGAAGTGGGGTCAAATTATTCTCCAAAGCACCAGAGGGCAGGACCAGTGGTGAGTCGCTACCAGTTCGCCCCAGATCGAGCGAACTGGTAGCGACAGTGGAAGGAGGCTCTGCCCACCGGCCTGGACGTCTCTCCGCATGTGCAGAAGCGAGCGAACAGGTAGCGGTGAAATTGAAACCCACTACTGGGCAGGACAAGAAACAATGGTTGGAAACCAATCAAGGTGAGAAGCAACCTGGAATTAAGGAGAACTTCCTAACAGTGAAGACAATTAACCAGTGGAACTGCTTGCCACCAGAAATCGTGGGCGCTTCATCACTGGAGGTTTTTAAGAAGAGACTAGACAGTCACTTATCTGAAAAGGTATAGGTTCTCCTGCTTGAGCAAAGGTTTGGATTAGAAGACCTCCAAGGTCTCTTCTAACTCTATTATCGGGGTGAAATCTATTTACCTTCCCTACCAATTCAGAAGTGCATACGCCGTGCGGGTGCGCTAGCGTCGCTCATATGTGTGTGCGCATCACACGGATGCCTGGACCCTCTGCTCATGCACAAACTCTTCTGTGCATGCTCAGAGGGTAAAAAACAGGTTACTTCCTGGTTAAAACCAGGAAGTAACGATGACTGGGTGAGTGGGCGGAGCCTCACACTGCCGTCGCTACCGGTTCTCCGAATCTCATGCTGCCATCGCTATCAGTTTGGCAGAACCGGTCTGAACCAGTAGCATTTTATCCCTGTCTGTTATCCTATCCTATCCTATCCTATCCTATCCTATCCTATCCTATCCTATCCTATCCTATCCTATCCTATCCTATCCTATCCTATCCTACCTCCAAGGTCCATTCCAACTCTGTTATTCTATTCTATTCTATTCTATTCTATTCTATTCTATTCTATTCTATTCTATTCTATTCTATTCTATTCTATTCTATTCTATTCTATTCTATTCTACTCTACTCTACTCTACTCTACTCTATTCTATTCTATTCTATTCTTCCAGACATTTCATTACCCACCTAGGTAACATCACCAGTGTTAGAAGGGAGTGGGGTTTGCTCTCTGTTACTATACTAATTGCTTGCCCTCTCAGTGTTGGTACAAACTCTGTCTTGATATTTGCTCGATTACGGCTGTTGTTCCCTGTTAGCTTGTTTGTCTGAGTTGGTAATTCCTGGATTCTCAGCATTTAGAGTTCCACCAGAACAGGCTTCAGAACAATTCAAGTGTTCCATCACAGGGAACTATTAAAAATGTTTTGTTTTGGTTTTTTAGTTTAGGGTCATAAAATTCACCAAGATGGTAGTCCACTCCGGATCAGAGGTGGGTTTCAGCAGGTTCTGACCAGTTCTGGAGAACCGGTAGCGGACATTTTGAGTAGTTCAGAGAAATGGTAAATACCACCTCTGGCTGGCCCCACCCCCATCTATTCTCTGCCTCCTGAGTCTCAGCTGATCGGGAGGAAATGGGGATTTTACAGTATCCTTCCCCTGGAGTGGGGTAGGAATGGAGATTTTACAGTATCCTTCCCCTGGAGTGGGGAGGAATGGAGATTTTGCAGTAACCTTCTCCTGGAGTGGGGAGGGAATGGATATTTTGCTGTATCCTTCCCCTGGAGTGGGGTGGGAATGAAGATATTGCAGTATCCTTCCCCTGGAGTGGGGAGGAATGGAGATTTTGCAGTAACCTTCTCCTGGAGTGGGGAGGGAATGGAGATTTTACAGTATCCTTCCCCTGGAGTGGGGTAGGAATGAAGATATTGCAGTATCCTTCCCCTGGAGTGGGGAGAAATGGAGATTTTGCAGTATCCTTCCCCTGGAACGGGGAGGGAATGGAGATTTTGCAGTATCCTTCCCCTGGAGTGGGGTGGAAATGGAGACTTAGCTGTATCCTTCCCCTCCCACCAAGCCATGCCCACCACGCCACGCCACGCCCATAGAACTAGTAGTAAAAAAAATTTGAATCCCACCACTGCTCTGGATGTTTTCTATCCCCTCGATTGCCGATTTTTAAAAAATTTTTTTTAAAGGACAGGTGTAAATTAAACCTTTTGTTTGTTATACCTGGAGTAGGATAATATATAAAATTATATTTTAAGGAGATATATTAACACAATGATGGTTTAGGATTAAAATTCCATTAGCAAACTCCATGGAAGTTGTCATAAAAAGAAAGAAAGAAAAAGTCTAAGCAAAAAAAAAACCAACAACAGCAATAGCAAATTAATTCACTTCGACCACAGCCTTTGCGCCACACAATTGCATAAACAAAATTCTCCGGTTATTGGCTTCATCCCAGCTCTTAGTCTTGCACAGTGGGTACCTTTTACATTTAACATTCTACTTGACAAGCTGGATGGACAGAGCAACGTAATTATATTTGACAACCTGAAAGCTCCCCATTTTAGCAACACATTATAATACACAAACGCAGGGTAGACGCTAGCATTTGGTAACCGACTTTAAAAAAACATAAAGCACACCCCGGGCATGGAACAACATTATTTTACAATTCATGCCCTGTTTTTAAAAAAAAAGAATAGTAAACTTGTTAGCCAATCATCGGCGCTGTTTCTTACATCCTACACTTAGTTCTCGTAGTCTCCAATAGGCAATCCTTGACTTGCAATCATTTGTTTAGTGACTAGTTACAACGGCATGGAAAAAAGGGACTTATGACCATTTTCCACACTTACGACCGTTGCAGTATCCCCCATGGCCATGTGATCAAAATTCAGAGGCTTGGCAACCTCTCCCTCCCTCCCTCCCTTTCCTTCTCTCTCTTTCTCCCTTCTTATCTCTCTCCCTTTCTGTCTCTCTTTCCCTCCATCTCTTTCTCAGTCCCACTCTCGCTCTTCTCTTTCCCTCCTTCTCTCCCCCTCCCTCCCTCCCTCTCCCTTTCACTTCCTTTCCCTCCCTCCCTCTCTCTCCCTTTCTCTGTCACTTTCTCTCTCTCCCTCCCTCCCTCTCTCTCCCTTACTCTCTCTGTCCCTCCCTCCCTCTCTCTCTGTTCCTTTCTCTCCCTCCCTCCCACCTTCCCTCTCTCCTTTCCCTCCCTCTCTCTCACTTCCTTTCCCTCCCTCTTTCTCTCTCTCCCTCCCTCCCTCCCTTTCTCTCTGTCCCTCCCTCCCTTTCTCTCCCTCCCTCTCTCTCCCCTTCCCACCTTCCCCCTCTCTCCTTCTCCCTCCCTTTCCCTCCCTCTCTCTTCCTCTTTCTCTCCCTCTGTCCGTCCCCCTCTGTCCCTCCCTCCCTCCCTCTCTCTCCCTTACTCTCTCTGTCCCTCCCTCCCTCTTTCTCTCTCTCTGTTCCTTTCTCTCCCTCCCTCCCACCTTCCCTCTCTCTCCTTTCCCTCCCTCTCTCTCCCTCACTTCCTTTCCCTCCCTCTCTCTCTGTCACTTTCTCTCTCTCTCTCCCTCCCTCCCTTTTTCTCTGTCCCTCCCTCTCTATCCCTCCCTTTCTGTCCCTTTCTCTCCCTCCCTCTCTCTCCCCCTCCCACCTTCCCCCTCTCTCCTTCTCCCTCCCTTTCCCTCCCTCTCTTCCTCTTTCTCTCCCTCTCTGTCCATCCCTCCCTCTCTCTCTCTCTCTCTCTGTTCCTTTCTCTCCCTCCCTCCCACCTTCCCTCTCCTTTCCCTCCCTCTCTCTCCCTCACTTCCTTTCCCTCCCTCTTTCTCTCTGTCACTTTCTCTCTCCCTTCCTTTCTCTGTCCCTCCCTCTCTATCCCTCCCTTTCTGTCCCTTTCTCTCCCTCCCTCCCTCTCCCCCTCCCACCTTCCCCCCCTCTCTCCTTCTCCCTCCCTTTCCCTCCCTCTCTCTTCCTTTCTCTCCCTCTCTGTCCCTCCCTCTGTCCCTCCCTACCTCCCTCTCTCTCCCTTACTCTCTGTCCCTCCCTCCCTCTCTGTCCCTCCCTCTTTCTCTCTCTCTGTTCCTTTCTCTCCTTCCCTCCCACCTTCCCTCTCTCTCCTTTCCCTCCCTCTCTCTCCCTCACTTCCTTTCCCTCCCTCTCTTTCTCTCTGTCACTTTCTCCCTCCCTCCCTCCCTTTTTCTCTGTCCCTCCCTCTCTATCCCTCCCTCTTTCTGTCCCTTTCTCTCCCTCCCTCTCTCTCCCCCTCCCACCTTCCCCCTCTCTCTCCTTCTCCCTCCCTTTCCCTCCCTCTCTCTTCCTCTTTCTCTCCCTCTCTGTCCCTCCCTCCCTCCCTCTCTCTCATAGAAAGGCAGATACTAATAGTATTGGATTGGTGAGAGGCAACTTGGGGTTTGCAGAAGGTAATATGCATATCGTATTTGCTTTGCATTCTCAAACGCCGTTCTCTGTTTGACATCTTGTCACCTGGCGTGGTACTGCTTGCTCAGGGCAGTTTACCTAATCACCTGGAGACATCTTTGCTGTTCAGCATCAGAACTGAAATAGCACCTTTGACCACAAGCAGATGCTCGGCTTTTTCCGCGATGAAAGGAAGAATTTGATGGCTGTTCCCTTCCCTGCCTCTCCACCTTCCCCTGTCTCTGGCCTTTAATCCAGTAACTGTTAAATTGGTGGTAATTACCCAAGGGGGTAATTTGGACGTATCCTGGGCATAACGGAGCAATTTGTGAGTGCAACATCCAGTTTGGGACTCTTATGTAAAATAGCAGAGTATGGTTGCTGGGATGGAAAGGGGTTATGATGTTATTTGAGATTTGGAGAAAGGGGTACAGGTACCATAGTCCTCGACTTACGACCCCAATTGAGCCCAAACTTTCTGTTGATAAGCCAGACAGTTGTTAAGTGAGTTTTAGCCCCAGTTGTTAAGTGAATCATTTGCAGTTGTTCAATTAGTAACATGGTTGTTAAGTGAATCTGGCTCCCCACATTGACTTTGCTTGTCTGAAGGCTGCAAAAGGGGATCACGTGACCCCCCCCCCGGGACACTGCAACGGTCATAAGTATGAGTTGGTTGCCAAGCGTTTGAATTTGGATCACGTGACCACGGGGATGCTGTAAAGGTGGTAAGTGTGATAAATGGTGATAAGACCCTTTTTCCGTGTTGTAACTTCGAGCGGTCAGTGAACAAATGGCTGTAAGTTGAGGACTACTTGAATTGGTGTACGAACGTGGAGGATAAAAAGGAAGGGGGTTTAAGGATGTGAAAATCCTTGTTCAAAATGGTTAGGTTAGAAAATATTGAGAGTTGTTGGTTTGTTAAGCAGGGGGTTGGACTGGAAGACCTCCAAGGTCCCTTCCAACTCTTCTCTTCTCTTCTCTTCTCTTCTCTTCTCTTCCCTTCCCTTCCCTTCCCTTCCCTTCCCTTCCCTTCCCTTCCCTTCCATTCCATTCCATTCCATTCTATTTCAATTCTATTCCATTCCATTCCATTCTCTATATTCTATTCTATTCTATTCTATTCTATTCTATTCTATTCTATTCTATTCTATTCTATTCCATTCCATTCCATTCCATTCCATTCCATTCCATTCCATTCCATTCCATTCTCTGTTCTGTTCTGTTCCGTTCCGTTCCGTTCCGTTCCGTTCCGTTCCGTTCTATTTCTATTTCTATTCTATTCTATTCTATTCTATTCTATTCTATTCTATTCTATTCTATTCTATTCTATTCTATTCCATTCCATTCCATTCCATTCTATTCCATTCTAATTCGATTCTAAATCAGGAGTTTCCAAACTTGGTAACTTTACCAAGTTTATCTGTATTGGTGCTACATTATTGATTAATGGTTGATGAAGCATGCATTGAACATGGCAATGTGCCAGATGATTTAAAAAAAATAGTAAACTCCCAACTATGTCTGAAGTTTTATATTTGGAAGTTTTATATTTGGAAAATATTCTTAATCCCTCGGCTGCTGTTTGCCACAATCTGTCGGGAATTGAAATGGGAGATTATTACAGGGTTCAAAAAAATATAAGACAGGGTCTTATTTTCAGGGAAACCTGGTCTCTCTCTCTCTCTCTCTCTCTCTCTCTCTGTGTGTGTGTGTGTCTGTCTGTCTCTCTGTATTCTTTCTATATCATCTGTCTCTATCTATCTATCACCCATTTATCTAGCTCCCATCTATTTATCTGTCTATATCCCATCTATCTATATCCTCTTTATATCTATATCCTATCCATCCATCCATCCACCTCTCTCTCTATCTCTCTGTATTCTTTCTATACCATTTGTCTGTCTATCACCCATCTACCTCCCATCTATTTATCTGTCTGTCTATATCCCATCTATCTATATCCTCTTTATATCTATATCCTATCCATCCATCCATCCATCCATCTCTCTCTCTAACTCTCTGTATTCTTTCTATATCATCTGTCTGTCTGTCTATCGCCCTTCTATCTACCTTCCCTCTATTTATCTGTCTGTCTATATCCCATCTATCTATATCCTCTCTATATCTATATCCTATCCATCCATCCACCCATCCATCTATCTCTCTGTATTCTTTCTATATCATCTGTCTGTCTATCGCCCATCTATCTACCTTCTATCTATTTATCTGTCTATATTCCATCTATCTATATCCTCTCTCTATCTATATCCTATCCATCCATCCATCCATCCATCCATCCCTCTGTATTCTTTCTATATCATCTGTCTGTCTATCGCCCATCTATCTACCTTCTATCTATTTATCTGTCTGTCTATATTCCATCTATCTATATCCTCTCTATATCTATATCCTATCTAGCCATCCATCCATCCATCCACATTCCATCTATCTATATATCCTAACTATATCTTTATCTATGTCCTTTCTGTCTGTCTATCTATATCCCATCTATCTATATTCTATCTATAGTTATGCATCTTATACATATCCTTCCTTCCTATCTATCTACCCTGTTTCCCCCAAAATAAGACATTCCCCTGATAATAAGCCCAATTGGGCTTTTGAGCGCATGACAATAAGGCCAAGCGCTTATTACAGGGTTCAAAAAAAAGATAAGACTGGGTCTGAGCTCCCACATTCCCGCATTTTTTTTAAAACTTAATTTATATGCCGCCCTTCTCCGGAGACTCAGGGTGGCTTACAATGCGTTAAGCAACAGCCTTCATACTTTTGTATATTTATACAAAGTCAGCTTATTGCCCCCATAAACTGGGTCCTCATTTTACCTACCTTAGAAAGGATGGAAGGCTGAGTCAACCTTGAGCGTGGTGAGATTTGAATTTACAGTAATTGCAGACAGCTGGTGTTCATCACAGTGCTTTTAGTCCGCTGAGCGATCTCATTTCCTACCTTCAAAGGGCATCGCAATCGTCTGCCATCGGTTTTCAACCATCATCGTCTGACGAGGCTAATATAAAGGCTGCCAAAATGTAGACCCAGGAGATTGAGCTGTAGGAGTTAGCCTTGATTCAAGCAGCAACCTATTTATTTATTTATTGACTTTATATTGCCGTCTATTCGCCCATGGTGACTCAAGGCGGCTAACAGAATATAAAACAACATTTAAAACAATAAAAACTAACAAAATGAATCAAATAAATGAATATACTACAGTGGAACAAAATGAGGTTACCTAGCTGGGTAATGAAACACCTCCAAGAAAACAAACCAAGCTCAGAGAGCACCAAGGACAGTTCTCCTCCTCCTCTTCTTCCTCCTCCTCTTCCTCTTCCAACCTCATTCTGTTCTAGCATTGATGATGTTACGTAGTTGGGTAACGAAACATTTGCAAGAAAAACAAGGAAGTGCAGAGAGCACCAAGGAGCTACTCCGAGCTACCAATATTATCTTGTATCGGTTGTCTAAGGTAAACGTCTCTTTTTACAAACACCATATTGTCTCCTCCTACTTCGATACTAAGCCTGGAGGGGAGATTGTTTAGAGTTTTTAAAGACATGGTCCAGGATCAATACCATCAATGTAAACATTAGTTCCTTTTGAATAAGCCCAACATTAAACGAACGAGTAACGCAGTTCGCTCTACTCCTTTAGGGTTCTACGTCAAAAAAATTCTGCTGTTTGTAGTTTAAAAAAAGAAGAAAGGGGGAAAAAAGAAAACTACGTTTATAATTCTTTCTCCTGCATGGCTTTCAACCTCTGGATTAAAACACGGTGTCTTTTTCAGATGGAGTAGAGGCAAAAATAAGGAAGCTGGGAATTCAGGAAAAGCAACTTTGGCTTGGGGTTCTTTAAAGATGCAACTTTGAATAAACACAGTTTAACAGAAGAGCATAAATGAGAGATTAAACAAAACACCTTTGCACTTAAATGCTCTGTAAATAAACACAGCTCACCTCAAAGGTCAAAAAATTAAGTCTGGAAGCCTTAAAAGGGACTGTTTAAAGACAAACAAAACCACTCAAAAATAAATTCCTTGGCACCCATCTAGCTTTTTAATCCCATCGAAATTTGCATTTTGGGTTGTTTAAAAAAGAAGAAGAGGAGGAGGAGGAAGAAGAGGAGGAGGAGGAGGAGGAGGAGGAGGAGGAGGAAAGGAAGGAAGGAAGGAAGGAAGGAAGGAAGGAAGGAAGGAAGGAAGGAAGGAAGGAAGGAAGGAAGGAAAGAAAGAAAGGAAGAAAGAAAGAAGAAAGAAAGAAAGAAAGAAAGAAAGAAAGAAAGAAAGAAAGAAAGAAAGAAAGAAAGAAAGAAAGAAAGAAAGAAAGAAAGAAAGAAAGAAAGAAGCAGCTAGCATTTTCCAAATAATGTTATGCTAGGTAACATTCCAGATCTGACTGGAACTCCATTTTATTGAGATAAGCTATAATAATTTAGTGCAGTGTTTTCCAACCTTGGTAAGGTTAAGACTTGTGGATTTCAACTCCCAAAATTCTCCAGCCAGCATGCTGGATAGGGAATTGTGGGAGTTGAAGTCCGCACAACTTAAAGTGACTAAGGTTGAGAAATACTGCTAAGGGAAGAATTAAACTTTAGTTTCTTGCCTCCAGAAGTTGTGAATGCTCCAACACTGGAAGTTTTTAAGAAGACGTTGGATAACCATTTGTCTGAAGTGGTGTCGAGTTTCCTGCCTAAGCAGAGGGTTGGACTAGAAGACCTCCAAGGTCCCTTCCAACTCTGTTATTCTATTCTATTCTATTCTATTCTATTCTATTCTATTCTATTCTATTCTATTCTATTCTATTCTATTCTATTCTATTCTATTCTATTCTATTCTATTCTATCCCATTCCATTCCATCCCAATTTCTTATTGTTCTGTTCTGTTCTGTTCTGTTCTGTTCTGTTCTGTTCTGTTCTGTTCTATTCTATTCTATTCTATTCTATTCTATTCTATTCTATTCTATTCTATTCTATTCTATTCTACTCTACTCTACTCTACTCTACTCTACTCTACTCTACTCAGTTCTATTCTATTCTATTTCTGTGACACACTTTCTCTGTTTCCTGAGGTAAAATCATTTTCTTTCAACTCGTTTCTCCAAAATCTTTTCCTTGGTTCTTTACAACATCAGAAGGAAATGCTTCCTGACATGGAACTACACACACACATACTGTATGCCATCAATGCAGGGATTAGCAACCAATATGAGTTTGGTGTTTTTAGGAGAACAGGCAGATTCGGGCCAAAAAACAGCTGAATATTGATGACAGCAAACCTGAAGTTCTGGTTGTGGAGAAATGACAGAGAAGGAGGATTGTGGTCCTTGAATCCAAGCTTGTTAAGGGTCACAAATTCATCTACAGGAAGCCCTCAACTTACAACCATTTGTTTAGTGACTGCTCGAAGTTTCAACGGCACTGAAAATATCCCATTCCACAAATCCCAGTCCCTTTGAACACTGATGATATTACCTAGTTGGGTAATGAAATGCCTGCAATAAAATAACCCAGCTCGGAGAGCTTCAACCCCGAGCTACAAATATTCTCCTTTATTGCTACTGTCTCCTACTTTTGACTTTGTCGTCTGCTTGCCAGAAACGCTAAGGTCATCTTTGACAGCATCGCCAACACCGACCGCTCGGGAGCATTGAAATCTTGTCATTTCGGTGACCCTTATTTTGCAGACTCCCCTGCTTTCGGCCGTGCGGCGTTCTTTATTATACTAATATTTATCGATCATCAGCATTGATTTTGTCGCGAGTGCAATCCATGTGGGACGGAAAACATGGGAATATTGCAGCTTCTCCTCAGGGGCCGAAATGTTCAGATGATGAAACTGAACTTTCTGGAAACAAAAGCTGGCCTTCCGAAGGGATGCAGGCAGTCCTCGAGTTACGACCACAGGGGAACCCAGAATTATGTTACTCATTGAAACATGGGTTCAGTGAGTTTTGCTCTCTCTTGCGACTTTCCTTGCCACGGTTCTTAAGCGAATCACTGCAGGTGTTCAGTTAGTAACACGGTCGTTAAGCGAATCTGTCTTCCCCGTTGACTTTGCTTGTCAGGAGGTCGCAAAAAGGGATCGTGTGACCCCCAGGACACTGCAGCCGTCATAAATACGAATCAGTGGCCAAGCGTCTGAATATTGATCACTAAATCAATATTCCATGGGGATGCTGCAATGGTCGTTAAGTGTGAAAAACGGTCATCAGTCACATTTTTCAGTGCGACTGTAACTTTGAACGGTCACTAAATGAACTGTCGTAAGTCAAGGACTGTCTATATTTGGATCCAGTGAATAGAATGAATTAGTTGATTTTAATTTTGCTTCTTTTTCCTATCACTGCTTCCTCTCTACCCAAATCTATCTATTTTCCTAACTCCGGAATCCTATATGGAGGTACAGATAGTCCTCGACTTACAACTTTCCATTAGAACAGAACAGAACAGAACAGAACAGAACAGAACAGAACAGAACCAGAGGTGCAAACCGGTAGCGGAGATCATGGCGCATGGCGAACTGATAGCAGCAAAATGTGAAACCCACTGCTTAACAGAACAGAACAGAACAGAACAGAACGTGGACTAGAGACTAGAGCTGTGATGGTGAACCTATGGCACACAGCCATATCTGTGGGCACGAGAGCATTACCCTAGCTTAGCTTCCACACGCATGCACGGGCCAGCCACCTGATTTTTGCCGTTTCCGGGCCCACCAGAAGTCAGGAAATGGGCTGTTTCCGGCCTCCGGAGGGCCTCTTGGGAGGGTGGGGAAGGCAGTTTTCACCCTCCCCAGGCTCCTAGAAAGACTCTGGAGTCTGCGGAGGGCAAAAGACGAGTCTTCTGGGCCCACCGTGCCATCGCACTCCAAAAGTGGGGGGAGCACAGGGGGTTACATGCACATGTGCTGGGCGCATTAAATTATGGGTGTGGGCACGCACATGCGCAACCCCCCCCGTACTCCCCCCACTTTTGGCCCACAATGGCAAAAAGGTTAGCCATCACTGGACTAGAGACTGCCATGGGATAGGATAGGATAGGATAGGATAGGATAGGATAGGATAGGATAGGATAGGATAGGATAGGATAGGATAGGATAGGGCAGTGATGGCTAACCTTTTTGCCGTCATATGCCAAAAGCGGGGGGAGCATGCATGCGTGCCCACACCCATAATTCAATGCCCCCCATGCATGTGCGCATGACCCCCCTGTGCTCCCCCCACTTTTGGCACGGGATGGCAAAAACATTACTGGTGGGCCCAGTAGGCCCATTTTTTGCCCTCCCCAGGCTCCAGAGGCTTTCTAGGAGCCTGGGAAGGGTGAAAACGGCCTCTCCACCCTCCCAGAGGCCCTCTAGAGGCTGGAAATGGCTTGTTTCCCAATGTCCAGTGGGCCCAGAAGGCCCAAAAATCAGCTGGCCAGTCCGCATATGTGCGCTGGAGCTGAGCTAGGGCAACACTTGCATGTCCACAGATATAGCTACGTGTGCCATAGGTTCGCCATCCTGGGGATAGGGGATAGGATAGGGAATAGAGTAGAGTAGAGTAGAGTAGAGTAGGGTAGGGTAGGGTAGGGTAGGGTGGGGTAGGATGGGGTGGAGTGGAGTGGAGTGGAGTGGAGTGGAGTGGAGTGGAGTGGAATGGAATAGAATAGAATAGAATAGAATAGAATAGAATAGAATAGAATAGAATAGAATAGAATAGAATAGAATAGAATAGAATAGAATAGAATAGAATAGAATAGAATAGAATAGAATAGAATAGAATAGAATAATGGAATGGAATGGAATGGAATGGAACGGAACAGCATAGGAGGAGAGTAGAATAAGGAGTAGAGCAGAGCAGAGCAGAGCAAGGAGTGGAGTGGAGTGGAGTGGAGTGGAGTGGAGTGGAAGAGAAGAGAAGAGAAGAGAAGAGAAAAGAGAAGAGAAGAGAAGAGAAGAGAAGAGAAGAGAAGAATGGAATGGAATGGAATGGAATGGAATGGAATGGAATGGAACAGCATAGGAGTAGAGTAGAATAAGGAGTAGAGTAGAGCAGAGCAGAGCAAGGAGTGGAGTGGAGTGGAATAGGATGGAATGGGATGGGATGGGATGGAATGGGATAGGATAGGATAGGATAGGATAGGATAGGATAGGATAGGATAGGATAGGATAGGATAGGATAGGATAGGATAGGATAGGACAGGACAGGACAGGACAGGACAGGATTCTGTATTGGACAAATGTGATTGGACACTTAGCAAATGTCTCACTTATCAACATAAATGTTGGACTCCCTTGTGGTCATAAGTCGAGGACTACCTCTATAACGCTTATATCCAGTCAGAGGCTCTTCTGTTGTAAACGGACGATCCAAATTGCAAAGGTCAGAGTCCCGCAGCAATTCCAATCAAATGCGTATTCCATGCGTAGATAAAAATTCACCCTCCCCTCCCCCCTTGTGCATACACATAAATCTTCATTTCCATTCAATAATTGCATAATACTAAAATAAATTGGATTCTTTAGAGGTGTGTGGCTACACGCATATACATTTTAATGAGGTCAGAATGTACTCTGTCTCCAGGACAGGAGAAATATGGGAAATTTAGCCGCCCTTCTCCAATTCATTCCTAGGATCGTTCATTACATCTATAAAGTAACCAGCGACTTCTTTTTCTCTGCAAAATTTGCGCTGTGAGCTGAGTAGCGTTTTGTGGTTTGCGTAGCTTTTTTGGTGGCGGCGGCAGCACAAAGAAAAGAATAAAAGAATAAGGGAATAAAGAGAGTCGAAAGGAACCTTGGAGGTCTTCTAATCCAGCGGTCACCAACTGGGGGTCCGTGGGAAAATGTCGGTGGTCTGCAGAAAAATTATTTGCATTTTTTATGTTGCACTAAATCCTTAAACTACAGCCCCTGGGCTGGATACATGCAATGAACGTTTGTGTTGCTGCAGAGAGTCTCCCCCTTCGTGGTCTTCTTGTGTGGGTCGGAGGGGGGCAGAAATTCCCACTTGGGGTCTGCTTCGGCCTCCTGGTGTGGGGTTTTTGGCAAAGGCTGGAGGGAAGGGCCGCTGGTGGCAAGGAGCCGGAGAGCCTTGTTCCAGTGGGACTGCATCATGGTCTGGAATTGGCTGACCATCTCAGCCCGCTGAGCCCCCAGGTGTCGGTACCTGGCCTTGCACTCCCGCAGGTCTTCCCTCTGCTTGGAAACTTCTGCTCCTAGTCCTCATTGAGGTGCTTCTTCTGAGTCTCCTTCTTGGTCAGATCCAATCTGAACTGAGCTGTTTTGCCAACTCTTTCTCGTGGTGGCTGCTTAGCTCCAACAACTGCTTCCTATTGGGGCCCTAAGGAGCCCGGGCGGGGTGGCGAGGAGTGGCTGGGAGGAGTGAGTAGAGGCTGGCGAGGTGCCCCTCGATATGAGTGACATCGAGTTGGCCATGCCCACCCAGTCACATGACTACCTAGCCACGCCCACCAGCAGGTCATTAGGCAGATTGTATTAGTAGTCCGCGGGATTTAAAATTATGAATTTAGTGGTCCTTGAGGTCCGAAAAGTCATTTCATTATTCTAGTTCATTAGCTTCACTCTTTTATTTCCCTCTGCCTGAATTTTTAAAACCTTTTTTTTCTGGGAATCAAGTTATATCAAATGACTGGATAGCTTCAATTTTGCTGATTAAAAAAAATGGAGAAAATCTATCTGTGTATTTGCTAAGAGTCGAAAATGACTTGATGGCACATGGTCACTCAATCATAAGAAATGATTGTGGATGGGCTCACTTGCAAAAGTTGCCTATGTGAGCTTTTAAAAGCCTGCTTTCTGCTTTCAGGGGATATCGAAAAAGAAGAAAAAATATGGTTTTTTTCCCTCCAAGGATTTTTGCCTCCCAAACCTTATCTTGCAATTAGGCTGCACGTATGTTGAATTCAATGCCCTTTTGAGCAAGTACTAGTCCTGCAAAAGATTCTGTAAAAAATCTGCATAGGCGAAGGCTCCCCTGGCACATATGAGTAGCACATATGTGCTAGTCGTTCCCGACTCTAGGGGGCGGTGCTCATCTCCATTTCAAAGCCAAAGAGCCAGCGCATGGAACGCTGTTCCCTTCCCACCAAAGGTGGTCCCTATTTTTCTACTTGCATTTTTTACCTGCTTTTGAACTGCTAGGTTGGCAGAAGCTGGGATGAGTATCGGGAGCTCACCCCGTTACGCGGCACTCGGGATTCGAACCGCTGAACTGCCGACCTCTCGATCGACAAGCTCAGCCACTGAGCCACCGCGTCCCTAAAAATTTGTATATATAAAGCAAAAATAAACCAGTGACTTTTTACTATGGACTAGTGACATGAAAGGCACTTAAAAGGAAATGATCAACCAAGGCAATGAGAAGACTTTCTCAAGGGATGGGACATCTAGCTGAATTTCCCCTTTGTCCTTTGTAGCGTAATTCATAGAGAAAAATATTGAAAAAGGGTCTCACAAAACCCCGTTATCTACCAAGCAGCCCCTTACCCACTCCAGCAGAAATTCACTCCTTTACAAATTCTATGGCTACTTTCACATTTTCCTTCCTTTCTTCCTCCCTCCCTCCCTTCCCTTCCTTCCTTCTTCTTTCCTTCCTTCTTTCCTTTCCCTTCCTTCCTTTCTTTCCTCCCATCCTCTTATTGTTTTCTTTCCTTCCTCCCTCCCTTTCCTTCTTTCATTTTCTTTTTCCTTCCTTCCTTGTTTTCCTCCCTCCCTCCCTCCTTTTCTTTTTTTCCTTCCTTTTTTCTTTTTCTTTCCTTCCTTTTTTCCTTTCCCTCCCTCCCTCCCTTTCTTTCTTTCCTCCCTTTCCTTCTTTCATTTTCTTTCCTTCCTTCCTTGTTTTCCTTCCTCCCTCCCTCCCTCCCCTTTTTCTTTCCTTCCTTCTTTTCTTTCTTTCTTTCCTTCCTTTTTTCTTTCCCTCCCTCCCTCCCTTTTTCTTTCCTCCCTTCTTTTTCTTTCTTTTTCCTTCCTTCCTTTTCCCTTCCTCCCTCCCTCCCTCCCTCCCTTCTTTTTCTTTCTTTCCTTCCTTCCTTTCCTTCTTTCTTTTGCTTTCTTTCCTTCCTTCGTTTTCCTTTCTCCCTCCTCCCTTTCCTTTTTTCTTTCTTTCCTTCCTTTTTCTCTTTCTTTCCTTCCTTCTTTCCTTTCCTTTCCCTCCCTCCCTCTTTTTTCTTTCCTCCCTTTCCTTTCTTCTTCTTTCTTTTTCCTTCCTTTTTTCCTTCCCTCCCTCCATCCCTCCTTTCCTTTCTTTCCTTCTTTCTCCCTCCCTTTCCTCCTCTTTCTTTTGCTTTCTTTCTTTCCTTCCTTTTTTCCTTTCCCCCCCTTCCTTCCTCGTATACACTTCCTTCCTTCCTTTCCCATCTCATCTCCAACAACAATTACAGATCGTCCTTGATGTACGACCACGTTGGGACCAGAGTTTCCGTTGCTAAGCTAAGCGAGGAGGTTATTAAGTGAGTCGTAGCCAAGTTTGCAACCTTGTCGATCCGGTTGTTATATGAACCACTGCAGTTGTTTAAGTGCATCGTGCAGTCAATTCAATGAATCCAGCTGGCCGTCATTGACTTGGCTTGTCAGAAACTGTCCGGGAAGGTTAACAAATGTTGATCATGTGACCTCAGGATGAAGCAACCTTCGTTAAGTACCTGCCCGTTTCCAAGAGCCCAAAGTTTGGTCACATGACCATTTTGGGAACTGTGGTAGTTATATAAGCATGCAGACTGGTCGTAAATCACTTTTTCAGGGCCGCTGTCATTTTGAGCGGTCATTAAACGAGCATGTAAGTCAAAGACCGCATGTAGAACATGTAATTTTACAAAGAGGTTAAAAGAGTGGCAGGTTATTGCAAAAATATTTGCCTGCAGCTTTTGTTTCCTTTCGTTCTTTATTTTCTCTTCTTGGGTTTTCGATTTAAGCAGGCCTGCTGCCACCTTTAATAGATTAATTGCTCAGATGAATCAATTTAAACCACTTGCATCCACGAGAAAGACACACCCGTTCCCCTAACCAGCCCTGATTAGCAAAGGTGCAATTAAACAATTCGTAGACATGGGATATAAATGAGACTTTTGCTTCTGGGCTGTTTATATGGCAATATTTTTCGGGTTCCCTTTATAGCTGGAGACACAGTTTCTGCCTTTTCTGAGTTTTAGGAGCTCTTCCTCCCCACAATCTGTCTGAAATACACCATTGCTGGTTATTCATTTCTCAAAAACTGACGATTTAAATCTGGATAGCAATAGTGCTTAGACTTATATACCGCTTATGTAAGTCCTCAACTTACGGCGGTTCATTTAGTGACCATTTGAAGTTTACACCGGCACTGAAAAAACCCTGAATGTATGACCATCGCCTTGGTCACGTCATCAAAATTCAGAACGGATTCACATTGGTGACATTTGCAGTCTCTCGCGTGATCCCCCCTTTTGTGACAAAGTCGACGGCGAAGCCGGATTCACTTAACAACCTGGTTTAACTAACTTAACTGAACCGCAGCGATTCATTTAGCAACGGTGGCTAAAGGAAGGTCGTAAAAACCGGGGCAAAACTCACTTTAAAACAAATGTTCTCCCTCGGGCAAGAATCCATTGTGGCCTCGATGGTGGTCACAAGTCGAGGACTACCACCTGTCGTCCTTAAGGAGAACGAGTGGAACTGTGGAAATGTGTTACTCCTAGAAACAGTAGGTGGCAGCCATCTCTGCTGGAAGAGGCCTTCCTTTCTCACATTCAACACGGGAAGCCTCTTCTTGAAAAGAGGTCTCACCGGATCACCATTCCAGAATAAATATGGCATGTGAATTTTTTCCAAGATGTAGAAAAATTCACCCAAGCAACCCCCTTCTTCAAAACTGAGCCTGAGTAGCGTAGGGGGGTAATGCCTCCTACAACGGCAGCATTTAAGATCCAGCTGCCTGCAATTACTTGCGAGTTCAATCCCAGCCAGGCTCAAGGTCGACTCAGCCTTCCATCCTTTATAAGGTGGGTAAATTGAGGACCCAGTTTGTTGGGGGCAATAAGCTGACTTTGTATAAATATAAATATAAATATAAATATAAATATAAATATAAATATAAATATAAATATAAATATAAATATAAATATAAATATAAATATAAATATAAATATAAATATAAATATAAATATAAATATACAAAAGTATGAAGGCTATTGCTTAACGCATTGTAAGCCGCCCTGAGTCTCCGGAGAAGGGCGGCATATAAATCAATTTTAAAAAAAAACTCCCTTTCTACCAATAAAGGAGAATATTTGTAGCTCAGGGCTGAACTGGGGGGTCCCTGGTGCTCTCTGAGTTGACTTATTTTCTTGCCGAGGTTTCATTACCCTACCTAGGTAACATACAGCAAACTCCACTCCCTTCAACTACTGATGATGTTACCTAGTTGGGTAATGAAACGTTGGCAAGAAAATAATTCAACTCAGAGAGCACCAAGGACCTCACAGTCTTCCTCCTCCTCCTCCTCCTTTTCTTCCTCCTCTCCACAAAACCCATTCCCTTCTAGCACTGATGATGTTACCTAATTAGGTAATGAGAGGTCTGCCAAAACGCAACCCAAGTCAGAGAAAGCAGGAAGGACCGCACAGTCCTCCTCCTGTATACAAATGCCACTCCCTTCTAGCACTGATGATGTAACCTGGTTGGGTAATAAAACGTCCGCAGTAAAACAATCCAGTTCAGAGAGCACCAAGGACTCCTCAAACTCCCTTGGAGCAGCCCCTAAGATTTCCTTCTGCCCCTGTGGCACAGGAGGGTTTTCTCTGACCCTTCTCCGAGGGTCTCCTGCCTGGACAGCAGGTTGGATTAAATCCTCGACCATTTATTTAGCAACCATCCGAAGGTACAAAGGCACTGGGGGGGTAAAAAAGACAATTTTTCACACTTACAACCTTTGCAGCAATCCCTTGGGTCTCATGATCAAAATCCAGACTTTTTTAAAAAATTTAATTTATATGCCGCCCTTCTCCGGAGACTCAGGGCGGCTTACAATGCATTAAGCAATAGCCTTCATACTTTTGTATATACCTGTTTAGTAGGGCTTTCGGGCCCCCCTAAGCGGTGTTCTTTTTTATACAAAGTGAGCTTATTGCCCCCACAATCCGGGTCCTCATTTTACCTACCTCGGAAGGATGGAAGGCTGAGTCAACCTTGAGCCTGGTGAGATTCAAACTTGCAGTAATTGCAGGCAGCTGTGTCACTTTAACACCACTTTAAGCTGCTGCGCCACCAAGGCTCTTTCATTGGCAAATGACTCACATTTATGACGGTGGCAGTATCCTGGTGCCACGCGTCCCACGTTTTGCGACCTTCTGACAGGCAAAGTCCACGGGGGAACCAGATCCCCGCGCGACTAACTTCACAACTCCCTTAACAACTCCGACAAGAAAAAGTCGTAAAATGGGGCAGAGCTCACCGAACAACGGTCTCGCTTAGCAACGGGCATTTCGGGCTCAATTGTGGTCGTAAATCAAGGATATTTATGTTCTATCCAAATAGGTAGGTGCTGGCCCAATGCGCTCTCAGTTTTGCCCAGTGGTGAAATTCAATTTTTTTTTTACTACTGGTTCTGTGGGCGTGGTTTGGTGGGCGTGGCTTGGTGGGTATGGCAGGGGAAGGGTACTGCAAAATCTCCATTCCCTCCCCACTCCTGGGGGAAGGATATTGCAAAATCTCCATTCCCACCCCACTCTGGGGCCAGCCAGAGTATTTGCCGGTTCTCCGAACCACTCAAAATATCCGCTACCGGTTCTCCAGAACCTGCTGGATTTCACCCCTGGTTTTGCCCTTGGGGTTTCGGGGATGAATTCGACACCCTTTAAACCTGCTTAGAGGCTGTGAAGACGGGCTCTGGGTTCTGATCCTGATTTTCCCAGCTCGATCTCCGTAAACCCACTCAAAGCTGGGAACGAACCTCATCTCCATTCGGCTCTGCGCCCCGTAACCGAGCCAGGCCACGCAGCGGCAAAAGCAGCGTAGTTACCCATTCGCTCGTTACCCCAAAAGTGCTTTTTTTCAAGAGGCAACTGGACTTTCTGGTTTTTCTTTGAAGTCGTTTCACTTCTCCTCCAAGAAGCTTCTTCGGCTCTGACTGGATGGTGGGGGAATGGAAGGATTGATATTCCTTGCAGTCATCTGGTTGTTAGTACTCTTTCTGAGAGTCGTTGAGGCCACTTGGTTTAACTGTGTCCTCAGGCTCACCTGAGTGGAACTTTCTTGGCTGCAGAATATTTTTTTGCCCTGTGCCTCTTCACTGTTCAAATGACCCTCCCACTCAGGTGATCGAGGACACAGTTAAACCACCGAGTGGCCTCAACGACTCTCAGAAGGAGTACTAACAACCAGATGACTGCAAGGAATATCAATCCTTCCATGCCCCGCCCTCCATCCGATCAGAGCCGAAGAAGCCCAGCTGCCTCCTGAAAAAATAAATAAATAAATAAATAAAAAGCACCTTTGGGAGAAACCACAACCTGGATGGCGGAGAATCTCCACAGACATCCCTTTGAAAAGGTTTCGCCTCTCATCCAAGTTAGCTTCTTCAGTTCTTCTGCAGAACTGAAGAAGCTTCTTGGTTGAGAAGCGAAATGTCTTCAGAAGAAATCTCCATCTAGACCAGTGATGGTGAACTTTTTCGGCACCGAGTGCCCAAACCGGAACACGTGTGCATGTGCGCCCGCTGGAGCACTGGAAACCCAAAGATCAGCGGGCTGGCGCGCGCATGTCAGGCCGTTTTCCGGGCCGTTTTCAGCGGCTGTTTTTGGCCTGAAAATACAGCCCGAAAAACAGCCTGATTTTTTTTGCCATTTTTAGAATGTTTTCCGGGCCGTTTTCAGGCTTTTTTGGGGCTGTTTTCAGCTGTTTTCCAATGCTCTGGCCCCCGTAAAGACCAGCTGGCTGGCACACCCGTCTGTGCCGGAAACCAGAAGAGCAGCTGGTGACGGTGCGCATGCTCACAGAGGGGTCTCTGCATGCCACCTCCGGCACGCGTGCTGTAGGTTTGGCCTCATGGATCTAGACATTCGCTCCTTACAAGTTTGCAGTACAGGTTCCATGGGGGAAAGGGAGGGAGAGGAGAGGAGAAAGGACAATTAAAAGAGGAGGCCCCCCTTCAGCAGTGGTGAGTTGCTCCCGGTTTGCCCCAGTTCGGGCAAACCCGTAGCGGCGGGAGGTTCCTCCGTCATCAAAAATGCTCTGCACACTCGCAGCTTCTGCACATGCGCAGAAGCGCCGCACACTCACAAAGCAAGCACGGACACCCCGCCAAGGGTGGGTTCTACTTACCTTTACTACCGGTTTCGCATCGCCAATGCGCAGATCACTTATGACGTCCGCGTCAGTGGGCGGAGCCTCCCTGCCGGTTTTACTACCGGTTCTTACGAACCGGTCCGAACCCCTGCGGAAGGGAAGGGAAGAGCCGAAGTGGCGCAGTGATTAGAGTGCTGTACTGCAGCTACTTCAGCTGATCCGCTAGTTCAGCAGATCAAATCTCACCATCTCAAGGTTGACTCAGCCTTCCATCCTTCCGAGGTGGGTAAAACGAGGACCCAGATTGTGTGGGGGCAAGATGCTATTTAGTATACCGGTCGATTGTTGTAAGCGTCCTCGGAGAGCGGGCGGCATAGAAATACCACGAATAAATAATAATAATAAAATAACCCACCCCTGACCCTCAGCACTACCGATAGCGCTAATGTCCGGATTTGAAACCCACTACTAATCTGACCCCCCCCCCCCTCTTTCCTTCCCCCTTCCCCAACCTCTCCAGTCCTACCCGGTGCCATGCAAGGAGTGACCCCCAACAATTCCACACACATCCCCCCCACCCACCCACAAGAAGTGGCTGCATTTCTCTTCTCATCCTCACCCCCCCCCACCCCCCCACCCTGGGTGACCGTGGGAACGGTCGCAGGCCGGCTTTAGAACGCGTGCAGGGTGGTAGTGGGAGGTGAGAGGGGGGTGGGAAAGAGGGGAAGGCGTGCCCACCCAGGGTGGGGGGGGGAATGATCGCTCAGGCTCAGGGCTTTTCATTCATGTTAACCTGCCGGGACCTGCGTACGTGCCAGAGAGAGAGAGAGAGAGAGAGAGAGAGAGAGAGAGTGTCTTTCTAAGGGGGGCGCGCGGGCGCGCGCGTGGGGAGGGGGGAAAGAGAGAGAGAGAGAACGCGCGTGGACGCGCAGTCAGGCTGGCTGGCTGGCCAGGCTGGCTCGCTCGCTCGCTCCCGGCTCTCCGGCTCTTCTCCCCCCTTCTTCCCTCCTGCGTGTGTGTGGATGTGTATAAGAAGAGCGGCGGTCGGAGGCAAAAAGCGACTCGCGCGATTGGAGCTTGTGCCGAACGACCTGGGATCTCAGCAGCAGCAGCAGCAGCCTTGAACCGGCTGGGAGAAGAGAGCACTGAACCCGGAGGGGTGGGAGAGGGGGGGAGTGAGATCGGGCTTGGGTGGGGGGGGGCTTCTTTCGATTTTGATTTTTTTTTTGGAGGGGTGGGTGGGGGGGAACGTGGGGGCAAGGAAGACGGCGCCCGGATTCTTTCCCCGCGCCTGCTTTTTATTTTTGATCGGATGAAGCGCTGCCCTTCCCGGCACTCATTTTAAGGGGGGGTCTTATATATATATATATAAATAGATAGATCTAGATATATATATATATATATTCTGCCCCCCCTCCCCGATTCTCCTTCCTCGCCTTTCCATCCACAACGACCACTTTGGAGACGGACGGACGGACTGCCGGGGCAGCTGGCGAGACCCCCCACCCGCCCCATCGCCCATCCCACCTACCCACCCTGGGCAAGGAGGATCGCGATCGCCGCAGTAGAAGCTGGTAAGGGGGCTTCTCGGGGAGGGAAGGGGTGTGGGGTGTGGGGGGGGTCTGTCTTTGCAATACGCTCTCCATCCTTTCCTCCCCCCCCCCCCACCCCCACTTCAACCTCTCGCCTGGTCCTCCACCTCGAAAGCTCCCTCCCTTTCCCCCCCCCCTGATTTAAAGAGATCAAGCCCAGATCTCTCGCGATCTCCCGCTCCTCCTCCTCTCTTTCCCCTCCCGCGATCGGTTTATACTGCAATACAGTGGAGTGGGGGGGGGGGGTGGATTTTGATTGTGTGTGATCGTTGTTTTTTTTTAACCGAGGGAGCAAATATATATAAATATATGCACACACACACACACACACACACACACACATATATATATATATATATATATATATATATATATATATATATATATATATATATATATATATATATATATATATATATATATATATATATATATATATATATATATATATATATATATATATATATATATATATATATATATATATATATATATATATATATATACGCAGCATACCAGCCCCGAGCATCGGCTCTTTGGTGGGGAGGGGAGAGGAGGGGAAGGGGCTTGAAGCTGGGAGCCGATCCTTCCCGACCTTCTGCAAACGGCTTGGATCTTTCCTCCAGGACCCCTCCCCTCCATTCATACAGGCTTGCGTGCGTCTGTGTGTAAGAGAGAGATCGGCCTCCTCCTTCCCTCCTTTCGTCTTTTAAACTGGCACCATCCGTGCAGGGTTTTTTTTTTTCTTTTTTTCCAAAAGGATTCCGACGCAGGGGCTGGTTCTTTGCCGGGAGGAGCAGGAGGAGGAGGGCGAGGCGATCTGCTGGATCCCTGTGGGGTGGGGGTGGGGGACCGGTTGGTTTTGCTTGCTTTGCAAGCCCCTTTCTTCTCTTTCCTAATGGCAAGGTTTGAAGGGGAGTCGATTCCTAGATTCATTATTATTATTTGCCTGGCTGAGGAGGAATCGATTGCCAGGGAGAGCGTGCACAGATCGCATCCCGAAAGTAACAGATCCCCTAAGTTCTTTCAGATCTTCCCTAGGGACCTTAAGAACACCCACCCCTCTACTCCCCTTTCTTTCCTTCCTCTCACACTCCATCCAGTCTGTCTGTCTTGGCTTTTTAATGCTCTTCCTATTTGTGAATCTTGTTGACTTCTGGATCTCAAGGGGTGGTGAAAACTCCAGTCTGCTGGAGCTGGATCCTGGTGGATCACCTTTGGAGGGCCAAGCTTTGGGGTGGGGTGGGGTGGGGGGGAGTCAATCTATAAAGAGATGGTCTGTCTTTGTTTTAAGATTGGGGTTTTGGCCCAGACTCACGGTCACTGAAAGTCAAAATTAGGTGGAACTTTTTTCCTCCCCCACTACCTTATTTTATAGAGAGGATCGTTGGTTGTTAAGGAAAAGCCGAAGTTTTAAAATGGTGTAATGCTGAGATCTCAGAAGTAAATGGATCCAAAGCTGGGGTTTTCTTAGGAGGGGTTTATTATATGACGGAGCTGAAGTTGTTCCTTGTTTTTGAATTCTGCCCAGGGTCTGGGTGGGATCCCAAACTTGGAAAAGTTTGCCTGGTACTTTCACCAAAGACAGAGTGAAAGAGTTAAAAAAGAGAGAGAAAGAGAAAGAGAGAGAACCGTGGTTAGATCTCATTCGGGAGGATTGGACCTGATGTTTAGGTTGCTATCATTGTCTTCTGGTGAATGTCCTTTGTGTTTCAGACCAGGGGAATAAAATAAGCATGTTGTAAAACAATTTACTACAGGGTACCCCAGGCTGGAGACACCCCCCTCCCCTCCTCAACGGTATTGAATTCTTCTAGGACTGCAAACTAGATTCCTCCAACAAGATTTTGGAGAATGCTGCAAAGTATTTTCTTGGATTACTAGAAATGTTTGAACCAGTCTAGGTCAGTTCATTTAAATCTGAAACAATGCCCTTTCCTTGGACAAAGCTGAATAGGAACACACACACACACACACACTCCCCCCCTCTCTCTGACACACACACACACACTCAAACACACACAAGGCAAAACTGTGTTACCAAAAAAAAATTAAAAAAACAAAGTGCAGTTGTGCAATCAAATAAAATGCAAGTCGTCTTGCCAAGCCTTTAAATATAACTCCCTTCCTAGAAAGTGGGTGGGTGGTCTTTGCAGTGGGGCCAAGCCGTTCTCCCTTATCTTAAATGCAAACATACATGCCAAATAAAGCTGGGATACATGGCTTGCATTAAACCTGTCCAGAAATTTTAAGAAGGAGCACCATCCATAGGGGGCTGCATGGCTTCCTGAAGCTTATATATGAAGACATTTGTCTCCTCTGAATTTGTTTGGGGGGCTTTTTTGAAGCCAAAACACTTTTCCCGAGAGGTGTTTTTTTTCCTCCCTTCTTCTTAGCCTATAGCTGTTTTGCTATTTTTAATAATATTTTTTTTAAAAAAAACAGGCAGTTCTAGGAAAGACACTTTCTTCTGCATGCTGAACAGAACTCAAAGAAAAGCTGTTTTCCTTTCTCTAAAATGTGCAACATGACCAAAGTTGGGGGAGGGGGGGGGAGATTGGAAGCTTTGACATCCGGGCTGCAAAACTGTTGATGATCTTTAGATGGCAGCAGAGATGCCATCCGTCTCCCTCTCTCTCTCTCCCTCTCTCTCTCTCTCTCTCTCTCTCTCTCTCTCCCCCCCCCTCCAAATCTTTGCTACCACCTAATGAAGATCAGGAGTTTTGCACCTAGATCTATAACAAAGCTAAAGGCATTCCTTTTTAAAAATATAAATATTTCATATATATATATATATATATATATATATATATATATATATATATATATATATATATAAAATAATAATTATTATTATTATTATTTATTAGATTTCTATACCGCCCTTCTCCCAAAGGACTCAGGGCGGTGAACAGATTAAGATACATGTAAATATATTTCATAAACAGTAAATAATAAATTAAGTCAACTTGGTGTATCTACTAAGACCTTGGCATATATATATATTATATATATATATATTATATATATATATATATATAAGCAAAAGGACTTTGTTTCTTTTCTGGGTTACCTACTTCTTAGCTGGTTTGGAATTCTTGGGTCTCCAAGGTTGGGTTTTTAGATGCCTTATAATCTTTGCATGTTGCCGAGATAATTTCTGGATGTCTTGAGATTTTTCTGTTGCTGCTGCTGCAAATCCTGTGTGTGATTAGAGACCACTTTGGCCAGCAGGCTGCAAGCATCTGCTGGAGATGGCAGGAGGCTTTTTTTTACTTTTGGTCCAGAAAGCTCATGAGGAGAATTCTGTTAGTTGAATGTTGAATCTTTCACTGAGAAAGAGTCGATGCATTGCTCTGGCTGGTAGATCTCTCCATGTGGAAATGTACAACAAGGCTGCGGTGGATTTGGCTTTCCTGTAAGTAGGGCTGCAATAGGAAAATCACCGAGAGCAAAAGAGAGAGAGAGAGAGAGAGGAATTGATCAGGTTTCGTCTCCTTTGCAGCTCCTGAAATCCAGGGTAGAAAGACTTTGCTGGAGAAGTGGACAAAAAAAAAATATATGTTTGCTTTCACCGAAGGAGCAAATTCCTAAATCTGTGTACTGTACTCCCCTAGAAAGGATAAAAAACCTAGTTTTAGCATTTTGGGGGAAATGAGGGGGGGGAAATATAGGGGGTGTTCTCTGGAATCTTGAGTGATCGATCGAAAGGCTTGGAAAGCTTTTTTTTTTAAAATTTTTTTTAAAGATAATATTTATTCAGAAGTGATTTTCATCCCCGTTCTTGGAAGGGCTATCAAAGCAAAGGACGAAGTGAATAAATGACACACGACGAATAAAGGGCTAATCCTGCCAGAAAGCCAAGGCAACAACTGCAGGAAACACACCCTGAGTAAAACAACAGGTTGATAATAAGTGTGGCGGAACTTAGGCGGAGGTATTTTAATGGTATGCTTAGAATGGCAATTTCTCTCTCTTCTCTTTCTTGAAGGAGGTTGGGACTTGAGGCAGGAGAGCTGGAAGGAAAGGGGGGCAGGCAACGCTCCGCTTTTTCCCCTGGTTTGGAGAAAATAATTGGGATCTGAGTTTTTTTTTTTCCTCCCCTGTGGAGCAGTGAGTAAGAGAACCGCTGTGCCTTCCATGTGCGCAGAGATTTCGGTTCAAAAATGCTGCTTGCTTTTCTGTTTCCTTTCAAGCAGGCCACATAAGTATGCCTTCTTTTGTCCGGGAGCTTACCCCCTACTTTTAAACCAAAATAAATGCAATCTCGTTTCTTCTTTTTTTTTCCCCTCTCCTCCCCTTGCTCTCCGCTGCCAGGAATGTGAGACCCAATTTTGCTCACTTTGTGAAACAATGGAGGAAGGATTAACGTCGGATGTAACTGGAAGTGTCCAGAGAAATACAAGGAGGTGGAGATGGGGTTAGTGAAATGGTGGCTGACATAATGGTCTCCCGTTAAGGAATTTACAGATGCAGGTTAACAGAGTTGTAGGTCATCTAATCCAACCCTTTGCCCAAGCGGGAGACCCTACACCATTTCTGACAGATGGCAGTCCAGTCTCTTCTTGAAAGCCTCCAAGGATGAAGCTCCCACAACTTCTGAAGGCAACTTCTGTTCCCTTGGTTTATTGTTCTCACAGTCAGGAAATTTCTTCTTATTTCCAGGTTGAATCTCTCCTTGTTCAGTTTCCATCCATTCTTCCTTGTCTGGCCTTCAGGTGTTTTGGAGAATAGCTTGACCCCTCCTCTCTGTGGCAGCCCCTCAAATATTGGAAGACGGCTATCCTGTCTCCCCTGGTCCTTCTCTTCACTAGACTAGCCAGGCCCAGTTCTTGTAACAGTTCATTATAAGTTTTAGTCTCCAGTCGCCTCATCATCCTGGTTGCTCTTCTCTGCACTCTTTCTAGAGTCTCAATATCTTTTTTATACTGTGGTGACCAAAACTGGATGCAATACTCTAGGGGTGGTCTTACTAAGGCTTTCCAGAGTAGTATTAGCACCTCACTTGATCTTGATTGTATCCCTCTGTTAATGCAATTTAGGATTGCATTGGCTTTTTTGGCTGCCGCCGCACACTGCTGGCTCATATTTAATTGGTTGTCTACTAAGACTTCAAGATCCCTCTCCCAGTTACTGCTATTCACCCAATCTATATGTATCCTTTTGGTTTTTCTTGCCTAAGTGTAAGACTTTACTTTTCTCTGCATTGAATTTCGTTTTGTTAGATAGGGCCCAGTGTTCAAATCTGTGAAGATCCAGCTGGGTCTTGAGCCTATCTTCTAGAGGAGTGATGGCTAACCTTTTTGCCATCGGCAGGGGGAGCACAGTGGGGGTCTCATGCAAGCGTGCCCACATCCATAATTCTATGCGTCCCACCTCCCGTGCTCTCCCCCCTTTTGGCACATGATGGCCCGGTAGGCCCGGTAGGCCCATTTTTTGCTCTCCCCAGCTCCAGAGCCTTTCTAGGAGCCTGGGGAGGGCAAAAACGACCTTTCCCACCGCCTCAGGCCCTCCGGAGACCGGAAACAGTGTGTTTCCTGAGTTCTGGTGGGCCCAGAAGGCCCAAAAATCAGCTGGCTGGCGCACGCATGCGTGCCAGATCTGGCTCCATGTGCCACCCGTGCCATAGGTTCGCCATCATAAGGTGTTAGCTATTCCTGTCAGCTTAGTATCATCGGCAAATTTACCTCAGTGGGTGCTAGGAATGTTTAAGCCCCATGTGTTTGAACAGAAGGCGGTCAGAGGAAATGGTTTTGCCTTCCATGATAGCAGTCTTCGAATATTTGAGGAGATGTCACAGAGAAGAGGGGACAGCCTGTTTTCTAAAGTAGGGGTACCCAACCCCCGGGCGGTGAACCAGTACCGGTCAATGGCCTGTTAGGAACCAGGCTGCACAGGCGAGCAAAACTGAATACATGGGATCTAGGTTGCACACTCCCTTCCCAAAGTCTGTGGAAAAATTGTCTTCCACAAAACTGGTCCCTGGTGCCAAAAAGTTGGGAAATGCTTTTGAGGGCAGGAGAAGAAGCAATGGATGGAAGCTAATCACGGAGAGAAGCAACCTAGAACTAATGAGAAATTTCCTGAACAGTGAGAATAATTAATCAGTGGAACAACTTGCCTCCAGAAGTTGTGGATGCTCCCAATACTAGACATTTTAAAGAAGAGATGGTCCAGAATATTATAGGGCAGTTACGGCTAACTTTTTTGCCCTTGTGTGCCAAAAGCATGGGAGCGTGGGGGGATTGAGTACATGCATGCCCACACCAATAATTCAATGACCACCCCCGTGCCCTGTCCCCCTGAGCATGCGCGCACGGCCAACACGCGCTCTCCCCACTTTTGGCACATGACGGCAAAAAAGGTTACTGGTAGGCTCATTTTTCACCCTCCCCAGGCTCCAGAGGCTTTCTTGGAGCCTGGGGAGGGCGAAAACCGCTTTCCCCACCCTACCGGAGGCCGGAAACAACCCGTTTCCAGGCTTCTGATGGGCCAGGAAGGCTTAAAAATCAGCTGGTCAGCTCACGCATGCGCGCTGGAGCTGAGCTAGGGCAACACCCACGTGCCCACAGATATGGCTCGGTGTGCCACCTGTGGCACATGTGCCATAGGTTTGCCATCACGGTTTTAGGGTCTCCTGCTTCAGCAAGGGGTTGGACTAGAAGACCTCCAGGGCCCCTTTCAAGTCTATTATAACCTATTTTCCCAGGTCCGTCCAAACCTATAAGCATCCATTGCTATTCATTGGTGTCATTGTAATCTTGGCCACTAAAATAACTTTGACTGTAGTTGTTCTACACAATTGGAGCCTGGTAGTCCCTGACTTACAACCACAACTGGGACCAGCATTTTAGTTGCTAAGCAAAGCGGTTGTTAACGGAGTTGCAGCCAATTTTATAAACACAGAGAGGAAGGGGAGAAGCTATTTTCCAAAGCACCTGAAGGCCAGACAAGGAATAATGAATGGAAGCTGAACAAGGAGAGATTCAACCTAGAAATTTGGAGAAATTTTCTGACCGTGCCTTCCAACTCTGTAAACCTGTGATCTGTGATCCAAATGGAAATTGGATGTTGCAACCCTTGTAAATATATTCTCGTGGCCAAGCACCCAAATTTTTTATCACGTGACCATGAGGATGCTGCGTTGCTTGTAAATGCGAGGACCAGTCAGAAGTCAGGTACTGTTTTAGTACTGTTGTAACCTCAAATGGTTGTAAGTCAAGGACTAGATAACCATAGTCTAGCTCCACATACGATATTTAAAGCACCATGTGATTGTTGCATCCCTACTGAAGTTGTTGTGTCTGGATACAGCAGGAGATCCAAACAGCTGTAGGTTCACTGTCATGTCTGAATTCAGTCATTATAGAGGAAAGGTCTCCAACCTTTCCAGCTCGGTGACTGGCAGAGGTGGGGGGAGAGGAGATGGGTGTGTGTGTGTGTGTGTGTGTGTGTGTGTGTGTGTTGCTTTAAAAAATTCAGCTTTGCACGGGCAGGCATGCACACCCAAGGTTGCCCATCACTTCTGCGGCCCGGTTCTGAACAGGCTGCGGCCTGGCGTTAGGTGTGTCCCAGGGATTGGGGCAGGGGTGAAATGCTACCGGTTCGCACTAGTTCGGGCGAACCGCTAGTGATAAAAACTACCGGTTCGAGCAAATCAGTTGTTGTGGCCCGCCAGCGGCCTGTGTAGTTAGTAGCTGATTCCGACAGCAAGGAGGCTGGTGTGGTGCTGTGCCAGTAGCCTGTGCAGCTGGCGCTTGAGTCAGACAATGAGGAGGCTGGAGAAGATGTGATGCGAGAGGCGGGGATTCAGCCAGGGCCTTCAGAACCTCCAGAAGCTCCCATAAGTGAAGAGGAAGAAGAGGAGGAGCCTCTTCTCGATGCACGGGCGCGCAGAGCTGTTAAAAGGCAGGAGTGGCTTCTCAGGAGGAAGTCTCCTCGAGAGTAAGGCTTGGGGCTAATTGGCCACTCCCTTAGCCTATTTAAGGAGGAACGCTGACTGAAGCAATTTGCAGGAAACAACTTCATTCGTATTCCTTCGCGTCTTGATTCCAGAAATGTTTGATTCGGCTCTTGTTTCTCTCTTGTCGGTTTTCCTGCAAATTACTTCTGGGCATTCTGCCTACCACAGTAAGATTACAGTTATCTGAAATACTGTGCCTCAGAATTGAGTTATTATTCTTTGGATTCTTGTCGGCTGTTAAGGAAGTTAAATTAACAGCCTTTCTTCAGAAAAGACTGATTTAAACTGTACTTGTGTTCGAACAACTACTAAGAAAGCTCATTACTAGTCCTTAATTAGTGAACTAAGGTTTGTACAGACTTTGTGTGTGCTGCGTTCTTTGGGATCCGTAGCTGGGGCAGAACACCGGTAGTAAAAAAAAAAAAGCTACCAATTCGGGCAAACCGGTAGTTTTAAAAAGCTACCGTTTCATTCGAACTGGTATTTCCGACGATCAGCTGTTCCGTGTGGTTTATATTCACTAGAAAGCAGGAAATCCAATATCTCTTTTGGTATGCATTGTGCAAGCATGCACGAAGCGTGAGTTTGGCACACACTGCCTATGCGGGCAGCGAACTGGTGGCGATCCACGGAGGATTTCACCCCTGGGTTGGGGACTCCTGTTATCAAGTTCCCTAGAAATTGTGTCTATCTGGATGGACTATAATCAGTAACAAAGATCTAAGGTTCAGTTATGAGAAAGTAAAGACACACTCGAGGCACTCTTGGACTCCTGGTCAATACGTGAATGTAAGTGTCCAAATTTCTTGGCTATGGAATGAAGGTGATTTGTCTTTTGTCTTCAGCCAGGATTTCATTTTAATTTTTTTTAAAAAATTACAGTCTAGACACAGGTGGCACGCAGAGTCATATCGGCGGGTATGCGAGCTTTGCCTTAGCTTAGCTCCTGCTGGCACGCGTGTGCCAGTCAGCTGATTTTCGGGCCTTCCGGGCCCACCAGAAGTCAGGAAACAGTTTGTTTTCAGCCTCCGGAGCACCTCCGGAGAGGTGGGGAAGGCTGTTTTCACCCTTCTCAGGCTCCTAGAAAGCCTCTGGAGCCTGGGGAGGGCGAAAAACAGCCTACCGGGCCCACCGTGCCATTGCGTGCCAAAAGCGTAGGGAGCATGGAGGTGTCACGTGTGCATGCACGAGGAGGAGCAGGGAGTATTGAATTACGGGTGTGGGCACACACACACACGACCCCCTCGCGCTCCCCCGGCTTTTGGCACACGACGGCAAAAAGTTTAACCATCACTGGTCTAGACTATGTCCATACCTATCTTTCCATCCAGCTACTTGGTTCTGTTCTGCTTCAAAGCTTGAACAAGATCAAGCAGGTGGTGCCACCTGTTGAAGGTGAAGTCGCAGGTGATATATAGGACATCGCTCGAATCTATGAAGAGAGGATGACGGGATAGGAACCGGCCATCTAACACTATCCAGATGTTTATGGATGACCGGCTGGCCCGTGTAACTGGCGATATACATTAAACAGAAGGAATTGTACTCTGAAAACATCTGAAAGACAGCTCTTGACTAGACTGTGGCTGCCTCAGAGTAAACCAGCTTTGATTTTTCATCCTTTTGAGCCAAATGGAATACAGCGTCTCAAGCCAAGCGACTGGAGACATTGTGAAGCCTTTGGATTTTCCAGACGTGAAATAAATATCTGGAATATAACCATCAACACGTTCTTTTTCTGTTCACGTTGTTGATGCATTTCAGTTCTTCAGTATCTCTTCCCGCTAGCGAAAACTCATAGATACTGCATTCCAGAAATACAAAACTAGAATCTTAGTAAATGTGTGTCTTATCCATGGTTTGAGGTAGAATTGTCATTACTCCGGCAACGATGCGAGTAGTCCTTGATTTTACAACGGTTACAAGTTTCAACGGCACTGAAAAAATCGATTTAGGATCGTTTTTCACACTTAACAACTGTTGCCAGATTCTCATCAGTGGTGGTATTAAACCGGTTCAGACAGGTTCAGTTGAATCGGTAATGGTGACTGTGGGTGGGTGCGCTCTGGCGTAATACAGTCCTATTTAGTCACATTTTCAAGACCGGGCGCATACACGGAAGGCGCATGAGTAAGGTGAGCATGCGTGCACGCGGCGAACCAGTGGTAAGAATATATGAAACCCACCTCTGATTCCTATGATCGTATTTGAGAGGCTGCCACAAAGGAGAGGAGGTCAATTTATTTTCCAAAGCATCTGAAGGCCAGACAAGGAATAATGAATGGAAGCTAAACAAGGAGAGAAGCAACCTGGAATTAAGGAGAAACTTCCTAACAGTGAGGACAATTAACCAGTGGAACAGCTTGCCACCAGAAGTTATGGGTGCTTCATCACTGAAGGTTTTTATGAAGAGACTGGACAGTCACTTGTCTGGAATGGTATAGGGCAAACCTATGGCGCCTTATCGATGGGCATGCAAGCTCAGCTCCGGCGCACGTATGCACACCAGCCAACTGATTTTGGGGCCTTCTGGGCACACTGGAAGTCAGGAAACAGGCTGTTTCTGGAGGGCCTCCGGGGCGTGGGGAAGGCGCATTTTTCGCTCTCCCCAGGCTCCAGAGCCTTTCTAGGAGCCTGGGGAGGGAGAAAACGACATTCCCCACCCCCCCTGGAGGCCCTCCGGAGGCTGGAAATGGCCCATTGTTGACTTCCAGTGGGATCGGGGAGGGGAGGCCGTTTTTGCCCTCCCCAGGCTCCTAGAAAGACTCTGGAGCCTGGGGAGAATGAAAAATGGGCCTACTAGGCCCACCGTGCCATTGCGTGCCAAAAGCGGGGGGAGTGCGGGGAGTCGCATACATGAGTGGGCAGGAACCCCCCCCCATATTCCCCCCCCCCCTCTGCTTTTGGCATGTGATGGCAAAAAGGTTAGCCATCATTGGTATACGGTTTCCTATTTGAGCAGGGAGCTGGACTAGAAGAACTCCAAGGTCCCTACTAGCTCTATTCTGATTCTAATCACAGTTGAGGCACTTGGCAAGTGACACCTATTGTAGTGTCCCAGACTCATGTGTTTGTGACCTTCTGACAAGCAAAGTCAAATGCATAAGTCAGGTTCGCTTAACCGCGTTACTGTTGTGGCCCGTCAGCGGCCTGTGCAGATTGTAGCTGATTCTGACAGCGAGGAGGCTGGAGAAGAGGTGGTGCCAGAGGCGGGGATTCAGCCAGGGCCTTCAGAAGCTCCTTCAAGTGAAGAGGACGAAGAGGAGGAGCCTCTTCTCGACGTACGAGTGCGCAGAGCTGCCAAAAGGCAGGAGTGGCTCCTCAGGAGGAGGTCTCCTCGAGAGTAAGGCTTGGGGCTAATTGGCCTTTACTCTACTCTACTCTACTCTACTCTACTCTACTCTACTCTACTCTACTCTACTCTACTCTATTAAGAGACTCCTGCTTGGGTGGGTGGGTGGACTAGATGACCTACAAGGTCCCTTCCAACTCTGTTATTTTGATAGGAGGAGGAGGAGGAGGAGGATATGTGGAGTCCTTGGTGTTTTCTGAGCTTGGTTCTTTTCTTGCAGATGTTTCATGACCCAACTAAGTAACATCATCAGTGCTAGAAGGAGTGGGGTTTGCTTTCTGTTTCTGTACTAATGGCTTGCCTTATCGGTGTCGGTAGGGGTGTTCTTGATGGTTCTTTGTTTATTGTTTGATTGTTTGTCTGCGTTAGTAGTTCCTTGATTGGGGTATTGTTTACTTCTGGATTGTTGATCTAGTGTTGTTCCTCGCATCAATCTCCGTTCATCTGGATGTGGATTGCAGGTGAGGAGGTGTTTGGCTCTTTTTATTTCCTAGTTTGACTTTTTGACTGTGTCTTTTGAATGGCATGTAAATGTTGTTTACCTCTATGTGCCTGTCGATGGCTGATTTGTCTGAATTCCAAGCTTCCAGCAACACTCTAGCGCTTTTGGCTTGGTCTAGGATGATCTCCCTTGGTAGTTTGTAGTTCATGAATTGGGGTATTATTTACTGCTTACTCAACTCAGACAGTCAATCAAAGAAGTAAACAACAGCCTAATTAAGGAACCACCAGGAACACTCCGACCAGCACTGACACGTAGTTCTCCACTTGTGACCACAATTGAGCTCAAAAATTTCATTGCTACAGTAAGACCATTGTTAAGTGAGTTTTGCCCCATTTATGACCTTTCTGGCTACAGTGGTTAGGTGAATCACTGCAGATAAAAAGTTAGTTAACACTAACTTAAATTGTTAAGCAAATCTGGCTTCCCCATTGACTTTGCTTGCGAAAAGATGATCAGATAACCCTGGGACACTGCAAATATCATAAATACATGCCAGTTACCAAGCATCCAAATTTTGATTACCGTATTTTCCGGCGTATAAGACGACTGGGCATATAAGACGACCCTCCTCAGAGCCATTTAAGGCTCGTCAGAGCCTTATGGGCTGGTCTGCCTGGTTACAGGAGAATGAGACCCGGTGTATAAGACGACCCCCGACTTTTGAGAAGATTTTTGTGTGTTAGAAAGTAGTCTTATACGCAGGAAAATACAGTATATGACCATGGGATGACAACAGCACCAGGAAAAAAAAAGTAGAATTTATGGCTTTTTTAACACTTACGATCGCTGTAAATGTAAAAAAAAGTCATACATTCTTTTTTTCCCCCAGTGCTATTGAAACTTTGACCAGTCACTAAACGAATGGTGGTACCATAAGTCAAGGTCTACCTGTAAGTAGAGAGAAAACCCCACTCCCTCCTAGCACTGATGAAACTACCTATTTGGGTAATAGAATAGAATACAACAGTGGTGAAATCGAAATTTTTTTTACTACCGGTTCTGTGGGTGTGACTTGGGCATGGCAGGGAAAGGATATTGCAAAATCTCCATTCCCACCCCACTCCAGGGGAAGGACGCTGCAAAATCCCCATTCCCACCCCACTCCAGGGGAAGGATACTGCAAAATCCCCATTCCCACCCCACTCCAGGGGAAGGATGCTGCAAAATCCCCATTCCCACCCCATCCCAGGGAAAGGATACTGCAAAATCCCCATTCCCACCCCACTCTGGGGCCAGCCAGAGTTGGTATTTGCTGGTTCTCTGAACTGCTCAAAATTTCCACTACCGGTTCTCCAGAACCTGTCAGAACCTGCTGGATTTCACCCCTGGAATAGAATAGAATTCTTTTATTGGCCAAGTGTGATTGAGCACACAAGGAATTTGTCTTTGGTGCACATGCTCTCAGTGGACATAAAGAAAAAATAAAATATATCCGTCGAGAACCGTAAGGTACAACACTTAATGATAGTCGTAGGGTACAAATAAGCCGTCAAATCCTATTAGGAAACAGTCAGTATAAATCGTAAGGATACCAGCAACAAAGTTACAGTCACACAGTCATAAGTGGGAGGAGAGGGGTGATAAGAACAATGAGAAGATTAATAGCAGTGGAGCCTTAGTAAATAATTTGACAGTATTGTGGGAATTATTAGTTTAGCAGAGTGATGCCATCTGGGGAAAAAAACTGTTCTTGTGCCTAGTTGTTCTGGTGTGCAGTGCTCTATAGTGTCGTTTTGAGGGTAGGAGTTGAATCAGTTGATGTCCAGGATGCGAGGGGTCTGTAGATATTTTCACAGCCTCTTTTTAATTTGTGCAGTATACAGGTCCTCCATGGAAGGCAAGTTGGTAGCCATTGTTTTTTCTGCCGTTCTAATTATCCTCTGAAGTCTCTGTCTGTCTTGTTGGGTTGCAGAACCAAACCATCCAGTCAGAGAGGTGCAGATGACAGACTCAATCATTCCTCTCTAGATTTATTGAGTTGAATCATTGAGTTGAATAATTCCTCTGTAGAATATGTATAGAATTATATATATTATAATATAATATATATAACATCTGTAAGAAAACAACCCAGTTCAGAGAACACCAAAAAAACCCCACAGTTCCATCCCGAGTTACAAATATTCCCTTTTATTGGTATTACCTGAACATTTATTTTTTTTGTCCTATCACCAGCCCGATATCACTCTTCATTCTTATCACCTGTCGGAAAACACATTGGATGACTCCTTGAAGTGGTATGCAAAAAAAACAACAACACCAAAAACCAACAACTCCGTAGGTGTTGAAATATGTTGAAAAGAGATGCACCTGAAATTGCCTTCCCCCCCCCCCCCCACTTCAGTCTCTATGAAATAAAAATATTCCAATCGGCCCCCAGTTTGTTTTTCAAGCTTGACGGATACCTGCTTAGTCATTCGAAATCGAGGATGACTCGGCTTTCCAGTTTCGGCTATTGGGTTCCGGGAGGAAGAATGGGGAGGTCTCTCTCTCTCTACCTGCTGGGAATTTGTGAAGCTTTGACAAACGCAGGAGGCTTTTTAAAAATGATACGTGGGATTTTTCAACTGGTGTCAAAGACCGCCGTTGTAGCACCGGGCGGGATGAAAGGAGCAGAATGAAATTTGATCTGTCTCTAATCTCCTTAGTTCAAGAAGTCACTGGCTGAAGGCTACCTTGGTAGTATTTCTACTCAAGAAAACACCTTTTTTTAAAAAAAAAAAAGAGGATGGCACACTCGGCATTTTGGGGGCCTGTCTGGTCTGATTGGTGGCATCCTTTTTATCTCAAAAGATGCTTTCCAAGGGAGCGTCTGTCATCCCTAAATGCTTTCAGCGGTTGACGGAAACCAGAAATCCAATATCATAAGTAGAAAATGGAAATGAGATGGGTGGGATGGGAATATTAATGGGGCTTTGAAAAGGATGCGGCTCCTTTGGGGGCAGAGAATAAAGCTAGTTGGCATCGTCGGGCGGCGAAGGCTTGCTTGCCTGAGCTTCTGGAAAAAAAAATTGAATTATTGAGTTATTCACATGATGTACACAGCTGCCCATCTCACTCATATGATTCTGGGACTCAGGAGTGAAATCCAACAGGTTCTAGAGAACCGGTAGTGGAAATTTTGAGCAGTTCGGAGATCCGGCAAATGCCACTTCTGGCTGGCTCCAGAGTGGGGTGGAAATGGGGATTTTGCAGTATCCTTCCCCTGCTGCACCCACCAAGCCACGCCCATCAAGCCACACCACATATACCAAGCCACGCCCACGGAACCGGTAGTAAAAAAAAATTGAATTTCACCACTATTCTGGGTAATATTCTGATATAGGCTCCCTTTAAAAGCAGGAAGCAGAGTCTTGGTCCCAGCAAAACCCCTTTTATTTGGCAATGGTCATTAAGGAATGTCTCAGTCGTTAAGCCAACGCAATGGTCATTAAGCGGATCTATTGCATCCAATGGCCTTTTTGTTTTTTTGCTAGGAACCAGAAGTAACTGCCGTTTGCCAGAAAAAAAGGCATCAGAAATTGTCATCAAAATGCAATGACGTGACCACTTGGGGTGGGGCTGTCAGAACTTCGAAACCGGGTCGTAAATACAGGCAGTCCTCGACTTATGACAGTTCATTTAGTGATTGTTACCACGACAGCGAAAATAGAGACATGATTACCATTTTGGGATGACTGTTGCAGCATCCCAATAGTCACGTGATGGACATTCAGATGCCGACTCCTATTTATGACCGTCGCAGTGCCCAGGAGTCATTTTGATCAGCAAAGTCAGCGGAGAACCCAGATTCACTTAACAGCCATGTTACTGATTTCACCGCTGCATTGTTAAGCGATCCGCTTAACAAATGTGGCAAGGAAAGTCGTCGAGTGGGTCAAATTCACTTCACAGATTGTTCACTTAACAACGTACACGCAGTTGCGGTCTTTTGCACTCAGTTGTGGTCGTAAATTGAAGACTACCTGTAATTAAATCTGTTAAATCCGTCTTTTAAGATTAATATCTTACAGAATGAAATTCAATGTAGAGAAAAGTAAAGTCTTACGCTTAAGCAAGAAAAACCGAAAGGACACATATAGACTGGGTGAAACCTGGCTTAATAGTAGTAACTGGGAGAGGGATCTTGGAATCTTAGTAGACAATCAGCCAAATATGAGCCAGCAGTGTGCAGCAGCAGCCCAAAAAGCCAATGCAATCCTAAATTGCATTAACAGAGGGATACAATCAAGATCAAGTGAGGTACTAATACCTCTCTATAAAGCCTTAGGTTTTTTTTTTGTTTTTTTTTCTAAATTTGATTTATGTGCCGCCCTTCTCCGGAGACTCAGGGCAGCTTACAATGCATTAAGCAATAGCCTTCATACTTTTGTATATTTATACGAAGTCAGCTTATTGCCCCCACAAACTGGGTCCTCCATTGACCCACCTTAGAAAGGATGGAAGGCTGAGTCGACCTTGAGCCTGGCTAGGATTGAACTTGCAGAATTACAGGCAGCTGGATTTAGTAAGACCATAACTAAAATACAGCATCCAGTTTTGGTCACCACACTATAAAAAAGATATTGAGACTCTAGAAAGAGTGCCGAGAAGAGCAACCAGGATGATGAGGGGACTGGAAACTAAAACATATGATGAACGGTTGCAGGAACTGGGTCTGGCTAGTCTAGTGAAGAGAAGGACCAGGGGAGACATGATAGCAGTCTTCCAATGCTTGAGGGGCTGCCACAGAGAGGAGGGGGTCAAGCTATTTTCCAAGGCACCCAAAGACCAGACAAGGAATAATAGATAGAAACTGATCTAGGAGAGATTCCACTTGGATAGAAGAAGAACTTTTCTGACAGTGAGAACAATCAACCAGTGGAACAAAAATTGCCTTTGGAAGTTGTGGGAGCTTCATCACTGGAGGCTTTCAAGAAGAGACCGGACTGTCATCTGTCAGAAATGGTGTTGGGTCTCCTGCTTGGACAGAAGGTTGGACTAGATGACCTACAAGGTCCCTTCTTCAACTCTGTTAATCTGTAAAATGGACGCTTTGCTCTCCAGTCTGCCTTTATGTTTTATTTTTTTTGCCGGAAACACAGCAAGAACAAAATTGCCGATGGTGGTTTATAGAGAAGCCTGATTCAGCCATGAGTCATCTTCTCGCCGTGATCAGTCAGTTGAAACCGAGAGATTTTGTCCAGATTTACAGCAAGGTTGTCAGAGAGAACCTTGCAAACCAGGTAATCTTTAATCATTGGGAGATCTTCTTTCTCTCCACAATTAGACCGTTTCTCTGACCGTGAATGCATCACTGAACTTATAACGGAGACATAAAACTGCCCCAAGTCTTATTAATAGTACATAACACCCATAACAGCACTTTGGAGTGTGTGGCGTACAGCACTTCTTCTTCGGCATTACCTAAGTGTAATGTTCAGAAAAACCCTGTAAGATGAGTCAGTATTATTCTCATCTGCGCTGCTGTTAAGGAACTCAAAAGCTGGAGAGATTGACTTGCCTTAAGGCCACGGAGAATAGCAGCGGAGAAATTTAGAAAGGAGTCGTTTTGGATGCATAGTTAAGTCTCTGGGCAGCTATGATTCACCAAGGCAGAAGTAGGCTAAGGCCTGTTCAAGGTCAAGAACGAACTCCCGTACAGCTCTGATGGGGTCTTTCAGTTCCCTAGATTTTTTTTAATTCCAAAATAAAAAGATTAGAAACTAGCACGCTGCAGCAGGGGTGAAATCTACTTACCTTCCCTACCGGTTCGGAAGTGCACACGTCACGTGTGCGCATCGAACATTGGCGCATGCGCAAACCCTTCCGCACATACACAGAGAGTAAAAAACATTACTTCCTGGTTAAAACCAGGAAGTAACGATGACCGGGTGGGTGGCCTCGAGCTGCCATCGCTACCCGTTCTACGAACCACCGGCCGTCATCTCTACCGGTTCAGGCCGAACTGGGAACATTTCATCCCTGCGCTGCAGATGGAAAGATTTTAATAACAGAATCATTTTGTAGCCTGACATGGGATCTGCAAAGCCATGGATGGAAAGGACCAGGGGAGACATGATAGCATCTTCCAATATTCGAGGGGCTGCCACAAAGAGGAGGAGGTCAATTTATTTTCCAAAGCATCCGAAGTCCAGACAAGGAATAATGAATGGAAGCTAAACAAGGAGAGATTCAACCTGGAAATAAGGAGGAATTTTCTGACAGTGAGAACAATCAACCCATGGAACAGAAGTTGCCTTCAGAAGTTGTGGGAGCTTCATCCCTGGAGGCTTTCAAGAAGACACCACTGGAGGATTTCAACTCTTGTTAATCTGTAAGATAATCAAGGAGAGAACCAAACTAGAACTGAAGGGGAAATTTCCTGACTGTTAGGAAAACTGATCAGTGGAACAACTGGCCACCAGAAGTTATGGATGCTTCAACAGTGGAGGTTTTTAGGAAGAGGTTGGACAACCGTTTGTCTGACATGGTACAGGCTTGGCTTATAACAGATGATTTGGTGAGCGTTCGGCGTTACAACAGCATAGAAAAAAGTTGACTTGTGATCGTTTTTCACACTCGCGACCACTGAAGCATCCTTACAGTCACGGGATCAAAATTGAGATGCTTCGGAATTGAGTCACATGTATGACAGTTACAATGTCCTGGGTTCGTGTAATCCTCTTTTGTGACCTTCTGACAAGCAAAGTCAGAGCCAGATTCATTTAACAACCTTGTTGCTGACTTAACAACTGCAGTGATTCACTTCACTTCACTTCACCTCTGCTGCGCGAGCTGCACTGGCTGCCGGTGGCTCTCCGGATTCGTTTCAAGGTGCTGGTGCTTACCTATAAAGCCCTTCATGGCTTAGGCCGAGGGTACTTGCAGGATCATCTCCTGCCACTCTCCCACCGTCTTGTGCGTTCTCACGGAGTTGGCCTCCTCAGGGTGCCGTCAGCCAAACAATGTCGGCTGGCGGCCCCCAGGAGGAGATCGTTCTCTGTGGGAGCTCTGACCCTCTGGAAGGGTTTGCCCACTGAGCTCAGGACAGCCCCCAACCTCCTTTCCTTCCGTTGCGAGCTGAAGACGCGGCTCTTCTGCCAAATTAACTGATCTGTCATGGGTTTACACTGTCATAATTTTAATTTGTTTTTAATTGGGTTGTTGATTTTAATTTTTATTGTGATTTGTATTGTAAATTGTCGTTTTGGTAAGCCGCCCCGAGTCCCTCAGGAGAACGGCGGCATATAAATCGCAATAATAAAAATAATAAAGAAATAGATAAACAAATGTGGCAAGAAAGGTCGTAAAATGAGGCCAAATTCACTTAACAAACATCCCACTTAGCAAGAAAAATTTGGGGCTCAACTTACGGTACCTGTACTGACAATTCTGCCCTCTGGCTCTTAAGCCCTAGTGTTGGGTTACACCTCATTATGAAAAAATAAATTTAAGAAGTGTGTTCTTCGATTAAACAAAAGATTGAAAAGGGGAGGTTTTTTTGGTGCTCTCTGAACTTGGTTGTTTTATTGCAGACCCAGCTAGGTAACATCATCAGCGCTAGAAGGAAGTGGGGATTGTGGAGGAGGAGAAATGTGGGGTCCTTGGTGCTCTCTGAGCTTGGTTGTTTTTGTTTTTTTAAAAATTTGATTTATATGCCGCCCTTCTCCGGAGACTCAGGGCGGCTTGCAATGCGTTAAGCAGCAGCCTTCATACTTTTGTATATCTATACAAAGTCATCTTATTGCCCCCACAAACTGGGTCCTCAATTTACCTACCTTAGAAAGGATGGAAGGCTGAGTCAACTTTGAGCCTGGTGAGATTCGGACTTACAGTAATTGCAGACCGCTGATGTTAATCACAATGCTTTAGTCTGCTGAGCCACCAGGCAGATGTTTCTCTTGCAGATGTTTCATGATCCAACTAGGTACCATGTTTCTCCGAAAATAAGACCGGGTCTTATATTAATTTTTGCTCCAAAAGATGCATTAGGACTTATTTTCTGGTTAGGTTTTATTTTTGCGGAAATATGGTACTAAATACATCCAGTTGAGGTTCTTAACTGGGTCTTATTTTGGGAGGTAGAGCTTATATTACGAGCATCCTGAAAAACCAAGCTAGGACTTATTTTTCTGTTGGGTCTTATTTTCGGAGAAACAGGGTAAGATCATCTGTGCTTGAAGGGAGTGGGGTTTGTGGAATGGAGGATGGAGGATGGATGGAGGAGGAGGAGAGGAATATATGAGGTCCTTGGTGTTCTCTGAGCTTGGTTGTTTTCTAGGTAACATTCGCACAACATTCGTGTCACATATGTAAACTTGCAAGCCCTGATCGACAGACAAGGAGTCTAGCTGGCCATGATTTGCATGGTAAGGAAGTCTTAAGTCAAGGGGTTGATACCCAGGAAGGAGAAAATGTTAGGCTATCCCGGCTTTCTTAGGCACGGCATGACGTTTCGTAGGACGACGCGTGTGCCAAGTCTCGTTGCTGCTAAGAGAAGATAATGCGCTTGACACCAAGGGCGTCTCATCTTAGTCACTGTGTGAACAGTCAACCAAATGACAAATGCAGTTCCATTTAGTTAAGCGTAAAATGATGTACGTTGGAACCTTGCTGGGGTTTTCAGCTGTCTGGAAGTCCCCGGTGAAGGATCAAAGAGACGTGGCGGATTGCTTCTGAAGATGTCAAATCAGTGTGCGGGACCTGTGAGGAAGGCCAATTCTGTACTAGGGATCTTTAGACCAACTTTTAAAGTGGTGATAGGAGGCCTTTATCCAAACCGGATAAAGGATAAATAGGACCGGAGGCTAAAACGTAAGAAGAAATGTTTGCAGAAATTGGGTAGTTCTAGTCGGTAGCTCAGTGGCTAAGACGCTAAGCTTGTCAATCGAAAGGCTGGCAGTTCAGCGGTTCAAAGTCCTCGTGCCGTGTAACGGGGCAAGCTCTCTTACTTGTCCCAGCTTCTGCCAGCCTTAGCAGTTCGAAAGCACATAAAAAAATGCAAGTAGAAAAATAGGGACCACCTTTGGTGGGAAGGTAACAGCGTTCCGTGCGCCTTTGGTGTTGAGTCATGCTGGCCAAATGACCATGGAGACGTTTTCGGACAGTGCTGGCTCTTTGGCTTTGAAACAGAGATCAGCACCGCCCCCTAGAGTCGGGAACGACTAGCACATATGTGCGAAGGGGAACCTTTACCTTTACCTGCCCTCTTTCCCCAAAAATAAGACATTCCCTGATAATAAGCCCAATCAGACTTTTAAGTGCATGTGCTAAAATTAGCCTCCCCCCCCGAAAATAAGCCCTCCCTGAAGATACTTAAATGCAGAGCTGGAAATCAAGTAAGACGGCAAGAGGAGCCCCATCTTGCTCCACATGCCCCCAAATAATAAGACCTCCCTGAAAATAAGGCCAAGCGCTTATTTCGGAGTTCAGAAAAAGAATAAAAGACAGGGTCTTATTTTCGGGGAACATGATGTTTTCGGGAAACCACGAAGACATGAGGGCAGTCTTCAATATTTGAGGGGCTGCCCCAAAGAAGAGCGGGTCAAGCTATTCTCCAGAGCCCCTGAAGACAGGACAAGAAGCAACGGAAGGAAACACATCAAGGAGAGGCGACGCCAAGGCCTTCGCAGAATTACGGCACAAAATGTATTTTGCTTCCATTCCGCTGATGGAATTGCGCTTCGGTTTTGATGTTTGTCTCCCGCCTAATGAATAGCCCCGTTAAGAGAATTTACGGGTGGAAACGGGCTTTGTTTAGGATGATTGTGTTTCATGGCTGACTTATAACCGAGAAGTACATTTTCCTTGGAGGATTCAAAATGGAGCTGATGGAGCGAAATGTATTTTCTGTTTACCTCCGCTGATAGGTTTGTTTGTTGTTTTGGCTAAGTCATGTTCCCGAAGACAGTCGTGCACAATTTTCGCTGCTCAGTTTTTCTTCCCGCCTCGTCTAGAGTCGACGCAATAACCTTAAGTAAGCTTTACGGAACTGGCACCGGTTTTTTTGTAACGGCCATCCTGACATCATCTTCCTCTGAATATTTCATGAGGGGTTTTTCTTAGTCGGTCTGGTTCTCTCAGACCGTGTAAGGTTTCGGTTGGAGAGATTCATTTGTCAACAGTGTAGAACAAGACGCTTATTATAAGCCAGACTCGGCGAGTTGTACCCTTGGGTCATATTTGACTCTCCCAGGGTTATTGCCTACTCTTTCTTTCCTCCTAGTTGTCAGGTCCAACGAACCTGGTGAAACATCTGTTAGATAGGTGGCCCCAAGCAGGCTGTTCTCACCCGCATCTCAAAATGGCCAGGATGCTGAGCCAAGGTCATAAGACAAAGAGATTTCTAATTATGACGGGGAAGGAGACTTGCTGGGGGCCTTTAATGAAATTCCCTTTGCTTTAACATCCGGGGCTGACTAGGCCGCTGTTCGAAGAAATGTATAGCTGAGAGTGAATAGATGAAACACAGGTAGTACTCGTCTTACAACCACAACAGAGCCCAAAATTTCTGTCACTGAGCGAAAGAGTTGTTAAGTGAGTGTTGTCCAGAGGTGGGTTTCACATCATTTTACCACTGGTTCACCACGCACCAAAAATGTGAGTGTACAGTTTACTCGCATGCACGCGGCTTAGAAAAAGTGGCTAAATAGGATGGCATAGCACCAATAATTGCCGCTGCCTGTTCGCCCGAATCGGTCTAAACCGGCTGAATGCCACAACTGATGTTGTCCCATTTCACGGCCTTTAGCTGCAGTTGTTAAGCGAATTGTGGCAGTTGTTAAGTGAATAACACGGCGGTTAAGTGAATCTGGTTTTTCCCTTGATGTTGATTTTGCCAGAAGGTCACCAAAGGGGGTCATGTGACCCCGAGACACTGCAACCACCATTGGCCAAGCCTCTGAATTTTGATCACATGACCACAGGGTTGCTGCAATGGCCTTCAGTGTGGAAAAAAATGGACATACGTCGTTTTTTTCCAGCTCTGTTCCTGTGTTTCCCTGAAAATAAGACCCTGTCTAATATTTTTTTTGAATCCCAAAATAAGTGCTTGGCCTTATTTTCAGGGATTTCTTATTACTTTGGGGTGCGTGGAGCAAAACGGGGCTCCACTTGCTGTTTTACCTGATTTCCAGCTCTGTCTCCCTAACCCTAACCAGAGGAAATGGTGGGGACCGGCTGCGCATGCGTTTAAATATTTTCAGGGAGGGTGTCAGGTATGCTTCCTTCAAAGTCCAGGAAAAAATGACCCAGACTCCATTGTATACAGTGAAAGGTACTTCTACTAGAAAATGAAGTGATCGCAACCAAGGAAAAGCAGAATCTGAGGCAAAAAGCGCGAAAGTTACAGATAGAAAGCATCCCCTCCTATTGTCCAACGTAAATCATCCAATCCAACGGCCTCCCAGGGGTCAGGTGGAAGCACACATCTGGCGGTGTCATCAATCAGGAATGCCGTGGCCGCTGACCCGATAGCAGCTTCAAAGATGCAGCAATAAGTCTTAGGTATCACTTTCGATTCCCTCCTCCAGCACGCTTATAACCCAAACCAACTTTCCCCTCCCCCCTGTTACTATGGCAGCCAAAGCAGGAAAAAGCGGAGGCTGACAGAGGGCTTATTTTTGGGGAGGGCTTATTTTTAGTGCATGCGCTCAAAAGCCCGATTGGGCTTATTATCAGGGGATGTTTTATATTAGGGGAAACAGGGTATAACTTGCAATGGTCATTAAAGTCGAGGAGTAAATAAATTGACCCTCTCTTCTTTGTGACAGCCCCGCAAATACTGCTATCATGTCCGCCCTAGTCCTTCTTTTTTCTAGACTGGCCAAACACAAATCCTGCAACCATTCTTCATATGTTTTAGTCTCCGGGCCTTTAATCCTCTTAGTTGTTCTTCTTTGCACGAATCTGGCTAAACGTACAGGATTGCAACCTGGAGAATTCTGGGAGCTGAAGTCCACCCCTCTTAAACTTGTCATGGTTAAGATATGTTGTACTGTATGAAACGATTGTGGGAGTTGAGAGCAGCATTAAGAACATACATAACCAGATCTGGGTTGTGTTGCATTGCAGAGGAGGGTTTCAGCAGGTTCTGACCAGTTCTGGAGAACCGTTAGCGGAAATTTTGAGTAGTTTGGAGAACCGGTAAATACCACCTCTGATTGGCCCCGCCCCCATCTATTATCTGCCTCCCGAGTCCCAGCTGATTGGGAGGAAATGGAGATTTTGCAGTAAACTTCCCCTGGAGTGGGGACGGAATGGAGATTTTACAGTATCCTTCCCTTGCCACGCCCACCAAGCTATACCATGCCATGCCACTCCCCGCCAAGCCATGCCCACAGAACCGGTAGTAAAAAAAAATTTGAACCCCACCCCTGTTGCATTTGTAGCAGAATGTCAAAAGTAAGTTAAGCCAGCTGTCTTTTGGGGAACATGTTTGCCAATATTTACAAATCCACTTTGTGAGGTTATATACACATTAGCAAGACCTGCCATGTCATCCCGAAACGTGCCCCAATATTTAATGTGGCACTTTCAAAGGTCTCAGAAAAACCTCTCAAAACACACACAGACCTCTCTCGGCTTGCCATTTATTCTTTAAATATTGATGTCATTTCTAACCCACAGATTGCCTACTATTAAAGGGGAAAACTAGCGTATTTTCCAGCGTATAAGACGACTGGGCATATAAAACGACCCTCCTCAGAGCCATTTAAGGCTCGTCAGAGCCTTACGGGCTGGTCTGCCTGGTTACAGGAGAATGAGACCCGGCATATAAGATGACCCCCGACTTTTGAGAAGATTTTTGTGTGTTAGAAAGTAGTCTTATACGCAGGAAAATACAGTAATTCCACCGTTGTATTTGGTGGACAAAAAGTATACAAGCTGTTGTATGCGACAGGAAAAGGAACAAATCTCTTGACCAGCCCTTCTTCTAAATCTCCTATGGGCAGTTTTTGGCATAGAAGATTATGCATTGGGGGGGGGGTTACAGGTAGTCCTCGGCTTATGACCCCAGTTAACCCCGAAATTTCTGTCGTTAAGTGAGACATTTAACAGCTTTGCCCCATTGTACAATCTTTCATGCCACAATTGTTAAGTGAATCACACTTAACGGTAAATTAGTAACAGGGTAGGACAAGAAGCAACGGGTGGAAACCAATCAAGGAGAGAAGCAACTTAGAACTAAGGAGAAATTTCCTGACAGTGAGAACAATTAACCAGCGGAACAACTGGCCTCCAGAAGTTGTGAATGCTCCAACACTGGACGTTTTTAAGAAGATGTTGGATAACCATTTGTCTGAAGTGGTATAAGGGTTTCCTTCCAAAGCAGAGGGTTGGACTAGAAGACCTCCAAGGTCCCTTCCAACTCTGTTATTCTATTCTATTCTATTCTATCCTATCCTATCCTATCCTATCCTATCCTATCCTATCCTATCCTATCCTATCCTATCCTATCCTATCCTATCCTATCCTATCCTATCCTATCCTATTCCATTCCATTCCATTCCATTCCATTCCATTCCATTCCATTTTCTATTCTATTCTATTCTATTCTATTCTATTCTATTCTATTCTATTCTATTCTATTCTATTCTATTCTATTCTATTCTATTCTATTCTATTCTATTCTATTCCATTCCATTCCATTCCATTCCATTCCATTCCATTCCATTCCATTCCATTTTCTATTCTATTCTATTCTATTCTATTCTATTCTATTCTATTCTATTCTATTCTATTCTATTCTATTCTATTCTATTCTATTCTATTCCATTCTATTCCATTCCATTCCATTCCATTCCATTCCATTCCATTTTCTATTCCATTCCATTCCATTCCATTCCATTTGATTCTACTCTACTCTACTCTACTCTACTCTACTCTACTCTACTCTACTCTACTCTACTCTACTCTATTCTAGAGTATAGTGCAGTATATATCTATACTGCATCCAAAGTTGCATCTTAAATATAATCCAGTTCCGAATTTTCATCCCACGATCGCTGTGAAAAAAAAGAAAAACACGTAACTGTAAAATAACTGGTCACAAGTCACATTTTTCAGCGGCATTGTAACTTTAAATGGTCCCTAAATGAACTGTCGTAAGTCAAGGACTGCCTGTATTCACTTGTACAGGGAGCCCTCATTTAGTGACCGTTCAGAGTGATGATGGGGACAAACGAGGAAGTTTGCCAACAATCCTCACCTTCATGTCTTCACTGTAAAGCAAAGGAAAGCCAAAATGAGACGATTAAGCAGAGTGGCCGTTTCCCTTAGTGGCTGTTTTCGCTTAATGACGGTTCCTTGGTGGTCTCTGATCTTGGTTGTTTTCTTGGTTTCATGACCCAAACTAGGTAACATCATCAGTTCAAAAGCTGGCTGGGAAATTCTGGGTATTGAAGTCCACCCTTCTTAAACTTGTCAAGCCAATACGAAGTTGTAAATAGATAGACATTGGCGCTTTAAGCACTGAGTAATTTCGTGTCATTCGAAATAGGTCAGCAAAATAGCTAATGCTTCTTTTCTTTTTTATCCTTCTGGATTTGGTGCTGCTACATCCTTCAGCAAACATTATTCAGCCTGAAAGCTAATTTAAAGCTACATCTGTTAAAAGCACACGTGGATATATATTTCCTCTTAAAAAACAATTCCGAGTTATCTTGTTATTGTCATTGGAAAAAAAAGACTTCATTTTTCTTTTTTCTTTTCTTTTTTTTTTAAAAAAAGCATGTCAGAGTTAAAATACCAGAATGGTTCATAACTAAAACAAAATTAGCACTTATTTCTTCCTGTGTTGCCTTCATTGCCTGATATATGATGCAGAGCTTATAAATATTACTGAATTTTGCAGCTCCTGTGTTTATTCACCACCTTTAATAGCATAACATACCAGGGATGAAATCCAGCAGGTTCTGACAATTCTGGAGAACCGGTAGTGGAAATTTTGAGTAGTTTGGAGAACCGGCAAATATCACCTCTGGCTGGCCCCAGAGTGGGGTGGGAATGAAGATTTTGCAATATCCTTCCCCCAGGAGTGAGGAGGGAATGGGGATTTTGCAGTATCCCTCCCCTGGAGTGGGGTGGGAATGAAGAATTTAAGGAGAGCCTGGATAGCTCAACAGACTAAAAGCCTATTATTAATATTCAGCTGTCTGCAATTATTGCAAGTTCGAATCTCACCAGACTCAAGGTTGGCTCAGCCTTCCATCCTTTCTAAGGTAGCTAAATTGAGGACCCAGTTTGTGGGGGCAATAAGCTGAGTTTGTATCAAATATACAAAAGTATTAAGGCTATTGCTTAACGCATTGTAAGCCGACCTGAGTCTCCAGAGAAGGGCGGCATATAAATCTAATTTAAAAAAAAAAGAATTTGCAGTATCCTTCCCCCAGGAGTGGGGAGGGAATGGGGATTTTGCAATATCCTTCTCCCAGGAGAACCGGTAGCGGAAATTTTCAGCAGTTCGGAAATTTTCATTGTTAAGCAAAACACTTGTTAAGTGAGTTTGGTCTCATTTTACGACCTTTCTTTCCACAGCTGTCAAGCGAATCACAGCAGTTGTTAAATTAGTCACACTTAACATGGTTGTTAAGTGTATCTGGACTCCTCATTGGCTTTGCTGGGTCAGAAGGTTACAAAAGGTGATCGCACGACCCCGGGATACTGCAACCGTCATAAATCTGAGTCAGTTTCCAAGCGTCTGAATTTGGATCACGTGGCCCTGGGGAGGCTGCGACGGTCGTTAAGCGTGAACAATGGTCATAACTCACTTTTTCCAGTGCAGTTGTAACTTCGAACCGGTCACTAAATGAACTGTTGTAAGTTGAGGACTGCCCGCCCTGTAGGCTGAAATCCGGAATGTGCTTACAGTGTGATTTCAGCTGCCGTCATCTCAGCCAGCAATAATCCCTGTCCCTTTAAACCCATGAAATATTTAACTCGGCAACAGAAAAATGGACACTAAAAATAATAGCAGATCAATCAATATGATGGGCATTTAGCAGAGGTAAATGCAAAGGGCTTCACTTACGAGGCATCAAATGCACGGTTGGTAGGACGAAGAATGTCTCTCGTCTTGTGAAAAGATCTTGGCGTAGTCACCAGCTGCAAACTGGCTATGAGTCAGCTGGGTGAGGTGGCTGCAAACAGACCCTTTTTAGGCATGGACAGGAGTCACTGTTATGGGAAGGTGTAGTTTGATGGAAAGAAGGACTAGGGGTGACGTGATAGCAGTGTCCCCATATCTAAGGGGCTGCCCCAAAGAAGAGGGAGCCAAGCTAATCTCCAAAGCCCCTGAAGCAGGGGTGAAATCCAGCAGATTCTGACAGGTTCTGCAGAACTGGTAGCGGAAATTTTGAGCAGTTCGGAGAACCGGCAAATAGCACCTCTGGCTGGCCCCAGAATGGGGTGGGAATGGAGATTTTGCAATATCCTTCCCCCAGGAGTGGGGAGGGAATGGAGATTTTTGCAATAGCCTTCCCCTGCCATGCCCACCAAGCCACGCCCACCAAGCCAAGCCACGCCCACAGAGCCGGTAGCAAAAAAAAATTGAATTTCACCACTGCCCTGAAGGAAGGTCAAAAAGCAATGGATGGAGACTAATCTATACTGATACTTGTTTCCTTGTATTTGTTGACAAACAATTAATTAATTAATATTTTTTTAAAATTTGATTTATATGCCGCCCTTCTCCGGAGACTCAGGGCGGCTTACAGTGATTAAGCAATAGCCTTCATACTTTTGTATATTTATATTTATACAAAGTCAGCTTATTGCCCCCAACAAACTGGGTCCTCAATTTACCCACCTTATAAAGGATGGAAGGCTGAGTCGACCTTGAGCCTGGCTGGGATTGAACTCGCAAGTAATTACAGCAGCTGGATCTTAAATGCTGCCTTTGTAGGAGGCATTACTCCCCTACGGTACTCAGGCTCTTAATTAATTAATTAAATAATCAAGGAGAGAAGCAACCTAGAACTAAGGAGAAATTTCCTGAGAGTTAGAACAATTAATCATTGGAACGACTTGCCTCCAGAACTTGGGGGTGCTTCAACACTGGACGTTTTTAAGGAGAGGTTGGACAGCCACTTTTCTGGAATGATATAGGGTCTCCTGTTCGAGCAAGGGGTTGGACTAGAAGACCTCCAAGGTCCCTTCCAGCTTGGTCCTGAATTGAATTGAAAACTCATAGACTTTCTAGGAGTTACCTTATTGTTAACTTGAGTGCTTTGAGGAGGTGACATGATAGCAGTTGGTCCAATATTTGAGGGTCTGCCCCGAAGAGGAGTGGGTAAACCTATTCTCCAAAGCACTTGAAGGCAGGACAAGAAGCAATGGATGGAAACTAATCAAGGAGAGAAGCAACTTAGAACTAAGGAGAAATTTCCTAACAGAACAATTAACCAGTGGAACAGTTTCCCTCCAGAAGTTGGAGGTGCTCCATCACTCCGAAACGGCCTTCTCCACCCCCTCCCCCCGAAGGCCCTTCGGAGGCCGAAAATGGGCCGTTTGCCCACTTCCGATCTCACAGGAAGTTGGGCAAGAGACCGTTTCTGGCCTCTGGAGGACCTCGGGGTGGGGGGAAAGCCGTTTTCACCCTCCCCAGACTCCTACGAAGGCTCTGGAGGCTGGGAAGAGCAAAAAACAGGCCTCCCACCACCCGAGTTCCTCCGGAGACAGGGAACAGCCTGTTTCCCTACTTCTGGTGGGCCCAGAAGATCTGAAAATCAGCTGGCCGGCGCGCAGATATGCACCAGAGCTGAGCTGGTGTGCCCACCGATACGGCTATGCGTGTCACCTGTGCGACATGTGTCATAGGTTTGCCATGACGGATCTAGGATATATAAAGGCAATCCAGGTCCTGTATATGTTGCAAATATAAACAACACGAAGGGACATTTTTATCACGCTTGGTGGACATGTATGAAAAGCTAAAACATTCTGGATTCAAATACTTTACTCGATACAGAGGGATTTAAAGATTAACATTCAGTTGAAGACAGAACTTTGCTTTTTAGGACTGATGGATAAACAGTTGGAGGGGTGGAGGGGGGGAGAATCCGTGAAAGATTATTTCATCATAGGATTAGTGCCGCAAGATTATTATTTGCAGCAGAGATGGGAAAGATTTGGCACTGCCCACTATGGTGGAATGGTTTACGAAATTGACAGTTTTTGCTGAGACGGATAAACTTTTAGAGAAAAGACGGTATAAGCGTTTATTAGTAACTAGAAATCTCTCGTGGGCTCTTCGTGTAGAAGGGAACAATGTGAGCAATACGGTGGGATAGGCTAGAAAGAAGAATATGATGCTCTGGCTTTATTTATTTATTTATTTATTACATGTATTTATATGCCGTCCTTCTCCCGAAGGACTTAGGGCGGCGAATACAAGTTAAGAAACATGTACAATAAAATCGCATTTTAAATCAAATAACTAATTAATGATAAATAATAAACCCAGAATCAGAGTCAGCCTATTTGCTTGAACAGCCTATTTGCTTGAACAAGTCTTCAGCTCCCGACGAAAGGAGCGGAGATCAGGAGCCGTCCGGAGCTCGGTAGGTAATTCATTCCAGAGGGTGGGAGCACCCACAGAGAACGCCCTACCCCTGGGCACCGCTAGATGACATTGGCTCGCCGTCGGGACCCTGAGGAGAGCGGCCCTATGTGAGCAAACAGGACAGTGGGAAGCAGGCAGGAGAAGGTCCTGTAAATATCCTGGACCTAAATCATGTAGGCCCTTATAGGTGAGAACTTTAGAGCAAGAGGTTAAAATATAATTGTACAGGTAGTCCTCGACTTACGACCGTCATTGAGCCCAATATTTCGGCTGTTAACTGAGACATTTGTTAAGTGAATTTTGCCCCATTTTACGACCTTTCTTGCCATCGTTGTTAAGTGAATCACTGCGGTTGTTAAGTTAGTAATATGGTCACATGACCCAGGGACACGGCAACCGTCATAAATATGAGTCAGTTGCCAAGTGTCCAAATTTTGATCCTGTGACCACGGGAATGCTGCAACGGTCGGTCATGAAGTGTGAACAGTGGTCATAACTCGCTTTTTTTCAGTGCTGTTCTAACTTCGAACCGTCACTAAATGAATTGTGGTAAGTTGAGACCGACCTACCTGTATAACTGTATTTATAATTGCTGTAAAGTATACTGTATATTGAAGTATATTGAAATCACTGGTTCAGGGGTGGGTTCTAAATTTTTTTACTACCAGTTCTGTGGGTGTGGCTTATTTTGGGGGTGTGGCTTGATGGTCATGTGACAATTCTTTAGGATTTAGCAGAGGTACTGGTCAACCAGGCTTTTAACTGCTTGCAGAGCTGTTCCGGTCTACCCATTTATTTTTGCAGGCACCGTTCTACTCATTTGTTTTTGGAGGCATCGGTCTACCACCACACTGCCTTTTACCACTAATCAGCTGTAGGGCGGCCCTTTGAGCCCTGCGGCAAGAGTTTAAACAGTTTTTTTCCTTATAGCCCATCAGCTGGGACTCAGGAGGCAGCAATAGATTGGGGGTGGGGCCAAATAAAAGGTAAGAATAATGTGTGGGGTGGGTCGGTGGCGGGGTGGCAGAACCAGTTCAGTGACATCATATCGTCACCGCTACTGGTTCGGCCGAACCGGGAGGAACCCACCACTGCACTGATTGCTTTCTTTTCTATTTTCCATTCAACCTTTTCTTTTCCTCAACACTTCTTGCTCCCTCTTTCTTTTTCTTTCCTTTACATTAGCTTGCGTTCGTGTTAAATCTCCTTGTTTAAAAAGTGGTAACGAAAATTGTATTTTTAAAAAGTTTCCACGTTCTCTTAAAGCCTTCCGTCGTTCCAGCCTGTTCCTTCCATGGTGCACTTTCTCCAAGAGAACAGATGTATGTGTAAATTTCTCGTATGTTCACCCATTTCTCAATTACCTGCTGAAGGGCAAAAATCTGTTCTGCATTTCTCCGGCCCAGCAGAAATCCAAACTGTACTTCTGAAATTTCACTCATTGCCATCTCGTGGTACCTTTGCAATCAGAAATGAGCAAACGAATCCAAGGGTTAGTTTTGGCATTTACTCCGGGCTCCCTTTTTCCAAGCATCAAGCCCAGAGGGATTTCATGCCACCCACATAGTCTCTTAGCCACTCCAGAAGTCAGGGGTGGCAACTTTTTTTGGGCTGGAGTGGTCTGCCATGTAGAGGCGGAGAGAGAGAGGGAGGGAAGGAAGAAGAGAGCGAGAAAGAGAGAAGAAGCTTCTCTGAATCTCTCTCCTCACTTCTCCCTCTCCTCTCTTTTCTTCCTTTCCTTCCTCCCTCCCTCCCTTCATCTTCTCTTCCCCTTTCACCTTTCCCTCTCCCCTCCTCTCCTGTCTCTTTTCCTCCTTTCTTTCCTCCTTCCCTCCTCTCTTCCAGTGGTGGGATTCAGCCGGTTCGGTTAAATTGCTGGCTACCCCCACCCCTTCCCACCCCGCCCCTTCCAGGAGTCCACGGGTCCCATTTTGGCTCCCAGGTAAATGCAGCGAGGCCTCCTAGGCCCAAAACAGGGCCTTTGGGGGGGTGGGGGTGCAGTGCCCCCCCATGGCCCATTTTTTCTCCCAGGAGGCTGCAGGAGGTCGAGTGCTGCCTGTCACACCCCTTGGCCACACCCACCATGGCCACGCCCACCCAGCCGGTCAGAGAACAGGGCAGAGAACCGGTTGTTAAATTATTTGAATCCCACTACTGCTCTTTTCCCTTTTCCCTTCTCCCTCTCCCCTGCCCTCTCTTCTCCTTTCGTCCCTCCTTCCTCTTTTCTCCCTCTCTTCTCCTCTGCTCTACCCTCCACCCTTCTCCTCCTTTCCTTTCTCCCTCCCTCTGTCCTCTCTTCCCTTCTCCTTCTCCTTTCCCCTCCCCTCTCCCTTCCCCTCCCTTGTTTCCCCTCCTCTCTCCTCTTCTCTCCCCTCCCTTCTCCCCTCCCCTCCCCACACTCTCACGTGCCTCCCCCTTCCCTCCCCCATCCTCTCTTCTCCTCCTTTTCTTCAGACTGTCTCTCCCCTCCCCTCCCTTCCCTTCCCCTCTCCTCTCCTCTTCTATTTCTCAAGTTTCCTCATGTTGTAAACCAGGTCTCAATCATCCATCTGCCGTCGTCATCACCAAACGGGCCCAGGGAGATTGACTTCTGTCAATCACCCCTCATGCCTTTGCTGAATTGACTCTCCCCTCTTTTTAGTAACATAGAGAAGGTTTAGATTCCGCCGCGCTCTTAAGACCTTTTTATTTCGCCAGGTGGGCCTGGCCTAACCTCTCCCCGTTTTTAGCGTTAAATTTTAATCTGTTTTAAATTATTTGGGGTGTTTTAATTCTGTCTGGGCCAAATTTATTTAATCTGTTTTTAGTTGGGTTTTAAATTTCGTATTTATGTATTTTTATCGTTGGCTGTACACCGCCCTGAGTCCTTCGGGAGTAGGGCGGTATATAAATCCAATAAAATCTAAATCAAAATCTAAATCTAGATTGAGTCTTCGTCGGACCCGTCCCTCATATCATCTTCCCTGCTAAAGTTAAGCACTCTGCCAATCCACTTTGGTCCATTTTGGGCTGGAATACCCCCAAACACCTCTTCAGCCCAGTTTTTATTTCATGCAGCCTCTTACGATTGTCAACATACCACCGGTAGAATCTCTAACCTAGAGACTACCTTGCAAGCCATGTAGTGGCCCATTTCCCAGGGACTAGTAGTAGATAGAAGTAGCTAACACCGACTCGGAATCTGTAGAGATTCTCCATCATCCAGGTCACGGTTATCTCAAAAGTGCTTTTTTCAGGGGGCACCGGGACTTTCTTGCTTTTGAAGACATTTTGCTTCTCATCCAAGAAGCTTCTTCAGCTCTGAGTGGATGGTGGAAGAATGGAGGGATTGATACTCCTTGCAGACGGCTGGTCATTTGCATCCTTTTAGAGGGTCCTTGAGGCCACTTGCAGGTTTATCTGTGTCCTCAGGGTCACCTGAGTGGTGCAAATGGTTCCTGTAGTCTGCAGTTTTTTTCCCTCTGGAAGCCCATTCCTACTCATGCACCATTCGAAGGGTCTTCATCCCAAATTGCATAGCTCAAAGTCTGTAGAGATTCTCAGTCATCCAGGACATGGTTCTCCCAAAGATGCTTTTTTTCAGGAGGCAACTGGACTCTCTAGTTTTTTCTTTTGAAGACAAGGGTGTCAAACTTTCATTGAGAGCCGCATCATGGTTGTGTCTGACTTCAGAGGGCCGGGGGGGGGGGCATGGCTGGAGGGCCGCGGGGCATGGCCAGGGGTGGGTGTGGTCATGGTGGGCATATCGGGGACACCTATGGTGACCAAGTGCTAAGGCAGGACTTCCTTCAGAACCTCCCTTACTCTCATAATATCTATCTCTTTTTTTCTTTCTTTCTTTCTTTCTTTCTTTCTTTCTTTCTTTCTTTCTTTCTTTCTTTCTTTCTTTCTTTCCTTCCTTCCTTCCTTCCTTCCTTCCTTCCTTCCTTCCTTCCTTCCTTCCTTCCTTCCTTCCTTCCTTGCTCTCTTCCCATCTGCCCTTCTTTTTCTTTTTCTTTCTCTTTCCTCTTTCCCTTTCTCCTTTCCTGTCCCTTCTTGCGTCCTCAAATGCAAAAGGGGAAACATTTCTCCTTTTGTTTTGTTTTCAGTTTGTTTTGTTAGGAGCTCCGTTTTCGCTGGCAGAGGCACTGCGGACCAGTTCTTTGCTGTTTCTAGGCCGGCTCCTCAGGCCAGATCTAAGCATCCTGCAGGCTGAATCTGGCCCCCGGGCCTTGAGTTTGACACCCCTGCTCTAAAAGGATGCAAATAGAATAGAATTGAATAACAGAGTTGGAGAAGACCTCCAAGGTCCCTTCCAACTCTGTTATTATTTATTGAATAATAGACCTCCTAGTCCAGCCCCCTGCTTAGACAGGAAGCCCTACACCACTTCAGACAAATGGTTAGCCAACATCTTCTTTTAAAACTTCCAGTGTTGGAGCATCCATAATTTCTGGAGGCAAGTTGTTCCACTGGTTAATTGTTCTCACTGTCAGGAAATTTCTCCTTAGTTCTAGGTTGCTTCTCTCCTTAATGAGTTTCCACCCATTGCTTCTTGTCCTGTGTTCAGGTGCTTTGGAGAATAGCTTGACTCCCTCTTCTTTGTGGCAGCCCCTGAGATATTGGAACACTGCTATCATGTCTCCCCTAGTCCTTCTTTTCATTAAACTAGACATATCCAATTCCTGCAACTGTTCTTCATATGTTTTAGCCTCCAGGCCTTTAGTCCTCTTTGTTGCTCTTCTCTGCACTCTTTCCAGAGTTTCGACATCTTTTTTAAATCGTGGTGACCAAAACTGGATGCCGTATTCCAAGTGAGGCCTAACCAAGGCCTTATCAAGTGGTATTAACCCTTCACATGATCTTGATTCTCTCCCTCTGTTTATGCACCGTGTTGGCTTTTTTTGACCAGCTGTCTGCAAGGAATATAAATCCTTCCATTTCCCCCACCATCCTGTCAAAGCTGAAGAAGCTTCTTGGATGAGAAGCGAAATGTCTTCAGAAGGAAAAAAACAACAACATAAGAACATCCAGTTGCCTCCTGAAAAGAAAGCACCTTCGGGACGAACTCAGAATGCAAATCGTGTCACAAGAAAGCAAAGAAAACACGCCACAGAATAACACAGCTCTGTGTTATTCCGGAGCGCAGGATGAGAAATAATGGATTTGGATTACAGAAAAGCAGATTGCAGTCAGAGGAGGAGGGGGGGAAAAAGACCCTAATAGAGCCATTCAAAAGAGGAGTCAATTACTCAAAGAGATGGTTGGCTCTTTTTAGCTGATTTGGATGCATTTAAGCCGAGGTTAGACTTCTATCTACACATCAGTCTGAATGCCAGGATTGGCTTCTGTTACCTACAATTCTATGATTATGTGATTCTCCAAAAAAAAAAACACCCAACATAAAATAAAATGAACATCGAACTCCACGTTGTCTCCTCCACGTTGGCTTGGTCATCTCCACTCAGCAATTTGGGGCATCCAGATTCGGGCAACCCCGTAAATTGTCATTTTTACGGCTGGACTACAAACTGCCAGAATCTCTTTTGTCGTGGGGCCAGCCTGGTTCTTCCTCTTTTCATGAGGCTGCAGATTTCCTAGCCTTGTTGTGAACTGGGCAAGAGTTTGGTTGGCAGGGGAAATGAGACTCAGAATTACGTCATTTGGTTTGTAAACAGCTCCGCCGAAGTCAAATGCCTTTTTAAAATGGTATTTGGGAGTCGAAATAGGAAGGACGAGTGGGAAGTGTTTTGTGCCAGAAGCCACCCGCTGAAATCTGTTGTATAGATTTGTTGAATGCTAGCAAATGCTTCGCTTAGGCCTTGCTTTTCTCTGTGAAGCGAGATCAAGAGGGGAAAGTTCAAGGAAGAGAATAAGGGATCTTATGAGGTAAGAAATAGAAATAGAATAGCAGAGTTGGAAGGGGCCTTGGAGGTCATCTAGTCCAACCCCCTGCTTAGGCAGGAAACCCTACACCACTTCAGACAAATGGTTATCCAACCTCTTCTTAAAAACTTCCAGTGTTGGAGCATTCACAACTTCTGGAGGCAAATTGTTCCACTGATTAATTGTTCTAGTTGTCAGGAAATTTCTCTTTAGTTCTAAGTTGCTTCTCTCCTTGATTAGTTTCCACCCGTTGCTTCTTGTCCTGCCCTCAGGTGCTCTGGAGAATAGCTTGATCCCCTCTTCTTTGTGAAGTCTTCTCCCAGTGGATCTTCCGACATTGCAGTCTGTCTCTCTCTCTCTCTCTTTCTCTCTCTCTCTTTTTTCAAAATTAAGGTTGGAAATGGGAATACAGATAGTCCTCGACTTGCAAAGGTTCATGTAGTGACATAGGACCGTTTTTCACACTCCATTTGTAAAATAGAGCAAAATTCGCTCGGCAAATGCCTGGCTTAAACAACAGAAATGTTATGCTCAGTGGCGATCATAAATTGAAGACTACCTGTATTTCCAATAGAAAATCCCCTAAGAATTCCAAGAGAAAATTTTCCCTCCGTCTAGGAGGAGGAGAGGAGGAGGAGGAGGAGGAGGAGGAGGAGGAGGAAGAAGGAGAAGAAGAAGAAGAAGAAGAAGAAGAAGAAGAAGAAGAAGAAGAAGAAGAAGAAGAAGAAGAAGAAGAAGAATTCAAATCTTTATTGTCAATGCACAACATATGTTCAATGAAATTGGTTGTGCTCCCTCAGTGCACCCCTCCAACACAATACAACTCACGGAGGAGAAGGAGGAGGAAGAGGAGGAGGAGGAGGAGAATTCAAATCTTTATTGTCAGTGCACAACTTATGTACAATGAGATTGGTTGAGCTCCCTCAGTGCACCCCCCAACATAATACAACTCACAGAGGAGGAGGAGGAGGAGGAGGAAGAAGAAGAAGAAGAAGAAAAAGAAAAGAAGAAGAAGAAGAAGAAGAAGAAGAATTCAAATCTTTATTGTCAATGCACAACATATGTTCAATGAAATTGGTTGTGCTCCCTCAGTGCACCCCTCCAACACAATACAACTCACGGAGGAGAAGGAGGAGGAAGAGGAGGAGGAGGAGAATTCAAGTCTTTATTGTCAGTGCACAACATACGTACAATGAGATTGGTTGAGCTCCTTCAGTGCACACCCCCCCCCCCTAACACAATACAATTCACAGAGGAGGAGGAGGAGGAAAATAATAATAATATCCATTCAGTTGTGTTTATTTTTTGATTGTTATCAAAAGACCCCAATAAAAAAAACCAAAGGGGAAACCACAAGCAGCACATCTTACTTTTAAGATCAGAGGTTTATTTTCATGAGCAATTTGGAACATGAATAGCCAACGTAGCAATGCAATTCCACAACAAAACTTACATTATTAAACCATTGCAATGGGATCCAGTGACACATAGCAAGTCCTACAAGGACTGCTATCGGGCAAAGGACACTGTTCTCATCTCAAGCCACATTTCTTATACCTTCAGAGGTGGGTTTCAGAAGGTTCTGACCAGTTCTGGAGAACCGGTAACGGAAATTTTGAGTAGTTCGGAGAACCGGTAAATACCACCTCTGGCTGGCCCTGCCCCCATCTATTCTCTGCCTCCCGAGTCCCAGCTGATTGGGAGGAAATGGGGATTTTGCAGTATCCTTCCCCTGGAGTGGGGAGGGAATGGAGATATTATAGTATCCTTCCCCTGGAGTGGGGTGGGAATGGAGATTTTACAGTATCCTTCCCCTGCCACACCCAAGCCATACCCATCAAGCCATGCCACACCCACCAAGCCATACCTACAAAATTGGTAGTAAAAAAATTTGAGTCCCACCACTTCTTTTTACTGACATACGCATTCCGTAGTTCTTTCTTACATTCTTATTGACTGTCACTCTCTGCAAACACCCATGTACATCTCTAACCTCTATCCATCTTTCGGCTTCTTTCAGTTCCCTATTTCTCACAGTTCCAACGTTCTGATTACGAATCTATCTCAAAACCACGTACTTTGCAGAAAATGCAGCACGCAAGTCAGCATATTAGAAATAACGCCTGGTGCATATTTTTTTAAAAAATTTGATTTATATGCCGCCCTTCTCCGGAGACTCAGGGCGGCTTACAATGCATTAAGCAATAGCCTTCATCCTTTTGTATATTTATACAAAGTTAGCTTATTGCCCCCACAAACTGGGTCCTCAATTTACCCACCTTAGAAAGGATGGAAGGCTGAGTCGACCTTGAGCCTCAAACTTGCAATAATTGCAGACAGCTGAATGTTAATAACAGGCTATTTAGCCTGTTGAGTTATTTGAGGCTCTTTCAAGAGCCTCAAATAGCTCTTTCTTTCTTTCTTTCTTTCTTTCTTTCTTTCTTTCTTTCTTTCTTTCTTTCTTTCTTTCTTTCTCTCTCCCTCCCTCCCTCCCTCCCTCCCTCCCTCCCTCTTTCTTTCTTTCTTTCTTTCTTTCTTTCTTTCTTTCTTTCTTTCTTTCTTTCTTTCTTTCTTTCTTTCTTTCTTTCTTTCTCTCTCCCTCCCTCCCTCCCTCCCTCCCTCCCTCCCTCCCTCATTCATTCATTCTCTCTCTCTCTTTTTCTTTCTTTATTTCTTTTTCTTTCTTTTTTTAAAAATTAGTTTTATATGCCGCCCTTCTCCGGAGACTCAGGGCGGCTTACAATGCGTTAAGCAATAGCCTTCATACTTTTGTATATTTATACAAAGTCGGCTTATTGCCCCCACAAACTGGGTCCTCAATTTACCCACCTTAGAAAGGATGGAAGGCTGAGTCGACCTTGAGCCTGGGGAGTTTTGAACTGGTGTAATTGCAGGCAGCTGGATGTTAAGTGCTGCTTTTAGTAGGAGGCATTAGCCTCCTACGCCACTCAGGCTCCTTTTGCAATTAGTTTAAAACTTTGGTTCAGTGAGGCCTGCAAACCCACTCCTAGGCCTTACTACCTGCAACTTTCCAATGAATATATTTCCTCTTCTCACACAGTGGTTCTCTGGGCCAGGTCTCTTCACGTCTGCCCTGCTGCTTTGAGTTGTTCCGTGCTTTGGCTGATGTCAGCTTTGATGGTGTCCATCCACCATGTTCTTTGGTTTCCTTTTACCGCTAACTCTTCCAAACTTCATTGCTTTCTCCGGTGAATTCCTCTCCCTGACCATGTCCAAAATGAGCGAGAGACAGTTTTGTGATTTTTGTTCCTTCCAGTGACATGTCTGGTGTGATGTGCTCAGTACTTGCTTGTTGGTCATCTCTGCAGTCCAAGGATACACAGGCGCCTTCTCCAGCACCGCAGCTCAAAATGAGTCGATTTTCTTCCTGTCTTTCTGGATTTTCTTTTTTTTGTCCAGAGAAAATAAATCTAGGAATAAGACGATTGCAAATCAAATGTGTAACTCTGAGAAGAAAACAGCACGCCCAGCATTTGAGACAAACTAAGCACCACTTAAGTGCATTTTCACTTTTATCTTTCAAGCCCTTAGTTGGTGTTGATGTACCGGCACGCTGAGTAACCCCATGAGTCAGAAAACGGTCATATATTTTAATGGTATATGGGATGCTCATGCGAGACGGAAGGAAGAGCCACAGACCAGACAACCATCAGGTAAGAGGTAGATAAGAGGCAGCCGAGCCCTCAGATGCATTACAGATGTGGCAAATGACTCAGAAGGGACTTTTTTGTCTTTCTTGGTCTATAAAAGTGAGGAGGGAAAGATGTCCTTTCAGACTTAAGTGCGTCACCGGTGGTCCTCGACTTATCTTCATTTAGAGATTGTTTGAAATGACGACGGCACTGAGAAAAGTAACAGAACAACAGAGTAGGAAGGGATCTTGGAGATCTTCTAGTTCAACTCGAGCAGAAGACCCGTGATTGGAAACCTATGGCACGCGTGCCCAAGATGGCACGCAGAGCCATCTTTCCATACACGCAAGCTGTCGCCCAACTCACTTGCAGCTGTGCATGCGCTCGCGCCAGGGGTAGTATTTACTTACCTTCTCTACCGGTTCGCAAATGTGAGCACATGTGCATAGTATCAAAAACAGGACATGATGACGTCCAGGTGGGGAGGCGGAGACTCCCGCCACTGCTGCTACAGGTTCACCCATACTAGATAGAACCGGCTCAATATCACCACTGGTGCGTGCCCCAGCTAATGGTCAGGTCTCCGGTGCGCATGCGCACAATTGAAGAGACCCACTTGGTCTTCGGAGCTCTCTCGTGCATGTGTGTGTTTGCGCATGCTTGTGCAAATATCTGTGCGCAGCATGCGTATGCGCAGTTCAGGGGTGGGTTCTACTTACCTTTACTACCGGTTCACAACTCCTGCCGCTTTTACTACCGGTTATTATAGAACCAGACAGAACAGGGAGCAACGCACTACTGGCGCAGATGAGGTTCATGCTTGTGCATTGCACACGCGAAAGCCATGCCCATGCGCAGATGGCGTAATTGAGCATGCAGCGCACAGGGGGAGCTGCACGTAAGCGAAGCGCGTATCTGTTTGGCATTGGGCGAGTAAAAGGTTTGCCACCACTGCCTTACACCATTTCAGAAATTTGAAATTTGGTTGAGTCTGATCCTGCTGGCATCCAGGATGGGCCTTTGAAGATCTGGCTTTGCCCCCCGGGCATAGTGCCAGGGCACGAGATGAACTCATGTAACAGTTGGAATATTGAATGGCTGTGGCATGGTCTCAGTTAGTTGACACTTCGTTTTCAGCTGTTGTTTTCTCTGTTGGCTTGGTGTCTGCTTTTTCGATCGTGTTAGCCGTCTAGTCCCACAATATGTAAAAAGGGCATTTATAAATGGATAAAATGAAATAATATTGAATTTTTTTTCTTCTTGGGCTTATTTTCTTTGACCCTCTGTTTGAGCCCAGCAATATACAGATAGTCCTTGACTTATGACCACAATTGAGCTCAACATTTCTGTTGCTAAATGAGACAGTTGTTAAATGAGTTTTGCTGGTCAGAAGGTCACAAAAGGAGATCATATGACCCCAGGATATTAAAACCGTCATAAATCGGAACCGGTTGTAAAGCGTCTGATTTTTGATCAGGAGGCTGCAACAGTCATAAGTGTGAAAAATACAAGTCATTTTTTTCAGTGCCATCGTAACTTCAAGCCGTCACTAAACGAACTGTTGTAAGTCGAGGGCTACTGTATAAACCAATGGTTGTTAATCAAGGACTATCAATGTTCATTTAACCTCACCCATTTAATCCCTAAAGTTTCAAATATGTTTTTTTTTTAATTTTTTCCCCTCATAGTGGAAGAATATAGGTAAGATGGGGCTAATTTCAATTTCTTCGTCAAGCAACCGGGTAAATCCCGCCAAAAAATATCAGAAAGAGCCCAAACGTTTGGTATAATTTCATGTCAAATTCTTCTGCCCGTTCTCCCAGAAAGAATGGCAAGGATTTGCGCAGAGGCCTAGCATTCCCAGCTCCATCCAACTGCGGTTGAAAGTGGAATTTCCAGAGCTTTTCCACAATGAAAAGAGCCTGGAATAGCTCAGCAGACTAATGCACTGTAATTTAACTCCAGCTGTCTGCAATTAGTAAGTTCGAATCTCCCCAGGCTCAAGATTGACTCAGCCTTCCATCCTTTCTAAGGTAGGTAAAATGAGGACCCAGTTTGTGGGGGCAATAAGCTGACTTTGTATAAATATACAAAAGTATGAAGGCTATTGCTTAACGCGTTGTAAGCCGCCCTGAGTCTCCGGAGAAGGGCGGCATATAAATCAATTTTTTTTTTAAAAAATGTTTAGGATTCTGTATTGCAAAATTGGAAAAAAAGAAGGATAATTCTGGATTTTGGGGATAAACCTCATTTCTAGGTTGAATCTCTCCTTGGTCAGTTTCCATCCATTATTCCTTGTCTGCTCCTTCTTGCTTTCTGCTACCAAAAGCCACCATGGGAAATCCGGCTGAATGTGATCATGGCTTAATCAAGGTTTTCCTGTAAGGCTCGGCGCAAAGGCACTCAGTCTGGGTGCTAATGTTGGTGTGGTGGTGAGTGGAGGACTCTGCCATGGCTGCTCCCTGGGGCTGAGACCCCGGCTGCAGCCGTCCCAACTACCCGGGAGTCCCAGGAAGCATCTGGGCCTATTCGAGGCGCTCTGGGCCCATGGAAGGGAAGTGGGGCGGCTGCTCCTCCATCAACCCGCTTCCGGGGATAAGCCGTTTTGTGACACTGAAAGGGAAGGAAGGAGGGAGGGAGGGAAGGCAGAGAGGCCAAGAAGAGGCTGGAGGGGAATTCGATTGGAAAATGGCTGGAGGGGACAGAAGCCAAGGCTCCCGGGGCAGATTCTGCGGATCTGTCTGTTGCCTTATTAGTGTGAAGGGCAGCAGGCAGGAGGAAAAAGAAAGGGAGTTAGGGAGGAAGGAGGGAAGCAAAGAAAGGAAGGAAACGAGAGGGAGTGAGGAAGGAAGGAAGAAAGGGAAGGAGAGATGGAGGGAAGAAGGGAAAGAAGAAGGAAGGAAGGTACAGAAGGAAGGAATACATAAATGAGGGAGTGAGGGAAGGAAGGATGGATGGATAGATAGAAGGATGGATGAAAGGAAGGAAGGACAGTAATGAGGGAGGGAGGGAGGAAAGGAGAGGGTGGGAGGAAGGAAGGGAGGATATGAGGTAGGAAGGAGCGAGGGAGGGATTGATAGGGGAAAGAGGGAAGGAAGGGAAGGAGGGAAGGAGGGATAGTAGAGAGGGAGGAAGGAAGGGGAGGAGAGAGGGAGGGAAGAAAGGAGAGGGAGGGAGGGTGGAATGGACAGATAGGAGAAGGAAGGACGGGCGAGAGGGAAGAAATGAGGAAGAAAATGAGGGGAAAGGAGTAAATCAGGGAGGAAGGAAGGCAAGGAGAAAGAAATTGATATGGGAAGGAAGGAAGGAAGGACAGTAATGAGAGAGGGATTGATAGATTCAAAGAAGATATTGCTCAATCAGTATTATATCACTATGGTCTGGCTTGTTTTTTTTTCTTACAATAGATCAGTGATTTTCAAATTTGGCAGCTCTAACGGGAATGGACTTTGATTCCCAGAATTCCCCATTTATCTTAGATTTGCATCTTTGAAAAAAACACCAGTTTAGGACTTAAATATACTCACTCCCCCCCGCCCCCCCCGTCCCAATCCCCTCCAACTATGGAAGCAAGGTCTATTCCAAGGAAGATGCCCGATTGCTAAAATTCTAACCCAACACCATCCTTCACCAAGCTTTGCAGCATTGCAACATGGCTGCATCTAAGAAGTACGGCAGAGACTTTTTATTATTTTATTTCTTTTATTTTCGCAGAGAGTGGAAGACAACGGATTTTTATTTTATTTTATTTTATTTTATTTTATTTATTTTTTTTGAGCAACAGCTCCAGCGAGAGGCCCCCGATTAAATAACTACCTGATCAGCTACAGTGATTCACTTAACAACGGTGGCAAGAAATGTTGCAAAATGGGGCAAAACTCACTTAACAAATGCCTCGCTTAACAACAGAAATCTTGGGCTCAATTGTGGCCGTATGTTGAGGGCTAGGCTGTATATTGTTATTGTCTTTCTTTTACTTGGTTTCTACATACTGTCTGAACATTCCTTTTTAATCATTGCAATGGAATTATACAGTTAATTGACTTGCAGCCACAACGGAGCCCTCAATTTTGGTTACTAATCTGCATTTTACAAAAAAGTAATAATATAAATGGGAGTGGGGGTCCCTCTGCCCCCTTATTTTTCCTCCTTTACTGGTGTCCTTGCTGCCTGTCCTTGCTGCTGTGTGTTCCTCTGACATTTGATGGATGAATAGGATAATTGGGGAATTACCTCATGCCTCTTTGGCAGAAGCGGTAAACTAAATGTAATTAAAACCTCTGATTTTATGTTCTCCCTATTTTAGGCAAGGTGCTTTGCCAAATGTTGTGGGCTAGCCCGAGTCTAAATTGGCACCAGATGATACAACGTGAAGGATTATTTGGGATAAAATCGCATTTCTAGGTATCTTTTCCCATCGTTCTACGCCTAACTCGATCCCAGTTTTTGAAAATCTTGAGAAAAAACTGTTTATCTTTGCCTTGAGGAGCGAGTCTTCCCATGGAGTGAACCAAGTCATTTATTTATTTATTTATTTATTTATTTATTTATTTATTTATTTATTTATTTATTTATTTATCAAACTTTTATACCGCCCTTCTCCCGAGGGACTCAGGGCAGTGTACAGTAATAAATACAACATAGACGCAAAAATTAAAACAGATTCAATAGTTTGGCCAAATTATTAAAACCCCAAAACTAAAATACCCATTTTAGTTCTTCAGCTGTTATAATAATGTGAAACCAAGATTGAATGATGGCTTCTATTAACTGGGTTTTATTGCTGGGTCACTTCTGACTAACAAGTTTCTTTAGTCAGCTCTATAGATTTTCCATTGGCTTAAAGTCTGGGCTATTCCCAGGCCATTCCATCAGTGGAATAGGATTATCTTGAAAAAGTGGTGTTATTAGCCATGAAACCTCAAAAATACACTTTTCCCAAAAGGTTTCCACAATTTTGGCCACTACTGTAGAGTAGGACAGATCTGTCTTCTAACGGCTAAGCGAGAAGAAAAATTCTTGAAAAAACATGGTGATTTCCTGCCTGACCGTTGTAACGTAAAAGCTACGTCTGGATAAGCTGTCTGTTAGTTGGGTTAAATGAACTGTTTCCGTAGCAGCACTTCTATTCGGAAAGTAATTTGATATTAACTTCGGGGAATCACGCTCTGAATTTCTACAATTCTCTTTTCACTTCATCTGCATCAGATATCTGAAGGCTCTGCTTGTTCTGAGATAACAGGCGCTGTAGAAATTCAAAAACATTGTCTCCTTGCGCAGGCAGACCGAGCTGAATTTGCAATTAGGTTAGAGAAGGTGTGTGTGTGTTTGTCTATCTATCTATCTATATATAAAAGAGGCTTGTCAACTTATTCCTTGTGAGTGTGTAAGCTTCTCATATTTCTTCCGATACGCTATTGTAACCCAGGCCCGAGTAGGTATTATCAGATGCAATCAGTTCGAAAACAAACAGACTTTATTAAAACAGCTGTGAATTAACTCATTCTCAGCGTAGTGTTTATGTTTATATTCATACCAGAGATGCTATTCGGCTGGTTCATACCGGTTCACCCAAATCAGTCGTGGAAGTTGTGGGTGGGCCACTCACCCGGCCCAGCTCTACACCATCCTTATTTAGGCACATTTTTGAGTCTGGGCGCATGTATGGACGGGATGCGTGTGAGCGAAGTGCACATTTGCGAATCGGTAGGGAAAGTAAGTAAATACCACCCCTGGTTCATATCTGTACTTGTTATCTTGTACATGTTTGACGAATAAACAAACAAATAAATAAATAAAATAAACGAAGATGTTTAGGGGACTGAAGGCTAAAACATACGAAGAACAGTTGCAGGAATTGGGTATCTAGTGAAAAGAAGGACTGGGGGGATGACATAATAGCAGTCTTCCAATATTCGTGGGGCTGCCACAAAGAAGAGGGGGTCAACCTATTCTTCAAAGCATCATAAGGGAGGATGAGAAGCAACAGATGGAAACTATCAAGGAGAGAAGCAACTTGGAACTAAGGAGAAATTTCCTGACCGGGAGAAGAATCAGCCAGTGGAACGGCTTGCCTCCAGAAATTGTGAATGTTCCATCATTGGAGGCTTTCAAAAAGAAACCGGACAACTATTTGTGTGAAAATAGGGCTGTGATGATGAACCTATGACAGGTGGCACGTGTAGCCATATCGATGGTCACATGAGCTCAGCTGATTTTCAAGCCTTCTGGCTCCACCAGAAGTAGGGAAACAGATTGTTTCCTGCCTCAGGAGGATCTTGGGCTGGGGGTGGTGGTGGTGGGGAAGACCCATTTTTCTCTCCCCCCCAGCCTCCAGAGCCTTTCTAGGAGTCTGGGGAGGGGAAAAACGGCCTTCCCCACCCCCACCCCCCGGAGGCCCTCCAGAGGCCATTTCTGGTCTCCGGAGAGCCTCCAGGGGAGTGGGGACGGCCGTTTTTGCCCTCCCCAGACTCCTAGAAAGGCTCTGGAGGCTGGGGAGAGCAAAAAACAGTCCTACCATGTTATCGCGTGCCAGGAGTGGGAGAAGCAGGGAGGTCGTGCACACATACGTGGAGGCAGGGTGCATAGAATTATGGGTGTGGGCATAAGCGTGCAACCCTTCCCCCCACTCCTGGCACACAATGGCAAAAAGGTTAGCCATCACATGTATAGGTTTTCCTGCTTAAACGGGGCTGGATTAGAAGACCTCCAAGGTGCTTGCCAACACTGTTATTCTATGGTTCTGTGAAATATACGGAGCACTACAAGGCAAGTAACTTCCAAAGGAATAGATGCCAGCTGAAAAGCAGATAGAAAACAGACACCCTGCCAAATAATCATTTGCAGAAGAGAGAGAGAGGGGTGTGTGTGTGTATGAAGGGGGTGGGGTGGATACATAGACTATTAGGGCCAGAACATCTGAAATAAAATTCCCTGCAAAGGCAGGGCTGAAATCCAGCGGATTCTGACAGGTTCTGGAGAACTGGTAGCGGAAATTCTGAGCAGTTCGGAGAACCAGTAGCGGAAATTTTGAGTAGTTCAGAGAACCGGCAAATACCACCTCTGGCTGGGCCCAGAGTGGGCTGGGAATGGAGGTTTTGCAAAATCCTTCCCACAAGAATGGGAGGGAAAGGGGATTTTGCAGTATCCTTACCCTGCCACGCCCACCAAGCCACACCACACCCACAGAACCGGCAGTACAAAAATGTGGATTTCACCACTGCGCAAAGGTTAGTGCAGCATTGGAAGGTTTTTTTTAGAGTTTGGCATACCCAAAGAACACTGTGGTGCAAACTTTGTGCTAAAAAAATAAAATTTGTTTTATAGATTGTATTTGCCAACAGGCAAATGAAGTGCTTTTGTTTGTTTTTGTTTACAATAGGGGTAGGGAATTATGGTCCCTACCTCTATTGGTCCCAGAATTCCTGAGCCAGCTTGGTTAGAAGGTTGCCAAAAATGGTACCATGTCTGTGGGACAATGCAATCACGTATTACATGATGGACATTTGTGCTAGAAGTCTATAGAGATTCTCAGTCATACAGTCATTTATGCAAATGACCAACGGTCTGCAAGGAGTATCAATCCTTCCATTCCCCACCATCCAGTCAGAGCTGAAGAAGCTTCTCGGATGAGAAGCGAAACATCTTCAAAGGAAAAAAACCAGAAAGTCCAGTTGCCTCCTGGAAAGGATTTGTGTTACATGATCGGTTTTCTAGATTGTGTTCAGTGGTGGGATTCAAATAAATTAATAACCGGTTCTTTACTCTAATGATGGCTGGGTAGGCCTGGCTAGGTGGGCATGTGACTGGGTAGGCGTGGCCAACTTTACATTACTCCTCACACCCAGCCGCTTCCCGACCACTCGCCTCAAAGGCCTCAACAAGATACAATTTCCCTCTCTATTTATTTACTACTACTAAACATTCAAAACAACCTGAAAACCAGGCCGAAAAACGGCCTGAAAATGGCCGAAAAATGGGCGGGGCCAGCCAGTGGTGGGATTAGCCGGTTTGCCGAACTGGGCAGAAATTTTAACAACCGGTTCCCTCAATTGATCTAAACCGGCTGAATCCCGCCTCTGATTGTGTTCATGGTTACAGCAGCGATGCCTGCTTCTGCTTCCAGAAAGGGAGAAGAAATACTGTATAAAATAATATAGGAGCACAGTCACTATGTCTAGTTAATTCCCTGTGAGAAAAACTAAATGAATACGAGCAATAGACGTTAGGATATTCCGTAAGAATAATATCCATCATTTCAAAGGAGAGCGGCCCCATGCTCCCAAACCTTACGATTTATCGATTTCTCTTGAGTAAAAACCAACAATGAAACATAAGGGTCCGCTTATAAATAGGCAAAGTGTTGAAAAAAACATAGCACCCTGATCACCACTAGGCACCTATCGTGCAAAAAAAGTGTCGTGCAGTGTGGAACTAACTCAACACTTCGTTGACATCCTGGCATGAGGCTGTGAACCGAAGCTTAAAATTTGCGTCAAGTCTTTTTAGCAAATTTCTTTGAGCTCCAAACCTAGCATCTGAAGATGGTGAGAGGGCTGTTTTCTCAGAAATTGTGGCGAAACACAGAAGTTCTGAGTCATCTGTATCTTTTTTTTTTTAACTTGGTGAAAGTGGGGATGTGTTTACAAACAAACTAAGTAGGACGCACATTCTAGATTGGCACAACGCGTGAAGAAAGGACTGCTTCTGTCGCTTAGACCACAGTGTAAGTCTATGCATAAGTAGCCTGTTTCCCCGAAAATAAGACATCCCCTGATAATAAGCCCAATTGGGCTTTTGAGCGCATGCGCTAAAATAAGCCTCCCCCCAAAAAATAAGCCCTCCCCAAAAATACTTAAATGCAGAGCTGGAAAACAGATAAGATGGCAAGAGGAGCCCAATCTTGTTCCACATACTCCAAAATAATAAAACTTCCCCAAAAATAAGGCCAAGCGCTTATTTTGGGGTTCAAAAAAATATAAGACAGGTCTTATTTTTGGGGAAACACGGTATATTTTTATTTATTTTTGTAGAGTGACCACACACACAAAGGTTGAGGATGTATGTGGTGATTTTATTGTCTTACATAGTGACATTATATAGTTTGTTACTTACAAGTTACAACGTACTTGGCAGCATATTATTGGTTCACAGAATATTCCATGTAACTAGAATGTTTAGTTAATCATTACTGCTTTGCTTAAGCCCTTATAATATTAGACTTTAATTAAAGTCTAATACACCTATGTCCCATTTCCTCTCCTCCTGTTTACAGACTTAGAGTCTTATTTACTAATGCCAAATCCTGCCTAGGTGCAAGGAATTTTCCTTATCTGAGGTTTGCCATCCAAGATAGGAAAATTCCTGCACAAATGCAGACTGCAGACCCCTACATATTTTTATTTATTTTATTTGGCTTATATGCCGCCCTATCTCCAATGGACTCAGGGCGGCTCACAACAATAAAATCCACAAAGCCAGTACAAAGTTAAAATCTAGTTAAACCAACTAAAATTTAAAATCCATAAAAACCCCATCAGTCCAGATTGGGGAACTTGAATAACCAAGTTTTTAATTCGCGGCGGAAGGTGTGAAGGTCAGGAGTCAGGTATATGCAAACTGGACATGCTTTAATGGAGATTTTAGCTCAGTTCTTGTTGGTTTGACACGCAACCTGCTTGTTGGTGCTTAGTTGAACCAATGTTTACTTAGCCTGGTTTCTTAGTTTATATCTTTCTACCTCCATAGATCAGTGGGGGTGGGGAGGACGGGATGGTTTTCTACACGCAACTGTTCTGACCCGGCTCCCAAACACGACAAAACCCTCTATGGTTAAATAAATGTTCCCTTTATTAGGAGCGCCAGCAGCCCTAATGGCTCTTCCTTCCCAAGGACCGGCCTATAGATTTCCACTGCTCTCCTCTCCTCTCTGCCTTCTGCACATCCGCGCATGAGGCTGTGGACCCAGCTGTTCCTTCTCTTCCTCATCAGCCACCTCCAGACCTGGGGGCTGTTGACTCTCCATCTGAGGGCTGACAGACGGCCCAGGCTCAACTCTGTCTCTCTCTCTCTGCCAGCTCCATTCCCTCTTCCCCCTCGGAGCTCTCAGGTTGCCTTGATGCTGATCCTGACTCCCATGCCTCCTCCTCCTCCTTTGATTTGGCTGCTAGAGGGGCCAGCGGCCAACAGGCCACAACAGCAAACTAGATGCCACACATGCACAAATGAAGCTTCACACACTCCGCAGTCCAGTTCCAAACAGACTGCGGCTCGGTATGAGTTCACAGCCCCAGGGTTGCCACCATTGTTAAGTGAATCACTGCAGTTGGTAAGTCAATAACTCGGTGGTAAGTAGATCCGGCTTCCTCTATGGACTTCACTGGGATCCCGCAACCCCGTGACCGTCATAAATACAAACCAGTTGCCAAGCGTCGACTAATTTTGTTCCCGTGATCATGGGGATCCTTGCAAAGGTCGTAACTGTGAAAAATTGTCATAAGTCACACTTTTTTCAGTGCCTTTGTCACTTTGGTCCTTAAACAAACTGTTGTAAGTCGAAGACTGCCTGTCCTGTTGAGCATAACATTGGAAGTGCCTTCGGTTATTTTACAAATTCTCTGAATTGTGAAAATTGCCCGAAATCAGTTATTTTGGTAAGTACTATTTCGGCTCTGTTATGAATGAAAATGGATGGCCTACTTCCATGAACTTACTCGGTTGCTTAAAAATATATCTCCTGCATTTAGAGCAGGGGTGTCAAACTGAAAGCAGGGGGCCGAATCCAATCTGTGGGGTGCTTAGATCTGGCCCGCGGGGCCGCTCTGGAAACAGCAAAGAACTGGCCTGCGGTGCCTCGGCAAGCGAAAACGAATCTCGGGAGGGTCGCAGGAGGCTCACCCGAGCTCAATTTTCTCTCGGAGAGGGTTGCAGGAGGCCGTCGCAGCCAAGAAGAGCCTTGGTGGCGCAGCAGATTAAAGTGGTGTTAAGTGACACCAGCTGCCTGCAATTACTGCAAGTTCGAATCTCACCAGGTTGCCTCAGCCTTCCATCCTTCTGAGGTAGGTGAAATGAGGACCCGGATTGGGGGGGCAATAAGCTGACTTTGTATAGAAAAAGAACACTGCTTAGGGGGGCCCGAAAGCCCTACTAAGCAGGTATATACAAAAGTATGAAGGCTATTGCTTAATGCATTGAAAGCCTCCCTGAGTCTCCGGAGAAGGGCGGCATATAAATTAAATTTTTTAAAAAAATGAAGCTCGGGAGCCCGTTTTCGCTGGCAGAGCGCTTAGGCCACCACAGGTGGCTCCAACACGAGTGACATGGAGCTGGCTGTGCCATCTTGGCACGTCCACCTCGCCCCCCTGAGATCAAACGCAACCCTGATGCGGACCTCAATTAAATCGAGTTTGACGTCCCTGATTTCGAGTTACGGTCTGCAAGGGAGCAAACTTACCCCGGAGGGGTTAAAACTCATTCTGCGGCCTGCACAACCTAGTTCACTGTTAAACATTGCTTGAATATTCTTTCATGCAACTAGGATTTGGGATGCCTGAGCCACAGAACTGTCACTCAAAGTGTAGTAACTCAGGGCATCTACTATTACCATTATTACTGCTATTCATTGAGTGACAGCTTGAATGCCGTGTTCTCTACCACATTGTAGCTTTTGAGTGAGTGACTGGCAACATAATGGTTTGGCAGTATGTAAATACTTGAGCGATGTTTATTCATTCCTGTTCCTGGCCAGCTTCAAAGGTTTTGAGACACAGGAATCAAATTTGATTTGATTTTATTCTTGCATTTTTAACTTACAGGCAAGTCCGCGACTTAACGACCACAATTGAGCCCAACATTTCTGTTGCCGAGCGAGACATTTGTTAACTGAACTCTGCCTCCTTTTACGCCTTTTCTTGCCACTGTTGTTAAGTGAATCACTGCCGTTGTTAAGCGAATCACACGGTTGTTAATTGAAGCTGGCTTCCCTGTTGTTGCTTTGTTAGAAGGTTGCAAAAGGGGGATCAGGTCACTGCAGAATGCAGCAACTGTCAAAAGTACATGCCAGTTGTCAAAGCGTCCAAATTTTGATCAAATTTTTGCCGTAGGGATGCTGCAATGGTCATAAGTATGAAAAACAGTTATGAATTCACTTTTTTTCAGTGCCGTTGTAACTTTGAATGCTCATTAAATGAATGGTTGTAAGTCAAGGACTATATGTAAAATGAAAGGAAGGGAACTATGAGGTCCTCGGTGCTCTCTGAGCTTGCTTGTTTTCCTGTAGACGTTTCATTTCCCAACTTGGTAACATCATCAATGCTAGAAAGAAGTGGGAGGAGGAGGAGGATGACGAGGAGGTGGAGGAGGTGGAGGAAGTGAGAAGGAAGAAGAGGGAGGAGGAGGAGGACTATGGGGTCCTTGGTTCTCTGAGTTTGATTGTCTTCTTGCGGACGTCTCATGACCAATCTAGGCAACGTCATCATGCTAAAGGAGGTGATGTTTGTGAACAAGGAGAAAGGGGAGGAGGAGGAGGAGAACAATGACTGTGGGCTTCTTGGTGCTCTCTGAGCTTGCTTGTTTTCCTTCAAGCGTTTCCCTACCCAACTAGGTAACATCATCAGTGCGAGCAAGGAGTGCTGTTTGCTATCAGTATACATTCCAGTGGTTTGCCTGTCAGTGTTGGTGATCTTAGAGCCGTGTTGGCGAACCTATGGCATGGGTGCCACAGGAGGCACGCGGAGCCATTTCAGTGGGCAGGCAAGCATTGCCCTAGTTCAGCTCCAGCGTTCATGTGTGTGCCGGCCAGCTGATTTTCAGGCCTTCTAGGCCCACCAGAAGTCAGGAAACAGGCTGTTTCCGGCCTCTGGAGGGCCTCCGGGGGTTGGGGAAGGCCCGTTTTTCACTCTCCCCAGGCTCCAGAGCCTTTCTAGGAGCCTGAGGAGGGCGAAAACAGCCTTCCCAACCGCCCTGGAGGCCCCTCAGAGGCAGGAAATGGCCCGAAAGTCAGCAAACAGGACATTTCTGGCATCGGGAGGCGGAGAAGGCCATTTTTTCCCTCCCTAGGCTCCAAGAAAGCCCACCGTGCCATCGCGTGCCAAAAGCGGAGGAAGCACGGGCGGGCAGGGGTTGTGTGCGCTTGCGTCGGGTTGGGGCACACTGAATTATGGGTGTGGGCACATGCGCGCATGACACCCCTGCTTTTGGCACGTGACGGCAAAAAGGTTCGCCATCCCTGCCTTAGAGAGTCTTCGGTTGGCAGTTTACCATTGGCTCTTTGGCAATTTCTTGATTGGGGTATTTTTTACTTGATTATTGGTCTGATTTTAACTTTGATCCGGGTGCTGATTGCTTGGTGGAGAGATTCTGGCGTCCTTTTGTTCTCTTTCGGCCTGGTCCATTGTCTCTTTTGCATAGTCTATAGATGTTATTAATATCTGCGTGCCTACGATTGGCTGAAATTCCCTGGCGTTTGGGGACTTGGCTTGGTCACATTTTCCCAACTGAAACTACGGTGTAAAAAAATTTCATAGGCGTTAGAAACGCTGCAAGATTTTGGGCATGGCCACTAGTTCCGATTCCTCCTTGGCCAAGAAGATTCCCCCCCCCCCAAGCAATTTTATAATACTGTTTTATTATCCTCATTGATTCAGAATGTTGGGAGTTCATACGAACAGTGTACTCCTATCTGGAGCATGGCATTGAAATCATAAGCAAATGAAGGAATTGTAATGATTTTTTCCCCCCTAATTAACTAACACTTTCCCTTCCTTTTAGAAGTCTCTCTCTCTCTCTCTCTTTCTCTCTTGCTTTCCCAGCTGGGAATCAATCTTTTTTAACACTACTAATGTATGCAATTGTTGTAATGACCAAGGCCTATTAGTGATTTCAAAAGTGGATGTCTTTTAATTAACCGATGTGCTAAATGGTTGCCTTTACTGATCCTTTCCCCTCCCTAGGTCCGCATAATCAAGGGAACGTAGGCTGAGAAAAATACTAGCTCACTAATAGTAACAGCACTTAGATTTATATACCGCTTCACGGGGCTTTACAGCCCCTCTCTACGCAGTTTACAGAGTCAGCCTCTTTGCCCCCGACAATCTGGGTCTTCATTTCACCCACCTCAGAAGGATCAGGGAAGGCTGAGTCAATCTTGAGCCTGGTGAGATTTGAACTGCTGTATTTGAACTGCTGTATTGCAGGCAGCAGAAAGAGTTTGCAGTACCACACTCTAACCACTGCACCATCACTAGCTCGTCCTCAACCACCTCCGCCTCCTCCTCCTCCTCCTCCTCTTCCTCTTCCTCTTCCTCTTCCTCTTCCTCTTCCTCTTCCTCTTCCTCTTCCTCTTCCTCCTCTTTCTCTTTCTCTTTCTCTTCCTCCTCCTCCTCCTCCTCCTCCTCCTCCTCCTCCTCCTCTCCCACTCCCTTTTAGTACTGATGAAGTTACCTAGTTGGGCAATAAAACATCTGCAAGAAAGACCACCAAGGACATCTCATGTCAACCCTGATCTACAAATATTCTCTTTTATGAGAAAAATGCTTTCAGAACATCTGCCTTTAAAAAAAACAAACTCAAATATTGGAACGCTGCTATCATCTCACCCCTGGTCCATCTCTTGACTAGATTAGCCATGCCCAAATCCCGCAACCGTTCATCGTATGTTTTAGTCTCCAGTCCCCTAATCATCTTTGTTGCTCTTCTCTGCACTTTTTCTAGAGTCTCAACCTCTTTTTTACATCATGGTGACCATCATGTGGCCTTACTAAGGCTTTATAGAGTGGTATTAGTTCCTCCCTTGATCTTGATTGTATCCCTCTGTTATTGCAGTTTAGGATTGCATTGGCTTTTTTGGCTGCTTCCCCCCCCCCCCCCACTGTTGGCTCATATTTAATTGGTTGTCCACTAAGTCTCCAAGATCCCTCTCATGGTTACTGCTATTAAACCAGGTTTCGCCCAACTGGTAGTTGAACGCAGTAGTTAGTAGGGTAGTTGAACTCAGTTTTCCATTCATTACCCTCCTTGATCCGAACCCAATAGTAGCACACACAACACACCAAATGTTTCTTTTGTGATTCAGGCAGATGGAAGCGATGTAGTAGCCCTGGGGGCTGTATCATTGGAGTAGGACTTAGAGTAGAATAGAATAACAGAGTTAGAAGGGACCTTGGAGGTCTTCTAGTCCAACCCCCTGCTTAGGCAGGAAATCCTACACCACTTCAGACAAATGGTTATGCAACATTTTCTTAAAAACTTCCAGTGTTGGAGCATTCACAACTTCTGGAGGCAAGTTGTTCCACTGATGAACTGTTCTCACTGTCAATAAATTTTCCTTAGTTCTAGGTCGCTTCTCTCCATGATTAGTTTCCACCCATTGCTTCTTGTCCTGCCCTCAGGTGCTTTGGAGAATAGCTTCACTCCCTTGTGTCATTGGAATAGGACAGAAATGGCACCATGGGGGTCTATGGTCTTGATTTATAGTTTCCATCTAACTTGGCGAGGAGGACTTCACCGGTATCCTTGGATGTCATCAAAAGTGGCATTTTTTCTCTTCCTGAGAGAACATTTGCATCCGATCTCAGTGCATTTAGCAGATGCAAATTCATCACCTAACTGCTTTGCTCTTCTTGAGGCTTTGAGATTTTTCTCCTTTAAAAAAAAAAAGCATGCATTTCTTCCACCTGAAGCCGATGCTCACCATTCAAGATGAACTTTACGAACGGCGGATCGTAATTTTTCTAACCAAGTGGTGGAGATTTGGCCTCTTGCCAATGGCTCCACCGCTTTGCAATCTGTAAAACAGCCTTTTGACCAGCTGAGCCAGCAAAAAACAGCTCTCCGAGTCTTTTTTTCCCCCTCTCTCTCTTCTTTTCCATCTTAGATAAGATAAACGACTCCTCGATTTTTTTCCTCCTTTCCTTTCCTATCCTCCCCCACCCCTCCTTACTCTGAAAATCACATCCATCGGGCCATTTAAGCACTGTGTAAAATTGCTGAACTGAAAAAAAAAAAAAAAAACCCCCACCTCCCTTCCCCCCACATTTTAATTCCTGGAGGTCTTTAGGCATTTTAAGTGCTCAAATTACAACTACAACTGAACCTAAAATTTCCATCACCAAGCCAGACAGTGGTTAAGTGAATTTTGTTCCATTTTGCAACCTTTTGTTGCCACCATTATTAAGTGAATCACTGCAGTCGTACCCTTAGTAACCTGTGTTGTTAAGTGAATCTGGCTTCCCCACTGATTTTGCTGGTCAGAAGGTCACAAATGGGATGTCACATTTCCCCGGGACGCTGCAACGGTCATAAACACGAGTCATTTTTTTTCCAATGGTGTCGTAACTTCCAATGATCACTCCATGAATGGTTGTAAGTTGAGGCCTAGTTGTAAGGAAAATTGGGGTGGGTACCCACACCGACTGCAAATCCACTTTCAGTGAAGGCGTCGATGGGAAAAATTCTGAAATTGGCACTCTAGTTTTACTGTCTGTTCTTATATAATTTCTACCTATTTAGTAGCTATATTTTAAACCCTGCCTGTTCTTCGGGAGCTCCGAGCAACCTATGAAGAAATTATATTTATTAATTTGTTTATCTAGGAATTTAGTAGATATTTACCCCGCCTTTATGACTTCATAAGTTACTCAAAGTGGCAAACAGACCTAAGGCCCCATTAAAGACAACTTGTGACTATGGGCCAGTTACCAGGAGACGGTGAATTCTAGTCCACAGGGGTGAAAGTTGGCTGGATGACTTTGGGTCAATCACTAGGAGAGACAGTGAGTTCTAGTCCTGCCTTAGGCATGAAAGTTGGCTGGGTGCATTTAGCCAATCACCAGGAGCCTGGGAGTTCTAGGCCTGTCATAGGCATGAAAGCCGGCTGGGTGCATTTAGCCAATCACCAGGAGACTGGGAGTTCTAGGCCTGTCATAGGCATGAAAGTTGGCTGGGTGAATTTAGCCAATCACCTGGAGACTGGGAGTTCTAGGCCTGTCATAGGCATGAAAGCCGGCTGGGTGCATTTAGCCAATCACCAGGAGACTGGGAGTTCTAGGCCTGTCATAGGCATGAAAGCCGGCTGGGTAAATTTAGCCAATCACCAGGAGACTGGGAGTTCTAGGCCTGTCATAGGCATGAAAGCCGGCTGGGTGCATTTAGCCAATCACCAGGAGACTGGGAGTTCTAGGCCTGTCATAGGCATGAAAGCCGGCTGGGTGCATTTAGCCAATCACCAGGAGACTGGGAGTTCTAGGCCTGTCATAGGCATGAAACCCGGCTGGGTGCATTTAGCCAATCACCAGGAGACTGGGAGTTCTAGGCCTGCCTTAGCCATGAAAGCCAGCTGGATGATTTTGAGCCAATCACTAGAAAGTGATAAGTTCTAGTTCTGCCTCAGGCATGAAAGCCAGCTGGGTGAATTTAGCCAATCACCAGGAGACTGTGAGTTCTAGTTCTACTTTAGCCATGAAAGCCAGCTGGGTGGCTTTGGGCCAGTCATTTTCTCTCTCAGCCCAACCCACCTCACACTGAGGAAAATAGGAAGAAGAAAGAGTATGTTCACTGCCTTTTCATAGAAAAGGTTCTGTGAAATAAAACGGCCCCAGGATGTTAATAGGTGCTTTTGTTCTATTATTACCATTTCCAAAGCCAGCCAGGAGAATCAAGTGCTAAAGTTTCTTTTCGTATTTTTTTAAGTGGTCAAAAGCCCCTTTTCTGCTGATCTTCTTGAATCCATCCCCCCCCCCCAAATCTGCATAGAAGGAACAATGTCTTCATTCAGCGCTACACGGGCCCTGCTGTTACTTACATCTGGTCCATATTTCACGAAGGGGCATGGTTAGCCAACTTTGAAATCCATTTGCAAACGTTGCCCCTAATTACCAAGGCCAACACTCCAAAAATTAAGTTTATTCTGGATGGTCCTTTTTCAAGACGATGAAGAACATCGATCCCACAGCTGACCCATGCCATCTTTTCCTCCTGCCAATGGGTGTCTAACCCTGAATAAGTTTTTTTTAAGCCAGTTTGAAGCTCCTGCAACAGAAGAAGGAGAAGGAGAAGGAGAAGGAGAAGGAGAAGGAGAAGGAGAAGGAGAAGGAGAAGAAGAAGTTATTATTATTATTATTATTTAATCTTTAGTGAGATTCACAGCCTTTGAGGCTGGTTAATAGCTCAGCAGCTCAAGTCCTAACCAAGGACCTAGGAACTGTTAAGGTATCGTCGGAGGATGTAAGCTGTTCCGAGTAAGGTGGTTTTTTGTAGAGTCAAAATGTTCAAGTCCAGTAAATTTAGAATTTCTAAATAGCAGGGTAGCCCTTTGGGTATTGCTTCAAGGGCTCCAATTACAATTGGGACAACACATGATTTCTTTTTCCACAGTCGCTCAACTTCAATTTGCAAGTCTCGGTACTTTGTGATTTTTTCTTGCTGCTTGTCTTCAATCCATGCATCACCAGGTATTACAATGTCAATGAACCAAACTTTTTTCTTTTCAACTATTGTTATGTCAGGCGTCTTGTTGTTGTTTGTTGTTGTTGTTATTATTATTATGGGATTAGCTGGTTTCATTAACCGCTTCCTCTAGTGTTTAATAGTTGCAGAACAAAAGGAATATGAAAACATTTCGTCTTTGGCAGAATTGATCGGAAGCCCAGTGCCAAAATGATGAATGCAAAATTATTGCATTAACTTCAGACATGGCATCTGATACCGTGGAGTTGGGGATGAGACCTCTGTTGATAACATTATTGATTAGTCCTTAAAGAGGTTACAAGGATTATTATTATTTACTTATAAAAGGGGAACGTACGTCACGCATAGAGATGGATATTGAATGTCTAGAATCGAATAACAGAGTTGGAAGGGACCTTGGATGCTTTCTTGGAGCTGGGGAGGGCAAAAATGGCCTTCTCCCCCCCCCCCCCGCCCCCCAGGCCCTCTGGATGCTGAAAACAGCCCATTTCCCGACTTCCGTTGAGACTGGAAGGCCCATTTTTCACCTCCCCCAAGGCTCCAGAGGCTTTCTTGGTGCCTGGGGAGGGTAAAAATGTCCTTCCCCACTCTCCCAGAGGCTCTCCGGAGGCCGGAAACAGCCCATTTCCCGACTTCTGGTGGTCCCGGAAGGCCTGAAAATCAGCTGGCCGGCACGCACATCCGCGCTGGAGCCGAGCTAAGTGCTTGTGTGCCCACAGATATGGCTCCACGTGCCACAGGTTCGCCATCACGGCCCTCTACCATTTCAGACAAATGGTTTTCCAACATCTTCTGAAGTTCTGCATCAGATTTCTAGGGAGGGAAGATTGGGTGAACAATTGTCCCAAGAGAAGGAGACCTTCACTGATAAAAAGGTGCTGACTTAGAAGCCAGGAGCCTGTGAGTTCTAGTTTCATCTTAGGTATGAAAGCTGGTTAGGTTTCTGTGGGCCAATCACCAGGAGACAGTGAATTCAAGTCCCGCCTTAGGCATGCAAAGTCGACTGGGTAACTTTCGGCCAGTTACCAGGAGGCCGTGAGTTCTAGTCCCGCCTTAGGCATGAAAGTTGGCTGGGTGACTTTGGGCCAAGCACCAGGAGATTGTGAGTTCTAGTCCCATTTTAGGCATGAAAGCCAGCTAGGTAACTTTGGGCCAGTCACTCTCTCTCTCACCCCAACTCACTCACAGGATTGTTGTTGCTGTTTTGGAGGTGGAAAGAGTATTATGCATGTTCGTTGCCTCAAGTGATTTATGACGTCATAAAGGCAGGATAAAAATCTAATCAATGAATTAAAATATTAGCTTGGAATCGTTCATATCTGAAACCCTGTTGCCTTTGGAGGCTAGAATTTTCCTTTCAGTTTTCCTTGGAGTATTTAATGCCATAGATAAATGGTACCTCGACGTGGGTGGAAATATTTCCAAGAATAAGCACTTAAGTATCCATCACATATTTTTTTCCCCAGACTGTGCATTTAAATATTGCATTTTCTCACGAGGAGAGGATAAAGCCTTCCCATTTCATGCAAAAAGAAAAAAGAAAAAGTCTAAATGACCGGGGGCAAAATGAAAACGGGCTAGGCATAAGAATGATCTGTTGATCCCTTTCAGGGGGTTAATGAGCTACTTAAATCTCTCTTGACCTCCTCCAGATATAATGGCCGTGTTAAACTCATGGCGGGCTTCCCATGTTATTAGTCTGGCAGGAATCGGTTTTAAATAACGGCTTGCAAAACGAAACTCCTGCCCACTGTTCAGAAAGTGTGGGAGTCCCATCAGGAGAATATGGGTAGTCCTCGACTTACGGACATCCATTTAGTGACTGTTTGAAGTTCCAACGGCATTGGAAAAAGTGACTTATTACAGTCACTTCCTCGACTTACAGCTGAGCTCAAAATTGATGTTGCTCCGCGAGAAACTTGTTAAGTGAGTTTTGCACCCCTCACATGGTTCGCGCCTCACTTTAACAACTGCCTCTCTTAGCAGTGTATATTTCATTTACATTGAAATGTGGTCTATAGCAATTTAACTTAACAACTGTGGCTAAAAAAAGATCCTAAAATCAGTGGCGGGATTCAAATAATTTAACAACCGGTTCTTTGCCCTAATGACCGGCTGGGTGGGCGTGGCCATGGTGGGCATGGCTAGGGGGTGTGACAGATAGCACTTGGCCTCCTGCACCCCCCTGGGAGCAAAAATGGGCCGCGGGGAGAGCACGCCACCCCCACCCCCTGTTTTGGGCCTAGTAGGCCTCCCTGCAGCCTCCTGGGAGCAAAGATGGGGCACATGGGGACTCCTGGATGAGGGGCGAGGGGGGGGGCAGTCAGCAATTTAGCAACCGTCTCAAACCGGCTGAATCCCACCACTGCCTAAAATGGAATACAACTCCCTTAACAACTGCTTCACTTAACAATTTTAATTTTGGGCTCAATTGTTATCGTACGTCGAGGATGCTTGTTGTTTTGGTACCGTCCATTCCCTGGGTAATGTTTTATTTACCAAGGCTGCCTGTTTTCTGAAGCCCGGCCATGCCTCTTAACAATTTCTTTGTTTCTTAAAAGATATCTGTTCTTTTCTGTTCGGAAAAAAAAATCCATTTTTTTCTGGCGAACCAGATGCATGGAGGAAAAAATGACAATCAATTTGAGATGGAAGGCGTTAATTTGATCATCACAATTTTCCTCCGGAAGGGTCAAGCAGCTTATGTAATTTTGATCTGATTCCCAAGTATTTATTTGTGTGTGTGTGTGTGTGTGTGTGTGTGTGTAATTTATTTATTTATTAGAATTTGTCAAACAAAAATGAGAATAAAAGAAAAATACAATGACAGGGACGATAGGCACATTAGCGCACTTATGCACGCCCCTCTCTACGGGCCTCTTAAGTATAAAGTCAGTTTATGACTATACAACTGCAAAATTTGTAGCTGAGACAACCGGATCAAGTAGACAATTCCAGACTTTGACAACTCTATTACAGAAATCATATTTATTTTTACAGTCGAGTTTAGAACGATATGCATTTGAGTTTAAAGCGCTTGTTCACGCGCATATTATTGCGATTGAAACAACAACAAAAAAGTTATTTACAGGGAAAGCATTACTACGTATAATTTTGTATGCAATACCTAGGTCTGACCACAAGCGACGCAATTCTAAGCTACCCAAACTGAGAATTTCGGGCCTCGTAGCACAAGGAATTCTATTGTGTACAGAAGAGTGCAATATTTTTCTCGTGAAGCACTTCTGAACCCGCTCGATTGTACTGATGTCAGATATATGGTGGAGATTCCAAACAGCTGAACAATACTCTAGGACTGTGATGCGAACCTATGGCACAAGTGCCACAGTTGGCATGCGTAGCCATATCAGTGGACACGTCAGCTCAGCTCCAGAGACTCTTAGAGAGGCTCTGGAGGCTGGGGACAGCAAAAAAGTCACTTCCTGTCCAACTGGGAGTTGGGAAATGGGCCGTTTCAGGCCTCTGGAGGGCCTCTGAGGGTGTGGGGAAGGCTGTTTTCACGCTCCCCAGATGCACAGAGCGGCTCTGGAGCCAGGAAAAATGGGCCTACCGGGCTATCGCGTGCCAGGACTGGGGGGGAAGAGTGGTTGTGCACGTATTCCACATACGCATACATATCCACATACGGGATACATAGAATTATGGGTGTGGGCATGCATGCGCACGAACCTCCCCCACTCCCATCCCTCTTGACACGTGATGGCAAAAAAGTTAACCCTCACTGGTCTAGGATAAGTTTTATACGTTCTAATTAGTAATAAAAGTTCTCTGTGATCATCCTACTCGGTTGCTTTATTCTTTATTTGAATTTCCTGCAGCCATTTTGGCAACGTCAAAATAGGAAAACCGACTCAAAAGAGAAACGTTCAGTGGGAGCCTGGCACAAACTTCCCGGAGAAAAGAAAAGGGGGGAAAAATTATATATGCTGATTTTATGCGCTTCTGAATAGCAAGCGAAAAGACAGAACTAAAATCCCGGTGAAAAAAGAGACTTTCTAAATTCCTTTCTCCATTCAGGATTTCCCTCAGGACTCTCAAGAGCGTCCAGCCAGCTCACCAACTTGGCACGACTTTAACCTATTATAAAACAAGGCTCCAGTCCTCAACGTGTGGGTTTTTTTTTTTAAAAAATATTATTACTTAGGGAACAGTCGTGCTGGCTGAACTGTTAAAAGGGCCACTTGACACAGAGGCAGGAGAAGCTAGAAGGAAAGAACAAAGCTTTGAAAAGTCATTTCGACTGAAGGGATTGGGGTTATTTTTATTTTAAAAAAATACCACAGATAATGGCGGTTCTCGGGATTTGACGTCCTGCCTTTCCCCCAAAAAAGCATTCTTTGAAAGTGACCCTCCACTGCCACAAAATAAAGGAATAACAGGTTACAAGTAGTCCTTGAATTATAACCGTTCATTTAGTGGGCCTTTTGAAGTTACGATCGCACTGAAAACCGTGACTCATGACCATTTTCCACATTTACAACCGTTTGAGCATCCTGGTGCTCCTGCGATTAAAAATCTGGATGGGTTCATATTTATGATGGTTGCAGTGTCCCGGGGGTCACAAGATCCCTTTTTGCGACTTTCTGACAAGCAAAATCAATGGAGGAAGCTAGATTCATTTAACGACCATGTTACTAATAACGGCAGTGATTCAGCAAAAAACTGTTGCAGGAAGTTGTTCGGAAGGAAGGAGAGGAGAGAAGGAAGGTGGAAGGGAAGGAGGGAGGGAGGGAGGGAGAAAGGAAGGAAGAAGGGAGGGAAAGAGGGAGAGAGAAAGGAAGGAAAGGAAGGAGGGAGGGAGGAAAAAAGGAAGGAAGGAAGGGAAAGAGGAAGGAAGAGGGAGGGAGAAAGGAAGGAAGAAGGGAGGGAAAGGGGGAGAGAGGAAGGAAAGGAGGGAGGGAGGAAAAAACAGAAGGAAGAAGGAAGGGAAAGAGGGAAGGAAGAGGGAGGGAGAGAGGAAGTAAGGAAGAAGGGAGGGAAAGGTGGAGAGAAAGGAAGGAGGGAGGGAGGAAAAAAGGAAGGAAGAAGGGAAAGAGGGAAGGAAGGGAGGGCGGGAGGAAGCAAGGAAGAAGGAAGGGAAAGGGAGAGAGAAAGGAAGGAAAGGAGGGAGGGAGGAAAAAAGAAAGGAAGAAGGAAGAGAAAGAGGGAAGGAAGAAAGAGGGAGGAAGCAAGGAAGAAGGGAGGGAAAGGGGGAGAGAAAGGAAGGAAAGGAGGGAGGGAGGGAGGAAAAAAGGAAGGAAGAAGCAAGGGAAAGAGGGAAGGAAGAGGGAGGGAGAGAGAAAGGAAGGAAGAAGGGAGGGAAAGGGAGAGAGGGAGGGAGGGAGGAAGAAGGAAGGGAGCGAGGGAAGGAAGGAAGGAAGGAAATAAAGAAGAAGAAAATGTCTAGAGTTGGGCAACACTATTATTTGAAGCAACAGAAAAGGAACAGCAAAATTTTAAGTTCTTCAGCATTTTCCATCAGGTGAAATTTTTGCAAACTAAGAAGGGATGGGTGAAAAAAATGCTTCAAATTACCTGCTCGTAGGAAAAGATGTCCCCCTGTTGAGATGTGTTTTTAAAGAGGAAGCCTCAGATCTATTAGTTGTGTTGCAAAGCACACAATTCACACTTCATTATCGCCTTTTCCTGCTGGCACATCTGCATCTGGAATGCCCCGTGTAGTCACGATGCCCTTCGTCGGGAAAAACAGAACATAACATTGCTAGAATATAACATGAGCAGAGGATGGTAAACAAGATAATTACGGGCCCAATTTTTTTTTTCCGTATGAGAAAAAGAGAAGAAAAAAATAAGGAAGTCCAGTTGCCTCCTGAAAAAAACACCTGTGGGACAACCGTGACCTGGATGACTGAGAATCTCGACAGACTTTTAGCTACACAATTTGGGGTGAGGACCCTTGGAATGGTGTGGGAGGAGGAATGGATTTCCAAAGGAAAAAAATGGCAGGCTACAGGAACCATTTGCACCACTCAGGTGACCCTGAGAATACAGATAGACCTCCAAGTGGCCTCAACGACCCTCTAAAAGGATGCAAAGGACCAGCTGTCTGCAAGGAGTATCAATCCCTCCATTACCCACCATTCTGTTAGAGCTGAAGAAGCTTCTTGGATGAGAAGCAAAACATCTTCAAAGGAAAAAAAACAGAAAGTCTAATTGCCTCCTGAAAAAAACCCCGTATGAGAGACGGATAGAATATTGACAGGAGATGATTGAGTGGGTATAACATCATCCATGCCACGCAAATAAATAAATATAAATAAATAAATAAAAACATGGACCGGGAAAAGTTTTTCTCCCTTTCTTCAAATGCAGGTACTCAATTTACAACCATTCACATTGTTCAGAGAGTCACAATGGCACTGAAAAATGTGGAGCCCAAAATGGTGTGACATTCACCGTGAGAGGAATGGATGCTGGACAGACCTTGGGACTCCTCTCTTAGTTCCTTTGGGGGGGGGGGAGGTGTTTCAAGTTTTTTAGGCTTGGAGTTACCCAAACACCTGTTGGAAGAAACGTCCATCTGGGTTCAGTTCCAAGTTGTGGCGGGGGGAGACACTGGATTCATGGAAGTTGCTTGCAAAGAAGGTTTACTGATGAACAGGATCATACGGCTTGAGATCCTGAGCAAAAAAGAAAAAAAGGGGGGGGGGGCAGAGATGCTGAGAGCGCCTGGGTTTTATACCCTCTTTTGGGCTTTGAATTTGAGCTTGTGTTCTGATTGGTTTGAGCCATGCAGGGGTAACTTTGTAGGTTGCCTATGTCCCAGGCTTGGTTGAGCCTTGCTGGGTGATGATGTAAACGAAAGGAGCTTTTGGCAATTCCTACTATGGCTCTGCCTGAAGGAGGTAGATCTTCGTTATATAGAACGGACTGGCTCATTTAATGGCCCATTGGCAAAGGTGGGAGTGGCGGCTGAGTTTCTGCCCTTTTAATATTTCCTAAAATATCTCATTTTCCTAGGACAGTGATGGCTAACCTTTTTGCCATCGAATGCCAAAAGCGTGGGGAGCGTGGGGGGGGGTGTCGTGCACACGCGTGCCCATACCCATAATTCTATGTGCCCCGCCCCCACGCATGCACACGCAAACCCCCACATGATCCCCCGTGCTCTCCCCGCATGTGATGGCATGCGATGGCATAAAATGGCATGGTGGGCCACCGGACTTCCGGTGGAACCGGAAGTTGGGAAACGGTCCATTTCCAGCCTCCGGAGGGCCTCCAGAGGGCTGGGGAAGGCCGTTTTTGCCCTCCCCCGGCTCCTAGAAAGGCTCTGGAGCCTGGGGGAGCGAAAAACGGGCTTTCCTCATACACACTCTCCCGAGACCCTCTGGAAGCCAGAAACAGCGTGTTTCCTGACTTCTGTGGGCCCAGAAGGCCTGAAAATCAGCTGTCCGGCTCACGCATGTGCACCTGAGCTCAGCTTGAGTGCCCACCAATATAGTTCCGCATGCCACCTGTGGCACGCGTGCCATAGGTTTGCCAACACGGTCCTAGGAGAAGGGTGGGTGCCAACTTCCTACAAACCCAAGACACCCACCCACAAACCGCTGCCAAGCTCAGACCATGGCAGCACAGAAAAATCTGCCGCTTCCTTTCTTGAAGGATCTCGTCGGTAAGTGTCAACTGACAGGGAGATATGATTGATTTTTCATTGTTCTTTAATGAAAGGACATTAAACACTCGCATTAATCAGTGTTCTCTGTCAGGCATGCAGCGAGATACACACGGGCAACATTAATCTCTCCGTGTCTCGCCCATTCTTCGCCGTGACTTATTGTCTTCCAGGGCAGGCCTGGGTGTTGGTTCCTAATTGTGAGGATGCCAAAATGATGGAACGGGAGTTGGGATGCCACAGTGTTGTCGGAAGAAAATGTCCATCTGGGTTCAGCTCCAAGTGAGGGAAGAAAGCCACTTGGAAACATGGAGACTGCTTGGAAAGATGGTTTTTAATGATGGACAGGACCACATGGTTTTGAGGTCCTGGGGGGACCAAATGCTGAGAGTGCCCCCGGTTTTAGGCCCTCTCTGGGCTTTTGAATTTGAGTTCGTGTTCTGATTGGTTGTCAGACTCCCATGGGGCCATGTAGGGCGAACTCTGTAGGCCCGTGATGACGAACTTACGGCACGCGTGTTCAAAGCGGCACCTGGAGCCATGTCGGCTGGCACGCATGTCATCTCCCATTCCTCTTCCAGGTTTCTGGCGCTCGTGCGCATGTGCCAATCAGCAGCCCTTTGTGCATGTGGCAGTACAGGAAAACGGAAGAGCTGGTCTGTTGAGCCGGGAGTGGGGCTTCCTCGAACTTCGGAATTGGGAGTGTCCAAAAAGAAAGAGGACCAATGGGAATTCTCCCTTCTGCAGCGTCATCGGTCTCCAGGCAGAGTCTCCCTTGACTTCACCCCCTGGAGGAAAGAGTTCCTCGCAGAGAAGCAGCCCAAGTTGGTTATTCAAGCCAAGATCACTCATGGGAGCCTGAGTGGCGTAGGTGGCTAATGCCTCCTCCTAAGGCAGCATTTAACATCCAGCTGCCTGCAATTACTGCGAGTTCAATCCTAGCCAGGCTCAAGGTCAACTCAGCCTTCCATCCTTTCTAAGGTGGGTAAATTGAGGACCCAGTTTGTGGGGGCAATAAGATGACTTTGTATAAATATACAAAAGTATGAAGGCTATCGCTTAACGCATTGTAGGCCGCCTTGAGTCTCCGGAGAAGGGCGACATATAAATCAAATTTTAAAAAAAGATCCCCCCTCCCACTTTCTCCACTTCTCTCTCTCCGCAGAATTGTCTCTCCTTCCGGAGACTCTGCCCGGAGACCGATGATGCTCAGGCAGGGTGAATTCTCATTGGTGCTGCCCCTCATTCTGGCCCCTCCCATCTCAAAAGTCCGAGATAAACACTTCCTCCCCCCAATGCAGAACATGCCAGCTGATTGGCGTGTTTGCATGCGCGGCAGTAACTAGAAGACTGGTTGGCTGGCGCGCATGCGCATACCGGAAACCGAAAGTACCTTATCTGGTGCACGCATGCCCCCTGGGCAGCTCCTCTTCCTGGTCACGGCCCTGATGATCGCGGACGTGCATGAAGTGCTCCCTTCAGCAGCCATCACTGCTGTAGGCTGACCTGAGTCCCAAGCTTGGTTGACTCTTGCTGGGTGATGATGTAATGAAGGGGCTTTGGGCAATTCCCACTATGGCTCTGCCTGAAGGAGGTAGATTTTCGTTATGTAGAATAGACTGTCCCAGGCCTTAATGGCCCATTGACAAAGGTGGGAGTGGCGGCTGAGTTTCTGCCTCCCTTTTAGGGAAAATATTCTGCCCTTTCAATATTTCCTACAATATCTCATTTTCCTAGGAGAGGGGTGGGTGCTAACTTCCTACAGTGGATATTAATTCTTCACATGATCTTGATTCTACTGTTTTGTTTTGTTTTTTAATTTTAAAACAAACCTTTATTAAGACTTTAAAAAAAACATTTAAAATATACAAATTTCTTAGTCAAACAAAAAAAAACAAAAAACAAATTTACATATACTATACTCAACTTCACATATTAACTAATTTCTATTTTTTTATATATACATATACATATATGTTTTCTGAGGTTTTCGCGGGTGTTTGTATGTAGATCTTTGGTTATTCGGGTCTTCTCCCGCGTAGAATTGGAAGTATCTTGGCGATGTTTTGACGAAGTCTCATTCGTCATCTTCAGGCTGGTGTTCTCGGCTTCGTGCTTCCAGGAGCATATACATATATACATACACACAGTAATTTATTCCTACTATATCCATCCGACAGTGCTGTTATTAATTGTGTTAATTTCTTCTAGATTCCATCTTTACTCATTTTTCCCCTTCCTCTGATTGGTCCACTGGTACCATTTATTCCATATTATATAATAATTTGAGTCCTCCTTATCTTTGAGTTGTAAAGTTAGTTTGTCCATTTCTGCACATGAAAATATTTTCTGTAGTACTTCCTGTTCTGTTGGCAAGCGATCACTTTTCCACAATGGTGCTAACGATAACTTAGCCGCCATGATTATATGGAAGAAAACAACTAAGCTCAGAGAGCACTAAGGACTTCACAGTCCTCCTCTTTCTCTTCCATCCTCCACTCCACAAACTAGAACGGCCTTCCTTCTAGCACTGATGATGTAACCTAGTTTGGTAATGAAAGGTCTGGAAGAAATCAACCAAACTCAGACAGCACCAAGGAGCCAGCGGTGGGTTGCATATTATGTTGCTACCGGTTCGCCCCGAGCACGCCCATTTTGTGCGCACCTGCCTTCCATACATACACCCGGCCTCATAAACGTCCCTAAATAGGATGGCATAGAGCCGGGGAGGGTGGGTGGCCCCACCCCCACCCACTATTTCCGCTACCAGTTCAGGCAAACCATTCCGAACCGGCTGAATACCACCTATTCAAGGACTTCACAGTTCAACCCTGAGCTGCAAATATTCTCTTCCATTGGTACCCGTCCTGTCTTACGTGCATTGTTATATTCTTTTATTCTTTTATTCTGTGATTATTCTCTTTTATTAGTGTTACTGTTTTATCTGTGAGGTTTTTGTACTCCTGTAATCTGCCTTGAGTCGCCAGCTGCGAAAAGGCGGGAATATAAATTCCCTAAAACAAATAAATAAATTAAAATCGTGACATCGCAAACAAGGATGCTGGGAGCATAGCAATGCATGCTTTTAGTCTGATTTTCTCCTGCCCTTCCTCTTAAGCAGAGATGCTGTTGTGAGTTAGTCGCCTTTCCTGCGGCTTAAGTTCTCACTCCCTGGAGGAAGAGAAAAAGCATCCGTAAACAGAATTCTGAGATGCGTAATTGCTGTATTAACATTTAAATGCAAAGAGATTTTCTGTTCCCCTTAGAGTTTTCCAGTCTTTCAACTAGCTACGGTAGCATGAAGAAAGGCAGCAGATACTGCCTTAGATACTGGAAAGTCCTGGAGTATTTAGAAAGGAAGCACTTCCCCTATAAATAAATGTATCGCTCAGCTCTATTAGCTTTGGAAAACTTATCAGAAACAGTGGTGAGTATTTATGGGCTGTGAATTGCGTGGAGGAAAATATTCTGACAGTCATGTGGTCCGCTAGCAGCCTGCGGAACTCGCAGCATAGTCAGACAGTGAGGAGTCTAGGGAAGGCCTGGATGAAGGCTGTGGGTCGGAGACAGAGATGGGGCCAGGTCCATCTTGGAGTGATGTGCAGACTCCAGAGCCTCCAGAGTCGGACAGCAGAGAGGCAGAGGAACAGGCAAAGCCTGTTCCCAGTGCGCGCATGCGCAGAGCTGTCAGAAGGCACGAACAGTTAAAACAAAAGGGACGACTCAGGAGTAAGGCCTGGAGATGATTGGTCCCTCCCATAAGTCTGAAAAGAGGAGCAAAGCCACCTGAGCCCCTTGCAGGAAAGCAACATAGTTAATTCTGTTCCCAATCGGCATCTCTGTTTGATTCTGGACTCCGTGTGGCTTTGCCAAGTAGGTCTTTGGCAGTGTGTCAAGGGAGATAAAGGTTGGCGATTATCCTGAAGGACTTCTCCCGAAGGACTTTTTGCAACTAATTGGGACTCAGCTGTGAATGAACGTAATTCACAGCCGTTGCAATAAAAGAGATTTTGGGGACTGCTCGTGTGCTTTAATGACTCAGGAAGCCTAAGTCACAACAGGCAGCAACTTTTCTCCCTCCAAAGAATCATAGCACAAAAGCTAGGGGGGAAATGACTTTCCAGCATAATTTAACATTTTATGAAAATTATAAGTCTAGTCTATTATTATGATCAGAGCCGTGGTGGCTCAGTGGTTAGAATGCAGTACTGCAGGCTATTTCTGCCGACTGCCAGCAGTTCGGCAGTTCGATTCTTGCCAGATTAATTGTTCTCATGTAAGGAAATTTCTCCTTAGTTCTAAGTTGCTTCTCTCCTTGATTATTTTCCACCCATTGCTTCTTGTCCAGGTGCTTTGGAGAATAGCTTGACTCCCTCTTCTTTGGGGCCACCCCTGAGATATTGGAAAACTGCTATCATGTCTCCCCTGGTCCTTCTTTTCATTAAACTAGACATACCCAGTTCCAGCAACCGTTCTTCATATGTTTTAACCTCCAGTCCCCTCATTCTCTTTGTTGCTCTTCTCAGAATTCTTTGTAGAATCCTCGACTTACAACCATTCATTTAGTGACGCTTGACGTTACAACAGCAATGAAAAGAAAAGGCTTCACACTTGCCAGCCTCCCTGTGGCCACATTTATCAAAATTTGGACTTTTGGCAACTGGCATGTACATATGATGGTTACACTGTCTGGGGTGTGTGTGTATGTGTGTCATGTAATCATCATTTGTAACCTTCCCAGCTGGCTCCCAACAACCACAGTCAATGAAGAAAGGCAGGTCCAGTTAACGACTCCGTGATTCACTTAACAACCTGTGGTAAATTGGTCGTAAAGCGAGTCCCAGCTCACTTAACAATTGCCTCATTTACTTTGGGCTCAGTTGGGATGGTAAATCAAGGACTACCTCTAGTAAGCGGGGCTCTTCAGCATCTCAACCATTAAGGAAGCTTAAAGAAAAAAAGTGAAAAAGAGGTTTTTATTTTTATTTTTTTTGAAGATGCCCTGAAAACATATTTTAGGATTTGCAATTATAATTTGGCTGGAGCAGGCGTATATAAAAGGCCTTTGAGAGGAAGGGAAGCGTTAGCTGAAATATAATTGGTAGACGTGGCGCTGTGGTTAAACTTAAAATATGGCAGTGCCCTGAATGTTTGAGTGGCAGCTTTTTCAGGGTTTTTCAAGTTTCTAAATCCATGGCTGTAGGCATTAGAGACCAGAGAAGAACAAGAATGATAGATTCTCACATAGGAACCTGTTTCTGCTTGAACATTTCAGTTCCCGAATTTGGGCAAAGTCAGAGCAGAGGTATCTGTTAAAAGCCATAGTGATGTCACCTGCACGACAATGTCACTGGACACCATATCACTTGTCCCTCCCGTGAGTCGCACCTATCTTTTTTATTATTATTACCGTGTTTCCCCCAAAATAAGCCCCTGTCTTATTTTTATTTTATTTATTTTTTTGAACCCTGAAATAAGTGCTTGGCCTTATTGCCATGCACTCAAAAGCCCGATTGGGCTTATTATCAGGGGACTGTCTTATTTTGGGGGAAGCAGGGTAAATAGAGACAAATAGAGACATAGAGATAGATAGATAGATAGATAGATAGATAGATAGATAGATAGATAGATAGATAGATAGATAGATAGATAGACAGACAGACAGACAGACAGACAGACAGACAGACAGACAGACAGACAGACACCATGTTTTCCTGAAAATAAGACCCTGTTTTATATTTTTTTGAACCCTGAAATAAGCACTTGGCCTTATTGCCATGAGCTCAAAAGCCCGATCAGGCTTATTATTAGGGGATGTCTTATTTTGAGGGAAACAGGGGAGGGAGGGAGGGAGGGAGGGAGGGGAAGAGAGAGAGAGAGAGAGAGAGAGAGAGAGAGAGAGAGAGAGAGACCATGTTTTCCTGAAAATAAGATTGTATTTTTTTGAACCCTGAAATAAGCGCTTGGCCTTATTGCCATGAGCTCAAAAGCCCGATCAGTCTTATTATTAGGGGATGTCTTATTTTGAGGAAAACAGGGGAGGGAGGGAGGGAGGGAGGGAGGGAGGGAGGGGAAGAGAGAGAGAGAGAGAGAGAGAGAGAGAGAGAGAGAGAGAGAGAGAGAGAGACCATGTTTTCCTGAAAATAAGATTGTATTTTTTTGAACCCTGAAATAAGCGCTTGGCCTTATTGCCATGCACTCAAAAGCCCGATTGGGCTTATTATCAGGGGAATGTCTTTATTTTGAGGGAAACAGGGTATTTATTTGTTAAATTTATTTGCCACTTATCTCGCCGCAAGGCTACACCGGGTGGCTTATAATAATGAAAAAAAGGAAGAAAAACGAAAGGCATGCAAGCAGAAAATAACAGAACCGTAAAAAGAACAATGACAAAGGAACGCTGCGAGAATAATATGCATCTTTAGACTGCAACTCCTGCCAACAAGGCTTACAGCAAGGAATTGTGGGAGCTGAACGTAACTAGGTGGGGGACATAGCTAATATTCATTCCTCCTTTTGTTTTACCCACAATAACAACCCTGTGAGGTGAGTTGTTAGGCTGAGAGAGAAAGACTGGCCCAAAGGCACCCAGCTGATTTTCATGTGTAAGGTGGCACTAGAACTCACCATCGCCTGGTGATTGGTCCAAAGTTTTTTTTTTTAATTTGATTTATATGCCGCCCTTCTCTGGAGATTCAGGGCAGCTTACAAGGTGTTAAGCAATAGCCTTCATACTTTTGTATATTTATACAAAGTCAGTTTATTGCCTCCACAATCTGGGTCCTCAATTTACCTACCTTAGAAAGGATGGAAAGCTGAGTCAACCTTGAGCCTGGTGAGATTCGAACTTGCAGTAATTGCAGGCAGCTGAATGTTAATAACAAGCTTTAGTCTGCTATGCCACCAGGCTCTTACTAACCAGCTTATAAGTTACCAGCCAGCTTCCATGGCTAAGACGATGCTAGAACTCACTTTGCAGAAATGAATCTTGAGGGTTTACCAGACGGATGGCCTAGGGAACAAAGCTGTTACAGAATCTGGAAGTCCTGCTAGAAATACTTCAAAATCTCCTCCCAGAGGGGAGCCACATAAGCAGACTGTAAAGTGGGTATGTGGGGTCTCTAACAATGCTTTGAGCTCACATAGCGCTTATAAGCAGTATCCTGAATAACAGAAAGCAAGCTTCCTATAATCTTCTCCACTATCCTCACCACTCTCTGTAGGGACTTTCTATCTAAGGCACTGCAGCCACCAAACCAAACCGGGATGCAGTTGCTTAAGGCACTCTGAATCTTGCCTCTGTAAAAAGTGGCCAGGACACAAAGAGAAAGATGCGCTCTCCTTATCCGATGCAGGAAATGCAGACGCTAGTTTCCATGCTCCTTCTCTAGGTCTCCCCCTGTTTTATTTCGAGGCCTCTTCGTCATCCTTACCTTTTCCGAACCCAGCAGCTAATTTGCAATGATCTCGTCAGACTTGTTAGTTCATGTCCATCTTTTGTCAGTTTTTATAAATCAATTAGGCCTTCCGCGGTGAACATGCTGTAGTTGCTGTCAGATTCCCACAGATGTCGCTTAGTCATCCGTCGGTAACCTCTTTATTTATTTATTTATTTCTATCACCCTCCTCTTTTTTCCCCCCTGCTCCAAAATACATTCGGCTGAGTAGGCTCGGCAGTGCGCTGAGTCATGCCCATGCGCGAGCGAGCTAATTAAAATGTTTTAAATTGGCTCTCTGATTCCTGTCTATCAAACCGTCAGTCTCTGCCCGCCGCGTTACCTGGCAACCGTCGGCAGCTGCCACAGGAGGCCCTGCACTTATTTTTAAAATTGGAAAGAATATTTTTGTTTGCAAATGTTTTGTTCTTTGGGGGGCGGGATTTTATTTGCTATTTAAGGCAGCCGCAGATATGTTCACCTCGAGTTACAAATAACTTGAGGTGAACATATCCAAGACACCTTCCTTCTCCTATTTCTCCCACAACATCAACCCTGTGGGGTGGACTGAGTTGACAGAGAATGACTGGCCCAAAGTCTCCCAGCCAGCTTTCATGGCTAAGGCAGGACTACAACTCACCGACTCCTGGGGATTGGTTGAAGTCACCTAGCTGACTTCTATGGCTAAGGCAGGACTAGAACTCACCGTCTCCTGGTGATGGGCCCAAAGCGATCTAGCCACTTTTCATGCCTAAGTAGGACTAGAACTCACCGTCTCCTGGTGATGGGCCCAAAATGATCTAGCCACTTTTCATGCCTAAGTAGGACTAGAACTCACCATCTCCTGGAGATTGGTTGAAAGTCATCTAGCTGACTCCTGTGGCTAAGGCAGGACTAGAACTCACCGTCTCCTGGTGATGGGCCCAAAGCGATCTAGCCACTTTTCATGCTTAAGTAGGACTAGAACTCCCCATTTCCTGGTGATGGGCCCAAAGCGATCTAGCCACTTTTCATGTCTAAGTAGGACTAGAACTCGCCGTCTCCTGGGCATTGGTTCCAAGTCACCTAGCTAAGTTCTGTGACTAAGGCTGAACTAGAACTCACCTTTTTTTGATGATTCGCCCAAAGACACCTAGCTGCATTCTGTTTCTAAAACGGTACTAGAACTCACCGTCTTCTCGTTTCTGCCCAGGTGCCTTAACCACTGGACCCAACTGGCTCTCCACCCACCCACCCCCACTATCCCAATAGATGGGACATGTAGCATATTCTTCTTTCCATATCATGTTTTCCATTTTTTAAAATGTGTGTAAGATGGGCCAACAGCCAGGGAGAGGGGTTGTAAAAAAATAAAAATCAAGATAGTGTTTCTAGTGTGATCGAAAAGCTGCCTGTTTTTCTACCTATTCGCATGGAAAAAGAGGTTAGGCTTCGTTTCTCACAGTTGCCATTCCTGACAGTCATTACCCACCCCCCCCCACACACACTTCCCGCTTCTGCAGGGCTCCAATTAAATTGTTAAAAGTAATTGTAAAGACAAAGTGTCCATTGATCCAGGTCCAGGTTTCTGACTCCTTGCAGACAAATCAAATGTTCTGGGAGTTTTTCCAGGGTCTTGGCTACGTTTTCTCCTGGATCCAAGTCTTGCGAATGTACGTTTCTCTGCCAGGGAGACAAAGAATAAGGATATAATTAAGGCCAAAGGATTTGGCATAAGGAGGCCGCCATTTTCTCTTCCACTGTGCCTTGAGGAAGAAAGTATATCCAACCACTTGCAGAAAACTAAGGAGTTGAGACTGGTTTAGAATGGAGTGGAATGGAATGGAGTGGAAGAGGAGAGGATACAGGAAGAGAATACAGAAAAAATAAAGTAGAGTAGTGTAGTGTAGTGTAGTGTAGTGTAGTGTAGTGTAGTGTAGAGTAGAGTAGAGTAGAGTAGAGTAGAGTAGAGTAGAGTAGAGTAGAGTAGAGTAGAGTAGAATAGAATAGAATAAGGGAAGGGAAGGGAGTAGAGTAGAGTAGAGTAGAGTAGAGAATTGAATTGAATTGAATTGAATTGAATGAATTGAATTGAATTGAATTGAATTGAATTGAATTGAATTGAATTGAATTGAATTGAATTGAATTGAATTCTTTGTTGGCCAAGTGTGATTGGACACACAAGGAATTTGTCTTTGGTGCATAGGCTCTCAGTGTACATAAAAAAGATACATTCATCAAGAATCATAAGGTACAACACTTAATGATAGTCATAGGGTACAAATAAGCAATCAAATCATATTAGGAAACAATCAATATCATTATAAATCGTAAGGATACGTGCAGCAAAGTTACAGTCATACAGTTATTAGTGGGAGGAAATGGGTGATAGGAACGATGAGAAGTTTAATAGTAATGCAGACTTAGTAACTAGTTTGACAGTGTTGTTGGAATTATTTGTTTAGCAGAGTGATGGCGTTCGGGGAAAAACTGTCCCTGTGTCCAATTGTTCTGGTGTGCAGTGCTCTATAGCGTTGTTTTGAGGGTAGGAGTTGAAACAGTTTATGTCCAGGATGCAAGGGGTCTGTAAATATTGTCACAGCCCTCTTTTTGACTCAGGCAGTATGCAGGTCCTCCATGGAAGGCAGGTTGGTAGCCATGTCTTTTTCTTGTTAACAACAGAGGCTTATAAACTTTCGAAAAAGAGATGCAATGTCTGGGAACGTTCCCAATTAAAAACCTAGGGAAATACTTCCAAACAAGGGCATAAGTAGACCTATTTTAAGCCCAGAATTTCTCTTCCTGAGCGAGATATTTGCTGAGCGAATTTCGTCCCACTTTATGACCTATCTTGCCTTAGCTATTAAACGAATCACTACGGTTGTTAAGTCAGTAACACAGTCATTAAGTGAATATGGCCTCCCCGTTGACTTTGCCTGTCAGAAGTTTGGAAAATGGGATCACATGACTCCAGGACGCTGCAACCGTCATAAATACGAGTCAGTTGCCGGGGTTTGAATTTTGAACACAGGACCCTGGGGATGATGCCATGGTCCTAAGTGAGAAAAACAAGTCGTGTCACTTTTTTCAGTGCCGTTGTAAGTTCGAATGGTCACTAAACAAACCGTTACAATTCGAGGACTGTCTATATTCGATCCTGGGCTCAGAGATAATGATCAAGGCAATTTGTAGTAAATAAAAAACCGTGTAGATTTTCTATGAGTAAATTGCAATAACGCACTATTAATAGAGGTCTTTGAAGGATGACATGATAGTTGGGTTCCAGTATCTCAGGGGCTGCCCCAAAGAAGAGGGAGTCAAGCTGTTCTCCAAAGCACCTGAAGGCAGATAAGAAGCAATGGGTGGAAACTATCCAAGGGAAGAACCAACCTAGGACTAAGGAATTTCTTGAAAGTGAAAACAATTAATCAGTGAAATAACTTGCCTCCAGAAGTTCTGGGAACTCCATACTAAAGGTTTTTAAGAAGAGTGTCAGGACCATTTGTCCAAAACCATTTGTCCAAAATGGTGTAGGATTGAGCAAGGGGTTGGACTAGAAGACCTCCAAGGTCCTTTCCAACTCTTTTATTCTGAAGTTTAACTTTGCTCTTGTTTAATCTGTTTACCTTTTTTTTTCTTTTATACATCTAATGTATGAACTGATCCTGGACTTTCCGTAAGGTCCTGAAGACTTTTCTATTGCAGCAAGCCGGGCTGGCTTAAAAATTTTTAATGAGTTAATTTTATGGGAAAGGGGTTTTAAATTGGGGAAGCCAAATTTATTTAATTATTTTTTAAATTATTTTAAATTTCAGATTATATGTATTTTTAATCTTGGCTGTTCACCGCCCTGAGTCCTTCGGGAGAAGGACGGTATACGAATTTAATAAAACTGAAACGGAAACTAATGTAGAATAGAATAGAATAGAATTCTTTATTGGCCAAGTGTGATTGGACACACAAGGAATTTGTCTTGGTGCATATGCTCTCAGTGTACATAAAAGAAAAGATACGTTCATCAAGCATCATAACGTACAACACTTAATGATTAATTGGATTGCAAGTAGATGTTCAAGCTTATAAATTTTGGGCCAGTTTCGCAAGGAGAGAAGCCATCATTGCAAGAGATTTGTCAGTGTTTAACTAGGGGGAACAATATGTGTTTTTGTCCTTTTTAAAAAAAATTACATTATTTATTTATTTTTCTTTTCATGTTTTTGTTAAGTTTCGTTCTGTGTTTTAATTTTTTTTTTTTTTTGATTTTGCGTTTTAACCTTTTGAATAAAATATAATAAAATGAAGATTCGGTGTTAACTTGGTGTGGTGTAAAATAGGATTGGGGAAATTTTGATCATAGGAATTCCCTTGATGGATTTAGGCCTCTCTATCTCTGTCCACCTTTTCTCATAGGGTCAATTGCAAGGAGTTGAAATAGGAGGTGGGAAGACTATATACACCTGGGATCTCCAATCTTGGGAACTTTAAGACTTACGGACTCAGAATTCCCCAGCAGGCAACTTTAAGACTTGTGGACTTCAACTCCCAATTCAATTCTGGAAATTGGATTTCACAAGCCTTAATGGTGCCAAGATTGTAAGACCGATTGGTGCCAAGTATGTAAGACCAAGATTGTAAGACCACACCTAGAATACTGCATATTATACTGCATACAAAAAAGATGTTAAGACTCTAGAAAGAGTGCAGAGAAGAGCAACCAGGATGACTAGGGGACTGGAGGCTAAAACATACGATGAACGGTTGCAGGAACTGGGCATGGCTAGTCTAGTGAAGAGAAGGACCAGGGGAGACATGATAGCAGTCTTCTGATATTTGAGGTGCGGCCACAGAGAGGAGGGGGTCAATCTATTTTCCCAAGGCACCTGAAGGCCAGACAAGGAATAATAGATGGAAACTGATCATGGAGAGATTCAACCTAGAAAGAAGAAGGGATTTTTCTGACAGTGAGAACAGTCAACCAATGGAACAGAAGTTGCCTTCAGAAGTTGTGGGAGCTTCATCCCTGGAAGCTTTCAAGAAGAGATTGGAGTGCCATTTGTCAGAAATAGTGTAGGGTTTCCATCTTGGGTGGAAGGTTGGATTAGATGACCTACAGTCGTGATGGCGCACACGGAGCCATATCTGTAGGCATGCGTGTACTGCCCTAACTCAGCTGCAGCACACATGTGCATGCTGCTTACCTGATTTTCGGGCCTTCCGGGCGCACCGGAAGTTGGGAAACGGGCTGTTTGTGGCCTCCGGAGGGCCTCTGGGGATGGAGAAGTCCGTTTTCGCCCTCCCCAGACTCCAGAAAAGCCTCTGGAGCCTGGGGAGGGCAAAAAAACAGGCTTACAAGGCCCATCGTGCCATTGCGTGCCAAAAGCGTGGGAGCATGGGGAGGTTGCGCATGGGGGGCAGGGCGCATTGAATTATAGGTGTGGGCACGTGTGCCCACGAACCCCCCCACACTCCCCACACTTTTGACACACAACGGCAAAAAGATTAGCCATCACTGACCTACAAGGTCCCTTCGAACTCTGTTAAATCTGATTGGAGACCCCTGGCGTACACCAATTTTTCTCAACCTGGACAACTTTAAGACATGTGGATTTCAACTCCCAGAATTCCTCACCTAAAGAATCTTGAGAACTTACACTTGGTGTTCCTGTTAGAGAAAGACTCATAGGAATCCATAAATATTTCTCACCTTTGGGTGCCATTAACATTAACCTGATGCATTAGACGCCCTGTTAGCTTGAACAGCAATTCCAGTAAAGAGAATCCATTTGGAATCTGCAGTCAGATGTGAGTATAGGAAAGGAGAGCAGTTTCAATTTAGGGAAAATTCATTGTAATGCCTTACAAAGCTGGCAGGTGTTGGTTAGGAGGTGAAGCCAGGGATATGTTCTCTGTCCGCTGAATTATTTATTTTGCAAACATGCTTGTTTTTTCAAATGCCTATTTTGCTTTCTGCAATCAAGCTTGAGGGAGTTAGATGCAATCAAAGCTGAGGAATCCATATTTTTGTGTATGCATGCGCACGCAGGCACGTGCATACACGCTTACAAGAGATGTATGGGGTGTAATTAAGACTTAACACCTCCTGCAAGCACCCCGCGAGGATGCTGGAGAATTCTGACTTTTTACACTTTTCAGAAAATTGGAACTAAGGAACATCCTCATTTTGACGGCAGATCAAATTACAGTTTTCCTGCAAACGTCGAGTTGCTCTGCATTTTGCAGAGCTGTTTGCAACACAAAACGGTGCCTGAATCAATTAAGAAATGATTAGTTTGTGGAAAAAGTAGGTTAGGAAAATGCGTTTTAGTTTATATTGAAAAGAAGTGTGGATTTTCGGGCAAATTAATTTAGAAAAATCCATAGAGGCAAGGAGGTTTATAAAGTACAATATTGTAGGTTAGGATCGAGCTGTTGGTGCTCGGAGTAAAAACAGATCTTCGGGCTTGGGTTTCTTAAGATTGCCATTCACAGAAAAAATACGATATTTCTACTATAGGTAGTCCTTGGCTTATGACCGTAATTGACCCCAAAATTTCTGTTGATAAGTGGGACAGTTATTAAGTGAGTTTTGCCCCATTTTGGCAGTATTTTTATTGTTAAGTGAATCGTCGCAGTTATTCAGTTAGTAACATGGTTGTTAAGAGCTGAGGTGGCGCAGTGGTTAGAGTGCAGTACTACAGCTACTTCAGCTGACTGCTAGTTCAGCAGAGCAGCGGATCAAATCTCACCGGCTCAAGGTTGACTCAGCTTTCCATCCTTCCAGGTGGTTAAAATGAGGACCCAGATTGCTGGGGACAATATGCTATTTAGTATACTGTCTTTGGTGTAAGCCGCCCAGAGTCCTCGGAGAGTGGGCGGCATAGAGATATAAATAAATAAATAAGTAAGTAAGTAAGTAAGTGAATTTGGCCTCCTCATTGTCTTTGCTGGTGAGATGGTCGCAAAAGGGGGATCACATGACTCGGGGACATGCAACTGTCATAAACCACAAACCAGTTGCCAAGGATCTGAATTTTGATCACGTGACCACAGGGGGGGGGTGCACCCATGGTCGTACGTGTGCAAAATGGTCATAAGTCTCTCTTTACAGTGCTATTGTCATTCTGAATGGCTCAGCAAATGAATGGTTGTAAATAGAGGACCCACCTGTATTGGCCAAAGGTCAAACTAAGCCTTCTCTTATAGACCAGTGGTGGGTTTCAAAATTTTTTACTAACAGCTTTCTGGGCATGGCTTGGTGGGCGTGGCATGGTAAAATTCCCATTTCCTTCCAATCAGCTGGGACATCCATCCATCCATCTATCCATCCATCCATCTATCTATCTATCTCCATTCCCATCCCACTCCAGGGGAAGTTTACTGCAAAATCCCCATTTCCTCCCAATCAGCTGGGACATCCATCATTTTCTATCTATCTATCGATCGATCGATCGATCGACCGACCGACCGACCTACCTACCTACCTACCTATCTCCATTCCCATCCAACTCCAGGGGAAGGTTACTGCAAAATCCCCATTTCCTCCCAATCAGCTGGGACATCCATCATTTTCTATCTATCTATCTATCTATCTATCTATCTATCTATCTATCTATCTATCTATCTATCTATCTATCTATCTATCTATCTCTATCTATCTATCTATCTATCTATCTATCTATCTATCTATCTATCTATCTATCTATCATCTATCTATCTATCTATCATCTATCTATCTATCTATCTATCTATCTACGTACCTACCTACCTACCTACCTATCTCCATTCCCATCCCACTCCAGGGGAAGTTTACTGCAAAATCCCCATTTCCTCCCAATCAGCTGGGACATCCATCATTATCTATCTATCTATCTATCTATCTATCTATCTATCTATCTATCTATCTATCTATCTATCTATCTATCATCTCTCTCTCTCTCTCTCTCTCTCTCTCTCTCTCTCTCTCTCTCTCTCTCTCTCTACCTACCTACCTACCTACCTACCTACCTACCTATCTCCATTCCCATCCAACTCCAGGGGAAGGTTACTGCAAAATCCCCATTTCCTCCCAATCAGCTGGGACATCCATCCATCCATCTATCCTCACAGGGGGCGGTGGGGAAAGTAGAAATGTGGGCACTGTCATTTTACTCGGTGATTGGCTTCCTAAAAAAAACGGCATTAAATATGATTTTCTTCCATATTTCCTCCCCCCTGACTGTGACTCGCCTAGGATTATTAATTGATGGGCAAGATCACATCAAAGAAATTCCTCTTCCACTGATCTGATTCGTAGTACAGGATAATGAGCGTTAATAACGGCACTGTCATTTGTTCAAGAGAGGACGACCAACCAGAAATTCCAACTTTGCAGTTCTCACATCCAAGGAAGCTTTGTTTTATTCAAACCCTGTTGACCTCATCCTCAACTCTTCCAAACCAATTTAGCTTGCATAAGGTAGCTTACCTAGTTAATAGGGAAGGAACTTAATTGCACGCTGGTGAAAATTCAGTTATTTTACCTCATAATTCTAAGGATTATTTTAGTGGATGGGTGTGTAAATGGAATGCAACTTTCTTCCACTGATTTGGTGGGAATAATTTGATAATTTCGTATAGGTAGTCCTTGACTTATGGCCACATGGAGCCCAAAACTTGAGTTTTGCCCCAGTTTACGACCTTTCCTACCAGAGTTATTCAGTGAAAAGAAAATATAATATATTTCTACAACAGGTAGTCCTCGATTTATGACCAAAATGTCTGTTAAGTGAGACGGTTATGTTTCTGTTGTTAAGTGAGGTTTTGCCTCAGTTTGCGGCCATACCTGCCACAGTTGCTAAGGGAGTCACTGCGGTTGTTATGTTAGTAACACCGTCGTTAAATGAACCCGGCTTTCTGGTTGACTTTGCTTCTTAGAAGGTTGCAAAAGGCGATCACATGAGCTCAGGACAGTACAACTGTCATAAATAGGAGCCAGTTAGCAAGCATCCCAAATGTTGATCATGTGACCCATTTGCTGCAATGGTCATATGTGTGAAAAATGGTCATAGGTCACTTTTTTTCCCACCTCCGGCACGCGTGCCACAGATTCACCATCATGGACCTATGGCATAACATTTAAAATATAAAATACAGGATTAAAATATATACCAATTAAACAGATCTTGCCCAGAAACCAGAAATACTATTTGCATTCTGTCACATTGCCAGGACGTAACCTCAAGTGTACACTGAGCAGGACACAAAGGGTGGGTATACAGTACATTCAAGGGACGCGGTGGCTCAGTGGCTAAGACGCTGAGCTTGTCGATCGAAAGGTCGGCAGTTCAGGGGTTCGAATCCCTAGTGCTGTGTAATGGGATGAGCTCCCATGACTTCTCCCAACTTCTGCCAACTTAGCAGTTCGAAAGCAGGTAAAAAATGCAAGTAGAAAAAGAGGGATCACCTTTGGTGAGAAGGGAACAGCGTTCCATGCGCCTTTAGCGTTGAGTCATGCCGGCCACATGACCACGGAGACATCTCGGATAGCGCTGGCTCTTTGGCTTTGAAACGGAGATGAGCACCGCCCCCTAGAGTCAGGAATGACTAGCACGTATGTGTTGTGGCCCCGTCCTCTGAGCCTATCCCATTGGAGGAAGGAAGCTCTGAGCAGGAGGAAGAGGAGCCAGCCAGATCTCCCAGCCCCCCCCCCCTCTGGCACCGTCTCAGGTGCCAGCTGAAAGAGAGCCAAGTAGTGGGGAAACAGGCGTCTCAGATGAGAGTGAGGGAGAGACGTCATTCCTGGACGCACGCCAAAGAAGGCGAGATAAACGCTTACTGCAGCTGCGGAGATGCATGAGGGAATAGACCTGAGTCACTGGACTGGAGTCACAGGATCAATGAGTCACTGGACCACACCCAGAGAGACTATATAATAGACAGAGGGGTGGTAATGATCTCTGTGATGAACAAATACTCTATCGGATAGGCATTGGAGTTACAAGCTGATCAGAGACTTTGCTGAATATTTGTGGTGCTTTTCTTTCTGTGTACTATTAAAGCCCTTGGCAGACGGTGTGCATATCGCTGCCAAGTTAGAGATAAGAACTGTGGAGTGTGCCAAGTGCTTCCTTAACCGTCGACTGGCTGTGTTTTTGTGGGTATCTGCAGAGGGGGACAGATCAGTATGTGCGAGGGGAACCTTTACCTTTACCTTTAATGTTCAGATTGTAAAGTCTATCCCACTATGTATAATTGGGTATGAAAATGTAGATGTTCCTCTACAGTAGCTCAAGGAACTAGAAGGAAGCACTTAGTTGCTTTTCTGGTGACCTCCAGAATTGTTCATCTGCACATCCAGGAGCATCATCTTGGTATATCTAAAATTACCGGGAGTTTAAATTCCAAGCTGCACAATCCTGTAGAACAAATCATTCCTCGTTCTTAGGTCTCTTCCTACAGCAATGATTTCAACTTGATGCTCTCTGAAGTTGTTTGTTTTCTTTCAGTTTGTTTCATTACCCAACTAGGTACTATCATCAGTGCTAGGAAGGAGTGTGGTCTGTTCTCAGTTTATATTGTAGTGGTTTGCCCTGACAGTGTCAATGGGGGTCTTCTTAGCGATCCTTTGGTTGGGTTGTTTGCTGTTGGCATCTTTGGCAGTTCCTTGATTGGGGTATTGTTGATTTGATTGATGTTGGTCTGATGTTAATCTTAGAATAAATCTATGCTGATCTGGGTGCTGATTGCTGGTGGACACATGCTTGGGTGTTTTTTTATTCCCTTTTTTGGCTAGCTGATTATCTCTTACGCATAGTTTATAGATATTGATAAAGTCTGTACGTCTATTGATGGCTAATTTGTTAAGAGTGCCAGGCTTCTAGAAATTCCCTGGGGTTTTTGGGACTTGGCTTGGTCTAGATCTGTGATGGCTAACCTTTTTGCCATCGCGTGCCAAAAACGGGGGGGAGCACGGTGGGATCACACGCACGTGTGCCCACATCCATAATTCTATGCGCTCCCCATGCTCCCTCCGCTTTTGGCACACGATGGCACGGTAGGCCTGGTAGGCCCGTTTTTTGCTCTCCCCAGGCTCCAGAGCCTTTCTAGGAGCCTGGGGAGGGCAAAAATGGCCTCCCCCCCCAAGAGGCCCTCCGGAGGCCGAAAACAGTGTGTTTCCTGACTTCTGGTGGGCTCAGAAAGCCCGAAAATCAGCTGGCTGGTGCATGCATGCATGCCGGAGCTGAGCTTGCGTGCCCACCAATATGGCTCTGCATGCCACCTGTGGCACCCGTGCCATAGATTCGCTAGATGGTCACATTTTTCCAATTGAAACCAAGGTTAAGTCTGTCTATATGTTGTTAAATTAAAGAGTTTTCATGGTGTATTCTGACTGTTACCTGGTGTTCATAGATGCATTCTGCCAGCCAATAGGAGATTCTAAGTTTAAACCTCAGCATCTCTTTGCTAAAGTATAAACAAAGTCTTTATACAGGAACTGGGGCATGGCTAGTCTAGTGAAGAGAAGGACCAGGGGAGACATGATAGCAGTCTTCCAATATTTGAGGGGTTGCCACAGAGAGGAGTCGGTCAAGCGATTTTCCAAAGCACCTGAAGGCCAGACAAGGAAAAATGGATGGAAACTGATCAAGGAGAGATTCAACCTAGAAATGAGGAGGAACTTTCTGACAGTGAGAACAATCAACCCATGGAACAGAAGTTGCCTTCGGAAGTTGTGGGAGCTTCATCTCTGGAGGCTTTCAAGAAGAAGAGACTGGACTGCCATTTGTCAGAAATGGTGTAGGGTCTCCTGCTTGGGTGAGGGGGTTGGACTAGATGACCCACAAGATCCCTTCCAATCTGTAAACTCTTCAGGAATCCTTAAAGACAGTCCAGCAGGATGGTGGAGGGGAATCTAATTTTGGCTTAAGGGCTACATGAATCAATTGATAAGTTGGAAGTATGCGACCGAACGGGGCTCACCTGAACTCTTGTCATTAATGACAAATAACCGCAATATTCTTGACAACTTAAAAAGTGTAATATAAATGCGGGTGATTTTTCTCAGCTTCTGCGGCAAACTGAATCCATCTTTGTGACTTTTTTACGGCTACCTAGGGGGGCCATACACACCGGGAAGGTTTGTTAGGTAGAAATACTGAGAATTATTTGGTCAAAAAAAAATTTTTCTGTGATCTTTTCAAAACAAAATGGTGGGTGTCGTATTCTTGGCAGAAGGTGGCTTTTAGCCCAGATGGACCCTGACTGCTTCATTTTAAAGAAACTGGAAATGAACCTGGTATATTTACATCTTTGTACTCATTAGGATAGAATGACAAGAGTTGGAAGGGACCTTGGAGGTCCTCTAGTCCAACCCCCTGCTTAGCCAGGAAAACCTACCCCACTTCAGACAAAGGGTTATCTAATCTCTTCTTAAAAACCACCAGACACAAAAGAATTTGTGTAAGTCACCCATGTTGTCTCACCAGACTGAAAAGATGTCAAAATAATGCTGTATGTTTCATGGCCATGCTCGTTTTATTCGTATGCTTTCTGAGATCGGATGTAAGTACAGATAATCCTTTACGCAAAAACATTTGTTTAGTGTTGTGGCCCGCCATGCGGCCTGCGCGGGTTGTTGCTGATCCCGACGACGAGGAAGCTGGCGTGTTGTTGCTCCAGCAGCCTGCGCAGCCGGCGCTCGAGTCGGACAGCGAGGAGGCTGAAGAAGAGGTGGTGCCAGAGGCAGGGATCCAGTCAGGGCCTTCAGAACCTCCAGAAGCTCCCTTAAGTGAAGAGGATGAAGAGGAGGAGCCTCTTCTTGATGCACGGGTGCGCAGGGCTGCCAAAAGGCAGGAGTGGCTCCTCAGGAGGAGGTCTCCTCGAGAGTAAGGCTTGGGGCTAATTGGCCCTTCCCTTAACCTATTTAAGAAAGAATGCAGCTTGCAACAAGCTGCAGGAAACAACCTTAGTTCGCTATCCATCGCATTGGGATGTCTCTGCAAACCTTGTTTCTGGGCTTTCTCCCAACTCCAGTAAGACTCTAACTATCTTATCTGTGGAATTCTGGGAGGCTGTTAAGAACGCTTATTAACAGCCGGCATTTGCTATAACTGTGTTTTTGAGTAAACTAAGTTTTGTTCAGAGTTTGTGTGTGCTGTGTGCTTTGGGATCCGTAGCTGGGGCGGAACATTTAGTGACTGTTTGGCATTACAAACAGCACTTATTACCTATTTTCACACTTACGACCGATGCAGCATCTCTGGCGTCACGTGATCAAAATCTGGACGCTTGGCACCTGGTGTCATATTTATGACGTTTACAGTGTTCCGGAATCCTTTTGTGACAACGGAGAAGCCAGATTCGTTAGTTCGTGTTACTAACTTAGCAACTGCAGTGATTCAGGTAGCAACTGTGTGGCAAAGAAGGGTCGTAAAATGAGACGAAAGTCACTTAACAATTGACTCGCTTAGCAGTGGGAATTTGGGGCGCATTTGTGGTCGTAAGTCGAGGACTTCATGTATGCGTACACTTTTTCTTGCATTGTGATAGGATGCTTTCATTGTAGGGTTTCCTGCTTGGTCCTTTCCAACTAACTATTTACAGGATTGCCTTCTGCCACCGATAGCCTCCCACCGACCAACTCGCTCACAGAGAGAGGGTCTCTTCAGGGTGCCGTCGGTCAAACAGTGTCGACTGGCAACCCCCGGGGGGAGAGCCTTCTCTGTGGGGGCACCCGCCCTCTGGAATGAACTGCCCCTGGGGATACGTATGATCCTCGACCTGCACACCTTCCACCGTGCCCTTAAGACTCTTTTATTCCAGCGAGCTGGCCTGGCCTAATAAGGATTCGCTATGGGTATTTTAATTGGTGAGTTTTAAATTTGGGGGCCAAATTGTTTAATACGTTTTTAAATTTTGTATTCTATTATTTTTATCATGGCTGTACACCGCCCTGAGTCCTTCGGGAGAAGGGCGGTATAAAAATGTAATAAATAATAATAATAAATAATAATAATAACTAACGAAGAGCTGTGGTGGCGCAGTGGTTAGAATGCAGTATTGCAGGCTAATTCTACTGACTGCCAGCAGTCTGATCCTCACCGGCTCAAGGTTGACTCTGCTTCCCATCCTTCCGAGGTCAGTAAAATGAGGACCCAGATTGTTGGGGGCAAATATGCTGACTCTGTTAACTGCTTAGAGCAGACTGGAAAACCCTGTGAAGCAGTATATAAGTCTAAGTGCTATTGCTATTTATTTCCTTCCTTCCTTCCTTCCTCCCTCCCTTCCTTCCTTCTTTCTTTTTCTCTTCCTCCTTCTCTCCTTCCTTCCTTCCTTCCTTCCTTCCTTCCTTCCTTCCTTCCTTCCTGTCACGGTGTTGCATTGCAGGCTGACTCTGCCCACTGTCAGGAGTTCGATCTTGACCAGCTCCAGTTTGACTCACCCTTCCATCCTTCCGTGGTGGGTAAAATGAGGTCCCAGATTGTTGGGGGAAATATGCTGACTCTGTTAACTGCTTAGAGCAGACTGGAAAACCCTGTGAAGCAGTATATAAGTCTAAGTGTTATTGCTATTTATTTCCTTCCTTCTTTCCTCCCTCCCTCCCTCCCTCCTTCCTTCTTTCTTTTTCTCTTCCTCCTTCTCTCCTCCGTTCCTTCCTTCCTTCCTTCCTTCCTTCCTTCCTTCCTTCCTTCCTTCCTGTCATGGTGGCGCATTGCAAGCTGACTCTGCCCACTGTCAGGAGTTCGATCTTGACCAGCTCCAGTTTGACTCACCCTTCCATCCTTCCGCGGTGGGTAAAATGAGGACCCAGATTGTTGGGGGCAAATAGGCTGACTCTATAAACCACTTAGAGAGGGCTGGAAAGCACTATGAAGCTGTATGTAAGTCTAAGTGGTATTGCTAACCTCATACGTTTTCTAGCAGCTCTCTCTGTATTCTGCACCTCCACCAGGCAAGTTGATTATACATGTGTACAAATGCAGTTTTATCGGCTAGCCCCTGTTCAAGGTGGAGTAAATTATTTGTTCTATAAATAACACTCAAGTAGCTTGGCAGATGCATTATTGATAATCACTTGCATTTATGATGATGGCTGCAAAGTAGGAGCCAACGTTAAGAGCTCATCCAAATGATGGTCGGTCGGGGATGGGATGGCGACAATGGAGTTTCAGATTTAGCATTTTTCTAGCATCGTGTCCGATATTTCATGCAAGCTGCAAGTTCAAAGGCCAAGGGCTTGGCCTGAATTGTTCATCCATAGAGCCAAAGAATCTACCTTTCTTATTTTGAAGGCTCAGGTAGAGACGAAGGACGTGGAAAGCCATGCGTTCGCATTTCAATGGTTCCTGTTCACTCAACGGTGATGCCCTAGAATTAGACTGATGTATCTTTGAGGTTGGATGCTGAAGGAAAAAAAAATATAGTTTATTTTTGAGACAGAATTCTTTGGGACTTGCAGTGTTTCATGTTGTTTCCAGACTTATTTCAAAATAAAAATGAAGGAAGTTCCTGCATTCTCAGCAGGCTTTCGGTGAGATACATAGCTAGGTAGGTAGGTAGGTAGGTAGGTAGGTGGGTGGGTGGGTGGATGGACGGACGGACACAATAGATGGATGGATAGATGGATAGATACAATAGATGGATGGATGGATGGATAGATGGATGGATGGATGGATGGATGGATGGATACATGCAACATAGATAGATGGATGGATGGATACAATAGATGGATGGATGGATACATACATGCAATAGATGGATGGATGGATACAATGGATACATACGTACAATAAATAGATGGATGTATACAATGGATGGATGGATGGATAAATGAATTGATACAATAGATGGATGGATGGATGGATGGATGGATGGATACCTACATACAATAGATGGATGGATGTATACAATGGATGGATGGATGGATGGATAAATGAATGGATACAATAGATGGATGGATGGATGGATGTATACAATAGATGGATGGATGTATACAATGGATGGATGGATGGATGGATGGGTGGATGGATAAATGAATGGATACAATAGCTAGATGGATGGATGGACAGATACAATAGATAGCTAGATGGATGGATGGATAAATGGTTACAATAGATAGATGGATGGATGGAGGATGGATACAATAAATAGATAGATAGATAGATAGATAGATAGATAGATAGATAGATAGATAGATAGATAGATAGATAGATAGATAGATAGATAGATGATGGATGGATCCCAAGTACGGTCTCATTCATTGCATTATAAGAGCACTAATACTGTTGTGGTCCTCCAGCATCCTGCGGAGCTGGCAGCAGAGTCGGACCAGAGGCTGGGAAGGAACATGGGCCAGTCCTGGAGTCTGGGGAAGGCTTGGGCGAGGGCTCTATGTCGGAGGCAGAGTTGAGGCCAGGGCCATCTGGGAGTTATGCATGGACTCCGGAGCCTCCAGAGTTAAACATCAGCAAGGCAGAGGAACAAGAGGAGCTAGTGCCCACATGCGCAGAGCTGCCAGAAGGCATGAACAGTTAAAAGAAAAGGGATGACTCGGGAGGAAGGCTTGGAGATGATTGGCCCTTTCCATAAGACATAAAGGAAGAGCAAGGGCATGTGGGGCTTTGCAGGAAGCAACATTGTGGATTGTGACGCTTTGTATTTTGAAGCTCCGTTTTTGACTCTGTGTTTCTGTGTGGCCTTGCCAAGACAATTGCCAATTAGGTCTTTGGCAGCGTGTCAAAGAAGAAAAAGGTGGGTGTTTACCAGCCTTATCCGAAGGAGTGTGGCAGACTTCTATTGGACTATTTATAAATTCTTGGTGATTCAGCACGTGCTGTGAATGAAAGGAATTCACAGCTGTTTATATATAAAAAAGGGGGATTTTGGGCAGTGGTGAAATGTAAAATTTGTTACTACCAGTTCTGTGGGTGTGGCTTGGTGGGGGGGTAATGTGACAGTGGGTGTGGCCAACTTTTTTTTTTAACTTTTAAAACTATTTTTTCTACAACCTCTTCGACCGAAGTGGTTGTGGAAAAAATGCTTTTAAAAGCCTCTGACGATCCCAGCTGAGCCACACGATCATCAGAGGCTTTTAAAAGCATTTTTTGGCCAAGGAGGTTGTAGAAAAAATAAAAATTAAAAAAAAAGCCTCTGATGATTGTGCGGCTCAGCTGGGCATTGGGAGGCGGGGCAGGGTTAGGGTTAGGGGTTAGGTAGGGTTTTTTGCTACCAGTTCTCTGAACCATCCTCCGCTATCACTACTGGATCGGGTGATCCGGTCCGAACCGGGAGCATTTCACCCCTTGTTTTGGGACTAATTGTGTGCTTTTTACTATAATCGGCAGCCTAGGTCAAAACAACTACTCTTAACTTAACCAAACCAACCACATTGTAGTTTTGTGCAGGGAGTCCGTTCGGCCTCTTTCATTTTTTAAGCATTCAGCACGGACACATGGAGGTGGGGTTTTCAAAAGATTCAAGTAAGCCACACGAGTTTCAAAGGTGCTTTAAAAAAAGTAATAATAAAGAGGCAACAACTAGACTTTTTCTAGAGAGAAGCTCCTTGGATGAGAAGCGAAATGACTTCAAAGAAAAGAAAACCAGAAAGTCCAGTCACCTCTTTGTAAAAAAGCACCTTTGGGACAATCTGGATGATGGAGACTCTCCGTAGACATTAAGCCACGGGGTGGTGTGGTTTATTTATTTATTTATTTATTATTCAAATTTATATACCGCCCTACTACCAGAGGGACTCAGGGCAGTGAACAGCCAAAATAAAAGTACAATTTACATACAAAAGTTAAAAGCTATTAAAATAGATTAAATAATTTAGGGTCAGAAAATTTAAAACATCCAATTTATATTTATATAAAACATTTTAAAACCCAATTTAAAAAGGAGAGTTAGGCCAGACCCGCCTGTTGGAATAGAAACATTTTTAGGGCGCGGCGGAAAGTGCGTAAGTCTTGAATCCTCCTTATCTCCGGGGGGAGGTCGTTCCAGATGGTAGGTGCCACCACAAAGAAGGCTCTCCCCCTGGGGGCCGCCAGTCAACACTGTTTGGCCGACGGCACCCTGAGGAGCCCCTCTCTATGGGAGCGAACTGGTCGGTGAGAGGCTACCGGTGGCAGAAGGCGATCTCGTAAGTACCCTGGCCCTAAGCCATGGAGCGCTCTAAAGGTGGTAACCAAAACTTTGAAGCGCACCCGGAAGACCACCGGGAGCCAGTGCAGCTCGCGCAGGAGGGGGCGTCACGTGGGAGTGCCACGTCGCTCCCATCACCACCCGTGCCGCCGCATTCTGGACCAGTTGGAGCCTCCGGGTGCTCCTCAAGGGGAGCCCCATGTAGAGAGCATTGCAGTAGTCCAGGCATGACGTGACAAGGGCATCGGTGACCGTGCGTAATGAGTCCCGATCCAGAAAGGGACGCAACTGGCGAATCAGGCGAACCTGATAAAAAGTCCTCCCAGCCACGGCCGGTTAGAGATCCAGATGTGGCAGAAGCTGCTTTCAAGCTGCAGTTCCGTAGTTTTTGATTTCAGATCCCAGCACAAAGGGAACCGCAGCCGTGCATTTTGAATTTGAAAGTGTACGTGCTGAGGCATCCTCTGGAGTGCATCAAGAGGAGGATTCTTGACATCTCTGGCAGCGTGGTAATACAATTACACACCCTAATGGCATCGCATGGTATGCCTTGACATGAATGTAAATACATCTGGGGCGGCTGTCTCTTGCCTTTTCACCCTTTCTCGTCATATACAGCAGGTTCTCTTTAACCTCAGGCGCTTTCAGATGAGGGGATTCAACTCCCAGGATGGTCCCAAGTGAGGGGGTTGGCAGAGGAATTCTGGGAGTTGAAGTCCACAGATCGTAAAACGTTCATTAGAAAAAAAACAAATAAACACTGGACTATATAGTAAGAAAAGCCACAGTATTAGTTTACTGATCAAACTATATTAGGTTTCGATATTCCTTCCTTCCTTTCGTCCTTCCTTCCTTATTCCTTCCTTCCTTCCTTCCTTCTCCTATCAATCCTTCCCTCCTTTCTCCCTTCCTCTCCTTTCTTCCCTTCCTTCTTCCTCCCCTCTCTTCTACTATCTATTCCTCCCTCCTTCCCTTCCTTCTTTTCCTTCCTTCTTTTCCTTCCTTTCTTCCTCCTTTCTCCTTCCTTCCTTCTCCTCTCAATCCTTCCCTCCTTCCCTCTCCTTTCTGCCCTTCCTTACTCCTCCCCTCTCTTCTACTATCTATTCCTACCTCCTTCCCTTCCTTCCCTTCCTTCCTTCCTTCCTTCCTCCCTCTCATTTGTTCTCTTCCTCCCTCCCTTCCTCTCTTCTGTTATCTATCCCACCCTCCCTCCCTCCTTCCTTCCTATTCCTTTCTTCTATTCCTTCCTTCCCTGACTCCTTCATTTCCTTCCTTCCCTCCCTCCCTCTCCTCTCCTACATTCTTCCTTCCTCCCACCATCTCCTCTTTCCTCCCTCCCTCCCTCATTACTGTCTTTCCTTCCTCCCTTTCATCCATCCTTCTTTCAATCCATTGTTCCTTCCTTCCCTCACCCCCTCATTTCCTTCCTTCCTTCCTTCCTTCCTCCCTCCCTCCCTCCCTCCCTCCCTCCCTCTTTCCTTCCCCTCCTTCCTTCCTCACTCCCTCTCCTTTCCTTCTTTTCTTTCCCTCCCTCCCTCCCTTTCTTTTTCCTCCTGCCTGCTGCCCTTCACACTAATAAGGCAACAGACAGATCCGCAGAGTCTGCCCCGGGAGCCTTGGCTTCTGTCCCCTCCAGCCATTTTCCAATCGAATTCCCCTCCAGCCTCTTCTTGGCCTCTCTGCCTTCCCTCCCTCCCTCCTTCCTTCTCCTTCAGTGTCACAAAACGGCTTCTCCCTGGAAGGCGGCTTGATGGTGGAGCAGCCTCCCCACTTCCCTTCCATGGGCCCAGAGCGCCTCGAATAGGCCCAGATGCTTCCTGGGATTCCTGGGTAGTTGGGACGGCTGCAGCCGGGGTCTCAGCCCCAGGGAGCAAGCCATGGCAGAGTCCTCCACTCACCGCCTCCACACCAACATTAGCACCCAGGCTGAGTACCTCTGCACCGAGCCTTTCAGGAAAACCTTGATTAAGCCATGATCACATTCAGCCGGATTTCCCATGGTGGCTTTTGGTAGCAGAAAGCAAGAAGGATGGTTAAAGCAGATGCAGGATACGGCCGGTGCTGGATTGAGGCCAAACGCCAAAGAAGAAGCAGCTCACAATAAATTGTAGAGCCTCTCCAAAATCCATAATTATCTTTTTTTTTTTTCAATTTTGCAATACAGTGTCCTAAAAATTGCGGGAAAGCTCTGGAAATTCTACTTTCAAACGCAGTTGGATGGAGCTGGGAATGCTAGGCCTCTGCAGAAATCCTTGCCATGTTTTCTGGGAGAATGGGGAGAAGAATTTGACATGAAATTATACCAAACGCTTGGCCTTTTTCTGATTTTTTTTTGGGGGGGGGGCAGGATTTACTCCATTGCTTGAAAAAGAAATTGAAATTAGGACCATCTTACCTATCTTCTTCCACTATGTATTTGAGGGTGTGTGTGTGTGTGTGTGTGTGTCAAAGAAAACATATTTGAAACTTTAGGGGTTGAATGGGTGAGGCTAAATGAATATAGGTAGTCCTTGACGTATAACTATTGGTTTATAATGACCGTTCAAAGTTACAACGGCCCTGGAAAAAAACGTAACTTATGATGGTTTTTCACACTTAACGACCGTTGCGGCATCCCTGTGATCAAAATTCAGACACCTGGGACACTGGTTCCTACTTATGACGGTTGCAATGTCCCAGGGTTATGTGATCCCATTTTGTGACCTTCTGACAAAGCCGAAATTCAAGGGGGGGGGAGCCATATTCATTTAACAACCGTCTTATTCATTGAACAATGGCAGTGATTCCCTTAACGACGGTGACAAGAAAGGTTGTAAAACGGGACAAAAGTCACTTAACCAATGTCTTGCTTAGCAATAGGAAAGTGTGTCTCCCAGGTATCTGATAGCTGTCAAACGGAGATTTCCTGACCCCACAATTATCTTGTAGTTTTAATATCAACCAATGCCTTCAGAAGTTGTGAGAACTTCATCACTGGAGGCTTCCAAGAAGAAATTGGACTGTCATTTGTCAGAAATGGTATAGGGTCTCCTGCTTGGGTGTGGGGTTGGACTAGATGACCACAAGGTCCCTTCCAACTCTGTTAACTTGCAAGATCTGTATCAGAAAACACAACAAGAGCATTACAATCCTTCCAGCATAGTTCAGGTTTTGCTATGGCAGCTTCAGCCTTTAAGCCAATTTGGCATAGCGGCGTTTTGTTCTTTTTTTTAAAAAAAATATTTTTTAAAAAACACGCTTTTCAGGTTACATCCGTTTCAAGTAACAAAGACAATTCTTGCTGCTATCTTTGTTTTTAAAAAATGCATTTTAGAAGAGAAAAGAGCTTTTGTCTTAAAGGCTGCGAGTGGGAAGAGGGTAGGACCTGGGAAGTGACGAATGAATTGGCAAAAAGGTGGGTAGAGGATGAAATAATTACGCGTTGAGGAAAACATTACAGCAGGTTTTTAAACAGAAGCATTAAAGCAGATTCTCAAACAAACTGGCCTTTGGGTTGGATATTATCTTTTCGGATAATCCTGAAAGTAAAGAGCAAGTCTTTACGAAGAGAGACATGAGTGGGAAAATTAAATTCTATTATTCCATTCCTTCCTGTTCTGTTCTGTTCTGTTCCATTATTTTCTTCCCTTCCCTTCCCTTCCCTTCCCTTCCCTTCCCTTCCCTTCCCTTCCCTTCCCTTCCCTTCCCTTCCCTTCCCTTCCTTTCCTTTCCTTCTGTTCCCTTCCCTTCATCCATTCTATATTCCTTTCCTTTCCTTTCCTTCCCTTCCTTTCCTCCATTCTGTATTCCCCTCCTTTCCCTTCCTTTCCTTTCCTTTCCTTTCCTTTCCTTTCCTTTCCTTTCCTTTCCTTTCCTTTCCTTTCCTTTCCTTTCCTTTCCTTTCCTTTCCTTTCCTTTCCTTTCCTTTCCTTTCCTTTCCTTTCCTTTCCTTTCCCTTCCCTTCCCTTCCCTTCCCTTCCCTTCCCTTCCCTTCCCTTCCCTTCTATATTCCTTCCCTTTCCCTTTCCCTTTCCCTTTCCCTTTCCTCCCCACTCCTTCCCTTCCCTTTCCTTCCGTTCCCTTCCCTTCATCCATTCTATATTCCTTTCCTTCCCTTCCCTTCCCTTCTCTTCCCTTCATCCATTCTATATTCCTTCCTTTCCCTTCCCTTCCCTTCCTCCATTCTATATTCCCTTCCCTTCCTTCCCTTCCCTTCCCTTCCCTTCCTTTCCCTTCTCTTCTCTTCATCCATTCTATATTCCTTCCCTTTCCCTTTCCCTTTCCCTTTCCCTTTCCCTTTCCCTTTCCTCCCCACTCCTTCCCTTCCCTTCCCTTCCTTTCCTTTCCTTCCGTTTCATTCCCTTCATCCATTCTATATTCCTTTCCTTTCCTTCCCTTCCCTTCTCTTCCCTTCATCCATTCTATATTCCCTTCCCTTCCTTTCCTTTCCTTCCGTTCCCTTCCCTTCATCCATTCTATATTCCTTCCCTTCCCTTCCCTTTCCTTCCGTTCCCTTCCCTTCCTCCATTCTATATTCCCTTCCCTTCCTTTCCTTTCCTTCCGTTCCGTTCCCTTCATCCATTCTATATTCCTTTCCTTCCCTTCCCTTCTCTTCCCTTCATCCATTCTATATTCCTTCCTTTCCTTTCCCTCCCCTTCCCTTCCTCCATTCTATATTCCCTTCCCTTCCTTTCCTTTCCTTTCCTTCCATTCCCTTCCCTTCCCTTCATCCATTCTATATTCCCTTCCTTCCCTTCCCTTCCCTTCCCTTCCCTTCCCTTCCCTTCCCTTCTCTTCCCTTCATCCATTCTATATTCCTTCCCTTCCCTTCCCTTCCCTTTTTCCTTCCCTTCCCTTTCCCTTTCCCTTTCTCTCCTCTCCTCTCCTCTCCTTTCTCCTCCCCTCCCCTCCCCTCCCCTCTCCTCTCCTCTCATTCCATTTCTGTTCTGTTCCATTATTCATTTCCATTCCATTCTCTCCAGTTTGATTCTGTTCTGTTCCGTTCTGTTACTCTATTCAAGTCCATTCCGTTCTGTTCTGTTCTAGTTGGGTTGATCCCCGGACATTTCAGGTTGAGGGGCCATCAGTACTGGTCTAAAAGTGATGGCACCTAAATTATACATCTCACATAATGCAGGAAGAATCTTCAACACGTAGTATTCTAAATGTGGTCTTACTATCGCTTTGTAAAGCTTTAGTATGGCCACGCTTAGAATACTGCATCCAATTTTGGTCACCATATTATAAAAAAGACGTTGAGACTCTGGGAAGAGTGCAGAGAAGAGCAACATTAGAGGACTGGAGGCTAAAAGATATGAAGGATGACTGAAGGAACTGGATATGTCTAGTTAATGAAAAGAAGGACTAGGGGTGACATGATAGACCGTCTTTTGCCACCAATAGCCTCCCACCGACCAGTTCGTTCTCAAAGGGAGGGACTACTCAGAGTACCGTCAGTCAAATTGTGCCGACTGGCGACTCCCAGGGGGAGGACCTTCTCTGTAAGGGCTCCAACCCTTCGGAATGAACTGCCCCCTGATATACGAAACATCCCTAATCTCCGTGCTTTCCGCTGTGCCCTCAAGACCCTGATGTTCAATCAGGCGGGGCTAAGCACGTTAACTGGGAATGGTTAAAATATTATATAATTCTGGGTTTTTATTTAATTTGGGCTAAACTATGCTATAATTTTAATTATCAATTTTAGGATGTTTATGTATCTTTTATTTTTTCTTGACTGTACACCGCCTTGAGTCCTGCGGGAGAAAGGCGGTATAGAAATATAATAAATAAATAAATAAATAAATAAATAAATAAATAAATAATAATAAATAAAGAGAGAGAGAGAGAGAGAGAGAGAGAGAGAGAGAGAGAGAGAGAGAGAGAGAGAGAGAGGGAGCAGCCTTCCAATATTTGAGTGGCTGCCACCAAGAAAAGGGAGTTCCACCTATTCTCCAAAGACAAGAAACAATGGATGGAGACAAATCAAGGAGAGAACCAAACTAGAACTAAGGAGAATTTTTTTTACAGTGAGGACAATTAACTGTAGGTGCTTTTATCACTGGAGGTCATTTGTCTGGAATGGCATAAGGTTTGCTTGAGCAGGTGTCCCTTCCATCTCTTGTCATTCTGTTCTTCATTTTCTCAGATTTTCATCTTTGCTCTTTTGCCTTCAAATTCCTCCCTGCTTTCTCTCATGTTGTTTTTTTTTTTTTACACTGCCTCCTGAGCCTATGCGGCAGAGGGACAGTTACGCAAAGTTGTTGATTCCAGAAGACACGGGAGGTTCTCGGGTAGAAGAAGGGAAAATTCACTGATGCAATAAGTCCGTAATAAAAGCCCAGGCGTGTTTCAGCCTTCTTGCAATGACATGGTGCTTAGAATACCCACCATGGCGGGTGCTTTAAAGGTATCGCTGATCGACAAGAGATTGGAGTGGCACATCCTTAGAGGATCTCAGTGTCACCAAAAGAAGAGAAAATGCCCCGTCTGTTGTCAAGTAGATTGCACACATCTCACACACCTCAGAAAAGGCTTCAATCACACAATTGCACTCTCCAATTTGAAGTCACCTACCGTCACCGCGGATGCCTCTGATCCCCACACAGTTCTTAAAAAAGAGAGAACAAATGGTAACCAGAAGAAATGTTGCCTCATGGAGCATCCGTTTCTTGCTTTGTGCCGAGATCGAGAATATTGAATGAGGACATTAAACGGTGATACGGGAAAACATCCCAGCCTTCCATTGTTGCCCACAATTTTGCCAAAATGCCTGCAATTCAGAGAAAGCTTTGAAATCACTAGAATTGCCTAGTTGTTGCAATGATTACATCTTTCAGGAGCTTTTATTTATTGAACAAATAAATAATCTCATGCCATTTGAACAATAAATTATAAAAAACAATGCAGCGATGATAGGCGAGATAAAAGTGGAATCAAATATAATTATCTAGTTTGGTAATTAAACCTCGGCAAGCAAACCTCCTTCTCCTTCTCCTTCTCCTCCTCCTCCTCCTCCTTCCTTCCCCTCATTCTCCTCCTCCTCCTCCATCTCCTCCTCCTCCTCCATCTCTTTTTCCTCTTGCTCTTGCTCTTCCTTCTCCTTCTCCTCCTCCATCATCTCGTCAGTCTCCGTTTACTCTTCTTCCTCCTCGTCCTCCATCATCTCCTCCTCTTCCTCCTCCATCACCTCCTCTAACATCTCCTCCTCCTCCAATAAACTTCACCTCCTAATTTCCTTGGTACCTGGAATGGAGCTGACAAATTCACTCTGCAGGTTGTGGCCACAGGGAATGTTTGCATGTGTTTATATGTTTCTTTGTGTGTCCACATTATGTTTTTTTTTAAAGGGAGATGGTTTAAAAGCAGGGGTGGGTTTCACATTTTGTTACTACCAGTTCACTTAGTACCCCTTCAATGTTACGTCACTGAAAAAAGTGATTCATGGCCATTTTTCACACTTAAGACCGTTGAAGCATCCCTGGCTGAATATCACCTCTGGTTAGTGTAGATGTAAACAAAATTAACCATAACAATTTGTGATTTGTTTAATATTTCTCAGGACCTTGTGTGTGTTTCATGAAATGGGCTTTAAGGACAACTACACCTTCACTAAATACCAACCCTCTGTAGAAGTTGTCCCTCACGACGGATTGAATTCTCTCTGAAGACAGAGCCAAATTAGAGTCTAATTATATTTGACTTTGGAAAAACCCGCTTGGAAAATTACACACTTGTTTTAACACTTGGGTTAAAGCACTCAAAGATGTGCTCTCGGTCTACGGAAGAATTTCTCAATCTCATTAAATGGATGCAACTTTCAGAATTCCTCAGTCAGTTTATTGGACTTCAATTCCCAGCATTCTCAGGCTGCAGGGCTTGAAATCCACCCATTTTAAAACTGCTGAATTTGGGGAAACTGTGGTCTGGCGAGTCCATTTGTGATCTAGGTATCATTTTCTCATTCAGACAGATGTTTGCTTATTCAGCGACAGGACAGTTCCTTTGAAGAATACTTTGTCTCCATACATTGATTATTCCTCCATTGTAAATGTACTGAATTTCCCCGCCACACACAGAGCATTGAAAGTAACCTAAAACTTTTAAATGAATAATGTTTTGCAAAGAAGCATTTTGAAGTATTTAGCTTTATTAATGGCAGCAGAAAGAGAAAAGTAGGGTGTGGGGCACTGCCGGTATATAGGTTGTAAAGCTGGTTCCTCGACTTACGACCGTAACTGAGCCCAACATTTCCATGGCTAAGCAAGACCATTGTTAAACGAGGTTTGCCCCATTTTATGACCATTCTTGTCACAGTGGTTAAGTGAATCACAGCAGTGTTAAGTTAGTAACATGGTTGTTAAGTGGGTAGAGTAGGGTAGGGTAGGGTAGAGTAGAGTAGAGTAGAATAGAATAGAATAGAATAGAATAGAATAGAATAGAATAGAATAGAATAGAATAGAATAGAATAGAATAGAATAGAATAGAATAGAATAGAATAGAATAGAATAGAATAGAATAGAATAGAATAGAATAGAATAGAATAGAATAGAATAGAATAGAATAGAATAGAACAGAACAGAACAGAACAGAACAGAACAGAACAGAATTCTTTATTGGCCAGGCGTGATTGGACACACAAGGAATTTGTCTTCGGTGCATTATCTCTCTGTGTACATAAAAGATATAAGTGATAAATCATGGATCATAATCATCATAAGTCAGTGGTGGAATTCAATTTTTTTTTTACTACCGTGGTGTGGTTTACTACTTCTGTGGGCGTGGCATGGCTTGGTGGGTGTGGCAGGGGAAGGATCCTGCAAAATCCCCATTCCCTCCCCACTCCAGGGGAAGGATACTGCAAAACCCCCATTCCCTCCCCACTCCTGGGGGAAGGATACTGCAAAATCCCCATTCCCTCCCCACTCTTGGGGGGAAGGATATTGCAAAATCTCCATTCCCACCCCACTCATGGGCCAGTCAGAAGTGGCATTTGCTGGTTCTCTGAGCTACTCAAAATTTCCATTACCGGTTCTCCAGAAGCTGTCAGAATCTTCTGAGTTTCACCCCTGTCATAAATACATTCATCAAGAATCATAAGATACAACAACACTTAGTGATAGTCATAAGATACTAAATAAACAATCCAAATCATACCGAGAAAACGAAATAAAACAATATAAATTGTAAAGATACAAGCAACAAAGGTTATAGTCATAAGTAAAAAGGAGATAGGTAATAGGAAGGATGAGTAGAAGAATAGTAATAAGGTCTTAGTAAATAGTTTGACAGTGTAGTGGGAATTAGCAGAGTGATGGCATGCGGGGGGAAAAAACTGTCCTTGTGTCTAGTTGTTCTGGTATGCAGTACTCTATAACGTCAGTTCAGAAGGAGATTAAATTCTGTGCATAGTCCAGTACTACAACAGTTATTTTGTATGATCCCCCTGAGGAAAACCATTACAGTGATTTCTTACTTGACAGCCCCAGAGAGAAAAACACAAAACCCTGCTACCAAAAGAGTAGTATGGCTCTGTGCTTTTGATTTTTTGGGTTTTTTTTTAAAAAAATGCAAAGCATCTGCTTTCGGAGCTATGGATGCTATCACGATTTCTGTCTGCAATGTAATTGAGTTTCTAGATCTCTGTAAGGGTTTTATATGGCCGTGCTTCAGTGGTTGGTTTCAAAATGTTTTGCTACTGGTTCGGTGGGCGTGGCATGGCATGGTGGGCGTGGCAGGGGAAGGATACTGTAAAATCTTCATTCCCACCCCACTCCAGGGGAAGGATATTGCAAAATCCCCATTTCTTCCCAATCTATATATAGATAGATGATAGATAGATCTATCCGGTGATGGGATTCAGCCAGTTCTCACCACTTTGGGAGAACTGGTTGTTAACTTTCTGAGCAGTTTTGCAAAGAAGAAATCATTAGGACAGGGAACCGGTTGTTAAATTACTTGAATCTCACCACTGGATCTATCTATCGTCTATCTATATATCTATTTATGTATCTATTATCTATCTATCAGCTATCTAGCTATCATCTATCTAATTATCTATCCGTCTATCATTTATCTCATAGTTTAATTATCTGTCTATCTATATATCTATTTATATATCAATTATCTATCTCTCATTATCATTTGTTTGTCTGTCCGTCCATCCATCCATCCATCCATTCATTCATCCTTCCGTCCATCCGTCCTTCCATCTGTCTGTCTGTCTGTCTGTCTGTCTGTCTGTCTGTCTGTCTGTCTATCTATCTATCTATCTATCTATCTATCTATCTATCTATCTATCTATCTATCTATCTATCTATCTATCTACCTCCATTCCCACCCCACTCCAGAGGAAGGTTACTGCAAAATCCCCATTCCCTCCCAATCAGCTGGGACTCGGGAGGCAGAGAATAGATGCGGGTGGGGACAGTCAGCATTTTTACTACCGGTTCTCTGAATTACTCAAAATTTCTGCTACCGGTTCTCCAGAATTGGTCAGAACCTGCTGAAACCCACCCCTGCTGTGCTTGATTCTATAGTTGCCCCGAATGATTTATCCAAGGCAAGAATGTTAAGCCACACAAGAAAATTTAACTATCCGATGCTTTCTGGGAAATAACAAAAAGGCAGGAATCGTAGAAGGCCGCCTTATGTGAAAAGCAATATTATCCTTAGTTTTCTTTTCCCTCGGTGTGATGAGTGTCCTTTTTTTGCTAGGTAACAACGGTGATTCACCACCTGTGACAGGTAGGATGGGTGCAGGAGGAAAGGATGACATTTATTACCATCCCTTAATTCTGAGGTGGAGGACTATGGCCACTTTTAAGACTTGTGGACTTCAATTCCCAGAATTCCTGAGCCAGCATGTGTAAGGGAAGGATGGGCAGAGCCAGGGGTGGTGGTGGAGTCAAGAGAGGGATTAGCCTAGAATCCTTACGTTTCTGCAATCAATATAAATCCGGCCTCTGTGGAATTCCATTGACTCTTTATCTAGTGCCAATTTAATGCTGACCGTTAGTGGATCAGATTATTGTATATAGGCTTGAGCAGTAAATCAGCTTAACTGGAGCTTAATTTTAATTCTTCATGCCTTACATTATCCTGTCTTGAGGGAAGGAGAAGGAGGGTTAAAAAAGTCACAATGATGGCCGATGACTAAAGCCTCATCCTATTTCTCTTTCTCTCTGTGTGTGTCTCTCTCTCCCACCATCCCTCCCACTCCCTTCCTCCTTCTCTCTCTCTCACACACACACATCTATCCAGCCATCCAGCTATCTCTCTCTCCATCTATCTATCTATCTATCTATCTATCTATCTATCTATCTATCTATCTATCTATCTATCTATCTATCTATCTATCTATCTCTATTTATCTATTTATATAGCTCTAACTCTGTCATCTATCTAATTGCCTATCTATCTAATTATCTATCTATTATCTATGTATATATTTATCTATATATCTATTTAGCTAGCTAGCTAGCTAGCTATCATCTAGCTAGCTAGCTATCATCTATCTAATTGTCTATCTAATTACCTATTGGTCTATCATTTATCTAATTGTTTAATTATCTGTCTATTATCTATCTATCAATTATCTATCCATCACTATCTATCTATCTCTGTCATCTATCTAATTGTCTGTCTATATAATTATCTATCATCTATCTATATATTTATCTATCTATTATCTATCTATCATCCATCTATCTTATCTATCTATCATCTAGCTAGCTAGCTCTATCTATCTATCTATATCTAGCTAGCTCTAGCTAGCTCTATTATCTGTCTGTCTGTCTATCTATCTATCTATCTATCTATCTATCTATCTATCTATCTATCTCTATTTAGCTATTATGTATCTAATTTTCTATTAATCTCATTTATCTAATAGTTTAGTTATCTGTCTATTATCTAATAGTTTAATTATCTGTCTATCATCTATATATCTATTTATATATCAATTATCTGTCACTCATTATCATCTGTCTGTCTGTCCGTCCGTCCTTCCATCCGTCCTTCCATCTATCCATCTATCCATCTATCTATCTATCTCTATCTCTGTCATCTATCTAATTGCTTGTCTATCTGATTATCTAATTATCTATCTATATATCTATCTATATATTTATATACCTGTTATCTATCTATCAACTAAGTATCTATCTATCTATCTATCTATCTATCTATCTATCTATCTATCTATCTATCTATCTATCTATCTATCATCTATCTATCTATCTATCTATCTCTAGCTAGCTCTATCTCTGTCATCTATCTAATTGCCTATCTAATTATATATCTATCATCTATCTATATATTTATATATCTATCCTCTACCTACCTACCTACCTACCTACCTACCTACCTACCTACCTACCTGTCTATCTGTCTTTCTATCTATCTATCTATCTATCTATCTATCTATCTATCTATCTATCTATCTATCTATCTATCTATCTATCTATCTATCATCTATCTATCTATCTATCTCTCCATCAATATCTGTCTATCTATCTATCTATCATCTATCTATCTATCTATCTATCTATCTATCTATCTATCTATCTATCTATCTATCTATCTATCTATCTATCTATCTATTAGCTCTATCTCTCTCATCTATCTAATTGCCTATCTAATTATATATCTATCATCTATCTATATATTTATATATCTATCCTCTACCTACCTACCTACCTACCTACCTACCTACCTACCTACCTACCTACCTATCTATCTATCTATCTATCTATCTATCTATCTATCTATCTATCTATCTATCTATCTAATCTATCTATCTATCTATCTATCTATCTATCTATCTATCTATCTATCTCTGAAGAAAAGTGAGTTAGGACCATTTTTCGCACGCCCAACCATAGCAGCATCCCCATGATCAAAATTCAGACTCTTGGCAACTGAATTATACTTATGACAACTGCAGAGTCCCGTGATTCCCCCTTTTGCCACCTTCTGACAAGCAACGTCAACGAGGAAGTCAGATTCACCTCACTAACATGCTACTAACCTAACAACGGCACTGATTCACTTAACAACCGAGGCAAGAACGGTCGTAAAACGGAGCAAAATTCACACCTGTCTCGCTTAGCAACAGAAAAGGTTGGGCTCAATTGTGGTTGGAGGTCAAGGACTACCTGTATAAAAGTTGCAAAGGAAATTCTGGTCTCCCTTGCGGTCATAAGTCGAGGACTACTAGTATCTCATTTCCTCAGACAGCTTGGTCATAACTTCCTTTTGAGTTACGGTCTTGTTTTGATCAAAATTCTTCTGGGAACGCCATGAAGATTTCATATCTGCAGTTGGGTCATAGGCAGAGAGATCGATTCGGACCAGGCGAGACAGCCTGTCTCTTGTTCCTGTCATATAATATTTCACGAGGAAATGTATTTATGGCCACCTCCAGAATTTAGCAATTTAGCAATGGGTTTCATATTGCTTGCTTGCGGGCTGTCTTCCTGGCCGTAGGAAAGGCTAAACCTTGTATTTCCCTGCACAAAATATGTCATTTTGTGGGTAAAAGTGAAAAAGTTTTGACTTTTTTTTTTCCTTTGTTTGTTTCGCAACTCGACGTTTTAGGGGAACTTTTTCGATCGTTTTTGCTGCACCTAAGCGAAGAAAATTTAAACGTTCCCTAAGAATTCCTGGCGGTTAAGATCTGTCATCGTAAAACGACAAACCACAGTTTTTGAAACCAGGAAGGATCTTGGTTTGTTCGTTAGAGTTTGATCCTACTTTAATTACTATATAAGTAACTCAAGCTAATGAACATATCTAATACTACTTCCTTCCTCCTCCTATTTTCCCCACAATGACAACCTTGTGAGGGCTGAATGCTGGGGTGAAATTTAAAAATTTCCCCTCCTGGTTCTGTTGGCGTGGCTTGTTGGGGGGGGGGGAGGTCATGTGACTGGGTGGGCATGGCCAACTCAACATCACTCACATCGAGGGGCTCCTCACCGGCTCATCCCTTCCCAGCCCCCCCTTGTCATGAATGGCAGGAAAATGGGGAGGGGAATATTCCTGCCCTACCATCCTTCCCTCAGTCTGTACTGAGATTGAGGAATGGATGACAGGCAGGAAAATCCCCTTCCCCATTTTCCTGCCTTTCACAAAAAAATGACTCCATTCCAGCTGCTCTCCCCCCCTCCTGCGTCCCCCTCCCTCCTGGGGACTACTTTAAAAGGGACAGGATGCAGCATCTCCGTTCCGAACGGAGGGAGAAGAGTTAGCATTCTCTCTGCTGCATTTAACATTGAATTCTGTGGAATACCAAGCGGACGGAAGAGGTGAGCAGCGACCGGCTGGGCGTGGGAGGGGCCAAGGAGGGATAATTACTACCGGTTCGGCGAACTGATCCCCATAGTCCCTAGCGGTTTGTCTGAACTGGTAGGATTTCACCCCTGGCTGAGAGAGAGACAGAGAGAGATGGATTGGTCCAAAATCACCTAGCCCCATGATGACAAACCTAGGGCCCGTATGTCCAAAGTGGCACGCAGAGCCAGGTCACCAGGCATGCGCAGCCTTGCCTGTTTGTCTTCTGGGTTTCTGGCGCATACGTGCACGCAGTGATCAGCTGTCCTTTGCACGCATGGCAGTGTTGAAAGCCAGTGATTGTCAGGTGCGTATGCACGCTAGAACATGGAAGTTCAGCTTTTCCGGAGCACAATCCCTTTGCTTGCGTAGCAATGCCAAAAACCGGCTTGCGCATGTGCGCCAGATAGCTGATCATTGGGCATGCACGCACGCTAGAACCCGGAAGTTTATCTTTCCGGGGTGCGGCCCTGCTGAGCGCGCACACACAACATTTCTGCGTAACCTTTCATCACCACTGACCTAGCCACTAAAATCACCCACAGGCAAAGTTTTGCCAAAAACCAGAAGTAAGAATGAATATAGGAATTGGATACAAATAAATGGGGGACATAGGACAGGGACAGGAGGCAGGCTGGTGCACTTATGCACACCCCTTACAGACCTCTTAGAAATGGGGTGAGGTCAGCAGTAGACAGTCTAAGGTTAAAATTTTGGGGGTTTGGGGAAGAAACCACAGAGTCAGGTAGTGCGTTCCAGGCATCGACCACTCTGTTGCTGGAGTCATATTTTCTGCAATCGAGTTTGGAGCGGTTTACCTTGAGTTTGTATCTATTGTGTGCTCGTGTATTAATGCGGTTGAAGCTGAAGTAGTCATTGACAGGTAGGAAGTTGTAGCGGATAATTTTATGTACTATGCTTAGATCAGACCGAAGGCGGCGTAGTTCTAAGTTGTCCGAGCCCAAAATTTCGAGCCTGGTGGCATAAGGAATTATTTTGTGAGCAGAGGAGTGGAGGACTCTTCTCGTGAAATATCCCTGGATTCGCTCAGTTGTAATAATGCCCGATATGCAGTGTGGGTTCCAGGCAGACGAGCTGTGTTCGAGAATTGGTCTAGCACAGCTTCGTTTCGCAATGGAAATTCTTGCTCCCCATGTGGGATTATCTATCCAGGCCATCGGCAAAGATATGTCCGCTTCCCCGCTCGCTATGCATTGTGTTAGAGTTGCATAGATTCTCCCACTCTGTTCCTCCTCTTCCTTTTTCAAATGAAAAGCTCCTTAAAGGTGACCGTGAACTTGTTCTCTGTAAACTAATGCGTCAGTCAAACAATGATAAAGCCGTCGCCTGTTGCAAATTGAAATGGAAGGCTTCGCGTGAAATTTACGTATTCTATGTACGGGTTTGTGAGTGTGCCAAACACGTCAAACAATACTTACCCAACACAAAGTCAGCAACCACGAACCTGCGGATGGCAGGCAGTTCGACCTGAATTACCTACAGCCAGAACTGAGCCCCAAATTTCTGTCGGGGCAGATTAGGTATTTTGTCCCACTTTATGACCTTTTCTTGATGTGGTCGTTAAGTGAGTTGGGCTTGCCCGTTGACTTTGCTCGTCTGAAGATCACACGAGGGGATCCTCGGCAACCAGTTCATAAAGATGAACTGGTTGCCAAGCATCTGAATTTTGATCACGTGATCATGGAGATGCTGCAACGGTCATAAGTGTGAAAAACGGTCGTAAGCAGAGGTGGGTTTCAGATATTGTTACCACCGGTTCGCAGTGTGCATTCACCATCCACGCATGTGCCCGGCCTCAAAAATGTGGCTAAATAGGACAGCATAGAGCTGGAGCAGGTGGGTTGGCCCATCCGCGATCTTCGCTACATTTCACCCGAACCGGTTGAATACCATCTCTGGTCATAAATCACTTTCTTCAGTTGTAACTTCACGTAATGATAATCCTCATTTCGAGGATTATCTGTACAACCTGGAAAAGGTGGGGAGATATTTAGAGATGTGCCTGCTTTGAAAATACACATAGTCCTCGACTTACAACAATTGGCTTAGTGATCATTCGATGTTACGTCACTGAAAGAAACTGACTTACGCCTGGCAGTTTCTGACCGTTATGTCAGAAACCAAATTCACTTAACAACCGTGTTACTAATTTAGGAACTGCGGTGATTCACTTAACGGAGGTTAAGTCATAAAATGGGGCAAGCCATAAAAAGCCACTTGACGAATTTCTCACTCCAACAACATACATTTTGGGCTCCATTGTGGTCATAAGTCGAGGACTACCGATAGCCCTTGTGGAACTGCACACAGCACAGTCAAACCTCAGCACAGGAAATGTTTGATGGCATTTCGTATTACATCCTAAACAGTTTGCGGTCATTTTCATGCCGTCAAAAGGTTTTATAACATTTGCCAGATTTCAGTTCCGCAGGAATTCGGTCCTGGATTTTGGATGCATTCTTTAAGTTAGTTCGTTCGGATAATGCGGTTGAAAAAGTTTTGCCTTACCCTATACCGTTTTCAGCTGGTTATGAAGGAATCAGCGTTTTGGTTATATAAAGATGGATTTAACTCCCAGAACGAAATAGTCTCCTCTGCCATAAATTAACTCTGCATCTTTTAACAAAAAAAGGCACTTTTTTTAAAAAAAATTGCAAAAATCTTTTAATATCTGGCCATTTATTTTGATTTTGAAGACTCCTGAGAGAGATATAGGGGACCCTGAGAGGTCTTCAGACCACAATTGAAGAAAAGTTGGGAGACCATTGGTGTAGTGGTTTACAAAGGGGGTGGACTAGGTCCCGTCTAACTCTGTTATTCTGTTTGTTTATCTCTCTCTCTCTCTCTCTCTCTCTCTCTCTCTCTCTCTCTCTCTCTCTCTCTCTCTCTCTCTCTCTCTCTCTCTCTATCTCTATCTCTATCTCTATCTCTATCTCTATCTATCTATCTATCTATCACATTTATATACCGCCCTACTCCCAAGGGGACTCAGGGCGGTGCACTGAGTTAAAGCACAGGTGGATATTATCTGTCAGGGATTGATTTCATGGAAGGTGCCTTAGAGATCAATTAACTTAAACCCCAGTCTAGCATCTCTGATAGATGGTAATCCAGCCTCTCTTTAAATACTTTATATCTTGCAATAAGTCTAGTTTGTTTAATCACCGTTGAGTAAATAGACTGGAATGAATCTGGTTCCACAACATACAGTAGTGGCCAGAATTGTGGAATTGGGCCACCGATAACCTAACTAGGTAAAAGTGCCTCATTTCATACAGTCTGGATAGCTCAGCAGACTAAAGCATTGTAATTAAAACCCAGCTGTCTGCAATTACTGCTAGTTCGAATCTCCCCAGGCTCCAGGTTGACTCAGCCTTCCATCCTTTCTAGGGTGGGTAAATTGAGGACCCAGTTTGTGGGGGCAATAAGCTGACTTTGTATAAATATACAAAAGTATGAAGGCTATTGCTTAACGCATTGTAAGCTGCCCTGAATCTCCGGAGAAAGGCGGGCATATAAATCAAATTTCTTAAAAAAATGAAATTCATTGTAGAGAAAAGCAAAGTCCTACACTTAGGTAAGGAAAGCAAAAGTTCACATAAAGACACATATAGACTGGATGAAACCAACCTTAATAGCAATAACTGGGAGAGGGATCTTGGAGTCTTAGTGGGCAACAGGTAAATATGAGCCAGCAGTCTGCAGAAGCAGCCAAAAAAGCCAATGCAATCCTAAATTACAATCAAGGGAAGTACTAATACCACTCTATAATGCCCTAGTAAGACCACGCCTAGAATACAGCATCCAGTTTTGGTCACCACAATACCTCAAGATGTTGAGACTCTAGAAAGAATGCAGAGAATGCAGAGAAGAGCAACAAACAAAGAAGATTAGGGGACTGGAGACTAAAACATATGATGAACGGTTGCAGGAACTGGGCCTGGCTAGTCTAGTGAAGAGAAGGACCAGGGGAGACAGGATAGTCGTCTTCCAATATTTGAAGGGCTGCTACAGGGAGTCAAGCTATTTTCCAAAGCCCCTGAAGGCCAGACAAGGAATAATGGATGGAAACTAACCAAGGAGAGATTCAACCGAGAAATAAAGAGAAATTTTCTGACAGTGAGAACAATCAACCCATGGAACAGAAGTTGCCTTCGGAAGTTGTGAGAGCTTCATCACTGGAGGCTTTCAAGAAGAGACTGGACTGCCATCTGTCAGAAATGGTGTAGGGTCTCCTGCTTGAGCTATATGGTCCCTATAAGGTCCCTTCCAACTCTGGTAATCTGTTAGATCTGTTAGAGAGGAGGGGGAGGGAGGGAGGAAGGAAGGAAGGAATGATAGGAGGAAGGAAGGAAGGAGAGGAAGGAGAGAGGGAGGAAAGAAGGAAGGGTAGGAAGGAAGGAAGGAAGGAAGGAAGGAAGGAAGGAAGGAAGGAAGGAAGGAAGGAAGGAAGGAAGGAAGGAAGGAGAGAGCCAACCTAAGGAGCCAACCTAAGGAGAAATTTCCTGTCAGTGAGAACAATTAATCAGGGAATGGCTTGCCTCCAGAAGTTGTGGGTGCTCCATCCCTGGAAGGTATCAGAAGAGATTGCACAACCATTTGTCTGGCGTATTATAGGGTCTCCTGCTTAAACAGCGGGCTGGATTCGAAAACCTCCAACATCTCTTCCAGCTCTGTTATTCTGCAATTCTGTTATTTTTATTACATCTCATTATTTGGAAGCAGAAACATATTCACGTCATGTGTAGATAGAGGTTCCCATTGTTTCATGCCTCTCGACAAGGTTTACATAATACCTTCTCCACACCACTGTATCCTGTCCTGAAGTCAACCGGAGTTGTTACGAGGGAACTAGAGATTTTTGGAATGTTCTAGCTTTTATCTCCAGCAGATGGGAAGGGCCGTGGTCTTGACCCCCTCCCCAACCCACATGTTGCAGGGTAGAAGTAAACAAGGCTGCACTGTTATCCCAAAGCATTTATTCAGTGCCTGCTTAGCAGCTGGAGAGCAGTACAGAATGTTCCTGAATGCAGGGACTCTCTCTCTCTCACCCAACACTGTACAAGGTTATACTAAAAGGAGTTTAGGGGAGGAGGAATGTAGGAAGGAAGAGGGAGGGAGGGAGGGAGGGAGGGGAAGGAAGGAAGGAAGGAAGGAAGGAAGGAAGGATAATAAAGGGAGGGAACGAGGAGGAAGAGAAGGAGAGGAGGAAGGAGGAATGTAGGAAGGGAGATGAAAGGAGGGAGGGGAAGGAAGGAAGGATAATAAAGGGAGGGAAGGAGGAGGAAGAGCAGGAGAGGAGGAATGTAGGAAGGAATAGGGAAGGGAAGGAAGGGAGAAGAATAAGGGGAGGGGAGGAGGAAGGAAGAATGTAGGAAGGGAGATGGAAGGAGGAAGGGAAAGAAGGATAAAGCGAGGAAAGGAGGAGGAAGAGAAGGGGAGGAGGAAGGAGGAATATAGGAAGGGAGATGAAAGGAGGGAGGGAAGAAAGGAAGGATAAAGGGAAGGAAGGAGGAGGAAGAGCAGGAGAGGAGGAATGTAGGAAGGAATATGGAAGGAGGGAAGGGAAGAAAGGAAGAAGAATAAGGAGAGGGGAGGAGTAGGAAGAGAAGGGGAGGAGGAAGGAGGAATGTAGGAAGGGAGATGGAAGGAGGAAGGGAAAGAAGGATAAAGCGAGGAAAGGAGGAGGAAGAGAAGGGGAGGAGGAAGGAGGAATGTAGGAAGGGAGACGGAGGGAGGGAGGGAAGGAAGGAAGGATAATAAAGGGAGGAAAGGAGGAGAAGAGCAGGAGAGGAGGAATGTAGGAAGGAATAGGGAAGGGAAGGAAGGGAGAAGAATAAGGGGAGGGGAGGAGGAAGGAAGAATGTAGGAAGGGAGATGGAAGGAGGAAGGGAAAGAAGGATAAAGCGAGGAAAGGAGGAGGAAGAGAAGGGGAGGAGGAAGGAGGAATATAGGAAGGGAGATGAAAGGAGGGAGGGAAGAAAGGAAGGATAAAGGGAAGGAAGGAGGAGGAAGAGCAGGAGAGGAGGAATGTAGGAAGGAATATGGAAGGAGGGAAGGGAAGAAAGGAAGAAGAATAAGGAGAGGGGAGGAGTAGGAAGAGAAGGGGAGGAGGAAGGAGGAATGTAGGAAGGGAGATGGAAGGAGGAAGGGAAAGAAGGATAAAGCGAGGAAAGGAGGAGGAAGAGAAGGGGAGGAGGAAGGAGGAATGTAGGAAGGGAGACGGAGGGAGGGAGGGAAGGAAGGAAGGATAATAAAGGGAGGAAAGGAGGAGGAAGAGCAGGAGAGGAGGAATGTAGGAAGGAATAGGGAAGGGAAGGAAGGGAGAAGAATAAGGGGAGGGGAGGAGGAAGGAAGAATGTAGGAAGGGAGATGGAAGGAGGAAGGGAAAGAAGGATAAAGCGAGGAAAGGAGGAGGAAGAGAAGGGGAGGAGGAAGGAGGAATATAGGAAGGGAGATGAAAGGAGGGAGGGAAGAAAGGAAGGATAAAGGGAAGGAAGGAGGAGGAAGAGCAGGAGAGGAGGAATGTAGGAAGGAATATGGAAGGAGGGAAGGGAAGGAAGGAAGAAGAATAGGGAGGGGAGGAGTAGGAAGAGAAGGGAGGAGGAAGGAGGAATGTAGGAAGGGAGATGGAAGGAGGAAGGGAAAGAAGGATAAAGCGAGGAAAGGAGGAGGAAGAGAAGGGGAGGAGGAAGGAGGAATATAGGAAGGGAGATGAAAGGAGGGAGGGAAGAAAGGAAGGATAATAAAGGGAAGGAAGGAGGAGGAAGAGCAGGAGAGGAGGAATGTAGGAAGGAATATGGAAGGAGGGAAGGGAAGGAAGGAAGAAGAATAAAGGGAGGGGAGGAGTAGGAAGAGAAGGGGAGGAGGAAGAAGAATGTAGGAAGGGAGATGGAAGGAGGAAGGGAAGGAAGGAAGGATAAAGCGAGGAAAGGAGTAGGAAGAGAAGGGGAGGAGGAAGGAGGAATGTAGGAAGGGAGATGGAAGGAGGGAGGGAAGGAAGGATAATAAAGGGAGGGAAGGAGGAGGAAGAGCAGGAGAGGAGGAATGTAGGAAGGAATAGGGAAGGGAAGGAAAGGAGAAGAATAAGGGGAGGGGAGGAGGAAGAAAGAATGTAGGAAGGGAGATGGAAGGAGGAAGGGAAGGAAGGAAGGATAAAGCGAGGAAAGGAGGAGGAAGAGAAGGGGAGGAGGAAGGAGGAATGTAGGAAGGGAGATGGAAGGAGGGAGGGAAGGAAGGAAGGAAGAAGAATAAGGGGAGGGGAGGAGTAGGAAGAGAAGGGGAGGAGTAAGGAGGAATGTAGGAAGGGAGATGGAAGGAGGAAGGGAAGGAAGGATAAAGGGAGGAAAGGAGGAGGAGAGAAGGGGAGGAGGAAGGAGGAATGTAGGAAGGAAGATGGAAGGAGAGAGGAAGGGAGGGAAAGGAAGAAGGATAATATAGGGAGGGAAGGAGGAGGAAGAGAAGGGGAGGAGGAGGAGGAGGAGGAGGAGAGGAGGAGGAGGAGGAGAAAAGATGGAGGAGGAGAAGGAGAAATGGACTTTCATTATGAAAAACAAAAGAGAGATTCTCAAATGAAGAAGTGACGTTTATGCATTTATCGCCTAAGAATGAATTCCAGAAGAAGCAACGTTTTTTTTACAGGCAAATCTGTAATTTTCTTTTTAACTGGCTCTAAGCTTCAGAGCCTGGGTTCCCTCCATATGGTTCTTGTAGACTGGATTTGGTTAGCTGCGAGACCTTTAATCCCTCCAGATGTTTGAATTCCCAAACAGACTGGGTCTTGCCGGCGTTACAATCCTGCAATGCTAGATTTTAGAAGGGATCCCTCTGCTCGGTGCTGGGATCCAAATTAAACCAGGGCTGCTCGACTTCCCCTCGAGCGCATTTAATGTCCACCGCTTTTCTTGAGTAAATGGTCATCTTGCTAGAAAGCTTTTCTTAAAATTCGGCTGAAATACGGATAGCCTTTATGATTGTAAATGAGCCTACCATTTCTGCTGCTAAGTGAGACAGTTCTTAAGTGAGTCACATCTTTCTTGCCACCGTTGTTCAGTGAAGCCATTCATTGGCATCCTTCCGTCTCAAAAGACTATGGTATCGTGCTCTGGAAAGAGATCCTAAAAAAGCATCTAGCGTGACTAAAAAGGCCAATTCGAGAGTGGTCATCCCTTCCACTCTGAGGGCAGATACATTCTGTCCCTTGCCCAGTCCCCAGATTGTGCTGGTTCCAGGACTTCCTCTTTGCCTCAGCCAGATCACCGGATCCGGTAGTGATGGTGGCGGGTGATTCGGAGAACCGGTAGCAAAAATCCTTGCCCCCCCCCCCCATGTCCAGCTAAGCCGCACGATCATCAGAGGCTTTTTTTTTTAACTTTTAAAAGCATTTTTTCTACAACCTCTTCCGACGAAAAAATGCTTTCAAAAGTTTAAAAAAAAGCTCTGATGATCGCGCGGCTCAGCTGGGATCGTCAGAGGCTTTTCAAAGCATTTTTTTCTGCAACCTCTTGGCCGAAGCGGTGGTTAAAAAAAAAACGCTTTGAAAAGTCTCTGACGATCTCAGCTGTGTTGCCTGATCATCAGAGAGGCCTTTCAAAGCATTTTTTTTTAAAAGCCTCTCTGACGATCCCAGCTGAGTTGCCTGATCGGCAGAGGCTTTTCAAAGCATTAGAAAAAATGTTTTGAAAAGTTTTTTTTTAAAAAAAAATTGGCCATGCCCACCCAGTCACATTACACACACACACACACACACACACACACACACACACACACACACACACACCACCACCAAGCCACGCTCACAGAACCGGTAGTAACACATTTTACATTTCACCACTGCCTACAAAGCCCCTTGTAGGTCCATCAGCTTCTTATTAAGCCATACTCGCTTTGTAAGTCTAGAAAATGTGGTGTCCGCTTTACCAATACGTTTATTCAATGACGCACTGCTGTTTTGTTTTTTTTTAATTTGTTTTATATTCCGCCCTTCTCTGGAGACTCAGGGCGGCTTACAGTGCATTAAGCAATAGCCTTCATACTTTTTGTATATTTATACAAAGTCAGCTTATTGCCCCCACAAATTGGGTCCTCAATTTACCCACCTTAGAAAGGATGGAAGGCTGAGTCGACCTTGAGCCTGGCTAGGATTGAACTCACAGAATTACAGGCCGCTGGATGTTAATTGCTGCCTTTAGTAGGAGGCATTAGCCCCCTACGCTACTCAGGCTCAGGTAACTGTTAAGTTAGTCACACGGTTGTTAAGTGAATCGGGCCTCCCCCATTGACTTGGCTTGTCAGAAGGTCGCAAAAGGGGACACCACGAACCGTCATAAATTGGGTCAATTTGCCACGCGCCTCAATTTCGATCACACGAACAGGGGAGGCTGCAGCGGTCGTAAGTGTGAAAAATGGTCCTAAGTCACTTTTTTCCCCAGTGCCGTTGTAACTTCTGGCGGTCACTAAACGAACTGTTGTAAGTCAAGGACTTTCTGTACATAATTATGGAGATGCGGCTCACTGTTAAATTGGTTCTGTATCTATAGAGGATGGAAGCGAATTTCAGAACAGCCCTCCAGCAAATTTTATTCTCAGGATCATCTTACTTCCAGGAATCAAGGAATACTCCATAATTTTATTTAGTTATTCAAATATATTCCCCTTTCTAGCCCATTGCCTTAGGATAGTCCCTGGTTTTGGAAAAGGCGTAAATTAAATCTTTGGCTCATCTAGTAAGGGACTTGCAGGGCTCCCTATTCAAGAAACGTGTTTATTATTCGCATATAACTGAGGCAATTAAACACAGCTCATCAAACCTGTCCTGAAAAAAAAAACAAAAATGGAGAATGAAACCCTTAAAAAAAGATATTATTGACGTGGTCATTAAAAGACCGAGAGGTCTGAATTAAAAACTCACTGGGAAAGCAGCGGGGGGAAAAATTGCCTCTGGAGCAAAATATCTGTGAAGTTTGGAAGGGAAGAACGGACAATGTCCTTCCTTTCAAGGCCAAATCTACCCGAGAGGAAATGTGTGAAATTTTTTTCCTAGGGAGAAAAAAAAATTCTCCTTTTGTCAGGAGAATCTGGCTGGTTTTGCTGGCAGAAGTTCCAAGCTGCTCTGAAAACTTCACTCCGTGATGGTGAGCCTGTGCGGCACGCGGAGCCGTATCTGTGGGCACGCAAAAGTTGCCCTAACTCAGCTCCAGCGCCCACGCGTGCGCCAGCCAGCTGACTTTTGGCCTTCTGGGTCCACCGGAAGTTGAGAAACGGGCCATTTCCGGCCTCGGGAAGGCCTTCAGGGATGTGGGGAAGGCCGTTTTCGCCCTCCCCAGGCTCCCCTACTCATCTTAGTTGCTCTTCTCTGCATTTTTTCCAAAGCCTCAACTTCTTTTGTGTAGTGTGCCGAACCAAAACTGGATGCAGCCTTCTAGGTGTGGCCTTACTAAAGGCTTTATAAAGTGGTACTAATAGTTTATTGGCTTCCCAACAACTATTTTTCCCCCCATTTTAATTTATTTCCCATTTTAGTTGGCTTCCCCACCCGTTTATATAAGTAAATGTTGTTATCAGAATTTATACCACATTATAAATCTCCCGTTATCTTGCCAAAAATATACCATCAAACAAACGAAGCCCTTGCGGTAATAAAAGCCTGATTACAGCGATTCAGCCTGATGGGAGGAAAACACACACACACACACACACACACACACACACACACACACACACACATATATATATATATAAAAACTACACATGCTTGTATTGTTAATTCCTGGCCAATTTTCCCCACTTTCCCTCCCCACCCGAAAGGTCAGACCAGCTTTTCCTTTTGAAAGTAGTCGTATAAAAGATTTAAAGCCAGGTGTTCAAAATAAGAGAAGGAAACTGCAACATGAGAACACAGCCAAGGAGTTGTGGGAGGGGGGTGGTGGTATTGGGCAGGGTGGAGACCCCAAGCTAGTAAATCTTAAGAAAATAATCTAAAACACAGATCTTCATCCAGAGAAGGCAGCTTGGACAGAAATCGGGACAAAGAAAAGAAAAAGAAAAAGAAAAAAGAAAAAGACCTTTGGGATTTGGCACAACGTGGTACGAACAATATACAGTATGTAAGTTCAGATTAAGGGACGCGGTGGCTCAGTGGCTAAGACGCTGAGCTTGTCGATCGAAAGGTCGGCAGTTCAGCGGTTCGAATCCCTAGTGCCGCGTAACGGGGTGAGCTCCTGTTACTTGTCCCAGCTTTTGCCAACCTAGCAGTTCGAAAGCAGGTAAACATATGTGCGAGGGGAGCCTTAATCTTTAAGTTCAGAATGCTTTAAAACTGTGATGGCGAAGCTGTGGCATGCGTGCCAGAGGTGGCATGCACAGCGCTCTCTGTGGGGCATGCGTGCCATCATCAGCTGCTCTTCTGGTTTCCAGCCAGCTGGTCTTCGTGGGCATTGGGAAAACAACCCAAAAAAACAGCCAAAAACTGCCTGAAAAACTACCAAAACCAGCCAAAAAACAGACATGCGTGCGCCGGCCAGCTGCTCTTTGGGTTTCCGTCACTCCAGTGCGCGCGCATTCACGCACGTTCCGGTTTGGGCCAGCGGTGGGTTTCAAAAATTTTTACTACCGGTTCTGTGGGTGTGGCTTGGTGGGAATGGTATGGCTTGGTGGGCGTGGCAGAGGAAGGATACTGCAAAATCCCCATTCCCACCCCACTCTGAGGCCAGCCAGACGTGGTATTTGCTGGTTCTCTGAACTACTCAAAATTTCCGCTACCGGTTCTCCGGAACTGGTCAGAACCTGCTGAAACCCATCTCTGGTTTGGGTACTCAGTGCCGAAAAGGTTCGCTATCCCTGCTCTAAATGACAAAAAAGAAAGGAAGGAAGGAAGGAAGGAAAGAAAAGAAAAGAAAAGAAAGGAAAGGAAAGGAAAGGTAAGGAAAGGAAAGGAAAGGAAAGGAAAGGAAAGGAAAGGAAAGGAAAGGAAAGGAAAGGAAAGGAAAGGAAAGGAAAGGAAAGGAAAGGAAAGGAAAGGAAAGGAAAGGAAAGGAAAGGAAAGGAAAGGAAAAAAGAAGAGGAGGGGAGAGGAGGGGAGGGGAGGGGAGGAGAGGAGAGGAGAGGAGAGGAGAGGAGAGGAGAGGAGAGGAGAGGAGAGGAGAGGAGAGAAGGACTAGTATGATGTAAAGTAATCTGAGTGTGTAAGAAAATACACGTTCACCAGTATAATGTATGTAAGCTCAGAATGTTCCAAAATGGCCCAAAAAAGAGACAAGTGCGATCTAAGGCAGTCTGAATGTGTAAGAAAACACACGCGTTGTAACTTCAAATGGTCATTAATTTGACTCAATATCTGCAGGGATATTCAATGGGACAAGAAAACAGCCTTTTGGGGACCCTACCATGTTTCCCTGAAAATAAGACCGGGTCTTATATTAATTTTTGCTCAAAAATTAGGGCTTATTTTAGGGGAAATATGGTACTATTTTTTTTAAAATTAGATTTATATGCCACCCTTCTCCGGAGACTCAGGGAGGCTTACAATGCGTTAAGCAATAGCCTTCATACTTTTGTATATAGCTGCTTAGTAGGGCTTTCTCAACAGTGTTCTTTTTTATACAAAGTCAGCTTATTGCCCCCCCACAATCCAGGTCCTCATTTTACCTACCTTAGAAAGGATGAAAAGCTGAGTCAACCTTGAGCCTGGTGAGATTCGAACTTACAGTAATTGCAGACAGCTGATGTTAATCACAATGCATTAGTCTGCTGAGTCACCAGGCCCTAAATGCACCCATCTGGCTGGCAATCTTAACTGGGGGTTATTTTGGGGGGGAGGTAGGGCTTATATTACGAGCATCCCGAAAAATTCTAGGCCTTATTTTCCAGTTAGGTCCTATTTTCGGGAAAACAGGGTATGTAGTCGAGAAGAGGAGGGGATAGATAGGGGGACCCTTTCAGCTTCTCTGTGATTTGTTGTAAGAGTGGGTGGATTGCCAAACACGCAAATTTTGTTCATGCAATATTGGGGGGCATTGCAACCGCCTGAAGTTGGGGTCATAAGTAACTTTTCAGGGATTCCGTCGTAACGTCAAATGATCACTAAGTGACCGTTCATAAATCGAGACTACCTGTACTTTTAAAGCTGCCAAATTCCGGTTTTGAGTTTGCGTGGTTAAGAAATGAGTAGGGAAACATGGCACTTTTGACTCGATCTGAGAGTATTAATGTGCCAGTTTATAAATTAACCGCTATAAATCAATGGTGGGTTAGCTGACATTTTTCCTCTTCTGATTGTTTCTGTGTTCTGGTCATGTACCATAATAAGACTATACTAATTTAATCGTTGGTATCGGCTCCATAAATGTTAAATGCAATTATGTATTTACACTCTTACACTCCCTCGAGGAAATACTTACGTCAGAATCTTAGTTGTACTGCTGAGCAGCGTTAGCAAAATGAAAAAGGCTTGAAACATTAACAAAAGTTAAGAAATGATGCCAAATAATAAAAGGCAAAACAGATTAATTGAATTAATGAGGAAAAGGGCTGGGTTTTTAAATGCACTCTCTCTAATAGGCTAGTAATGTTCCTTTTTTTTTTTTTTTTTGCAAAACTGGTAATTAACAGGCATTACATCTAAAAACTCTGCAGTAATTCACTTAACAACTGTAGCAAGAGAGGTCATAAAATGGGGCAAAACAACTGTCTCGTTTAGCAACGGAAATGTGGGGTTCAATCGTGGTCGTAAGTCAACCTTTATTGCATTTCTACACTGCCTTCTCCTTTGTGAATCTGGGAAGTTTATGATAAACAAAAAATACAGAGTGATTATAAAAGCATGAATCCAAAAATAACCAGAATTAAGATAAAATTGAAATATTACAAATTAAAATTACGGTGGAATGGCAGTAAACCATGGATGCCAAGTGTTGTGCTTGATTTTGGGGTTGAACTGGATTTAACGTGGAGCTATGCTATTTCTTATTTGTTTACTGAATTTACATAGATTTCCCCCCCCCGCCCCCATCTCACTTGTGTGTGACTCTGAGCGCCATACACAAATGAAAACTAAACTAAGCAATGCAATTGGTTGATTAAAGCAATTTTAAATATTTTTTTGAACGATTCAGGCCAAAAAAGGAAAAGAAGACCTTGATTGTTGGTCTAGTGTTAATCTTGGTGTCTAAAAAAAGTAGTGTTAAAAAAAAGAGAGAGAAAACAACCTCCCACTACCTTCTAGCACTGATGATGTTACTTAGTTGGGTAAAAAAATGTCTTCAAGAAAACCATCAAGCTCAGAGAATACCAAGGACCTCACTGTCGTCATATCCTCCTCCTCCTCCTCCTCCTCCTCCTCTTCCTCCTCCTCCTCCTGCTCCTGCTCCTCTCCATAAACCCTACTCCTTCTAGCCCTAATGATGTTATCTAGTTGGGTCATGAAAACTCACCAAGCTCAGAGAGGTACCAAGATCCCCTCCTTTTCAACCCTGAGCTACACCTATTCTCTTCTATCCATCTCCATATTAATTTATTAATATTAATTTATTTCATAATTGGTTTCTCTGGCATATTTCTCGATGGTTTTTCAGGACACTTTTCTTTCTTGACCAGCAACTTTTTCACCCAGGGAGACAAGGAGGCAATAGATAGAAAAGATGGGGAAAGCATGTTGTAAAACATTACATTCACCTGTACGCACATCCACTACAACTAATTATCTCTCCCCGTAGAACTATTGCCGAGATCAATTTTGTCACCAGTGACAAGGCACCGCAGATAGACGGGCCCAAAACATAGATTTTTGGGGGTCGGAATTAAAAATAGCAATCTTGGTTGCAAAAGGTGTCTTGTTTTTGGTGTGCTTTGCAGCTGCTTAAGTTTCCTTTGCAAGGGAAAAAAATCTGATTATTTTTCTTGCACATGTTCAGAGTAAGGACTTGCAAAGCACATTGGCTGGGCCCCGTCTTGTATAAATCAAAAGGAAACTTGTATATTTTGGCTGATTTGATCTCTCCTCCCATCTCTTTAGCAGACTACTTTTTTTTTACCTGTACCGTAATTCTTGGTTTATTTTTCCCCTTGATCTCGGTTTAATTCCGTCAGTGGCCATTTGGAGTGGAGGTACGACAGGGAAGTCCTAATTCATCCGAAAAGTCTGTAGAGATTCTCCGTCATCCAGGTTGTGGTTTGTCCCAAAGGGGCTTTTTTTTCAGGAGGCAACTGGACCCTCTAGTTTGTTTTTCTTTTGAAGATGTTTTGCTTCTCATCCAAGAAGCTTCTTCAACTCTGACTATTCCATTCCCCACTATCCTGAAGAAGCTTCTAGGATGAGAAGCGAAACTTCTTCAAAAGAAAAAACGAAGTCCAGTTGCTTCCCTGAAAAAGCACCTTTGGCCATCTAATTCCTCCAGGAAACAAGGGCGTGCATGAAATTGGTTAGCGTGGAAAGAAGACTCCTGGAAGACTAGATAACCCAAATTCATCCCCCACCGTGGCAATTTATTGTGTCTCAAGGATAACCATTAACAGACGGGGCTCCGAGTCCTTTGCAATTTGGTAGAGAGGAAATAAATAAAAATACTGGTCAGCCAGAATAATTTTGGAATAATTGACCCTAAATAGGTTGAGCTAATTGTAAGTTTAGTCATTTAACAGCTGTGTTGCTTGAATTATTATTATTTTTTTAAATTTGATTTATATGCCGCCCTTCTCCGAAGACTCAGGAAGGCTTACTTCATACTTTCGTGTATTTTATACAAAGTCAGCTTATTGCCCCCCACAAACTGGGTCTACCTTAGAAAGGATGGAAAGCTGAGTCAACCTTGAGCCTGGTGAGATTCGAACTTACAGTAATTGCAGACAGCTGGTGTTAATCACAATGCTTTTAGTCTGCTGAGCTATCCAGGCTCTTAAAGCATGTGGTTGGATTTGTCTCAGTCCAAGGAAGGAAGAGATGGATTTTAGCCTTTTGCACACTTGGGGAACTGTGCAAAAAAAAAAAAACCATGTCCAGTTCTGATCAGGACAACCCAAAAACAAAATTTGTTGAGACCCTAGAAAAAGTGCAGAGAAGAGGAACAGAGATGATGAGGGGTTCCAGGAGTTAAACTATATGATGGATGATTGAGAGAGTTAGGAATGTCTATCCCCATTCCTAACTCTGTGTTAAACTCAATTTCATTGAGGGTTGCATCAGGGCTGTGGTTGACCTTGGGAGGCCGGACGTGCGTGGCCGACTGGGTGGGTAGACCAGGCTGAAGCCACACTTGTTCCACTGGTTGATTGTCCATGCTGTTAGGAAGTTTCTCCTTAATTCCAGGTTGCTTCTCTTCTTGATGAGTTTCCATCCATTATTTCTTGTCTTGCCTTCTGCTGCTTTGGAAAATAGGTTGACCCTCTCATCTTCGTGGCAGCCTCTCAATCTCTGCATCCAGTTCAGTTGCACTAGCTCTTAGGTAATTTTTCTCTCCTTAGAATAGAATAACGGAGTTGGAAGGGACCTTAGAGGTCTTCTGGTCCAACCTCCTGCTTAAGCAGGAAACACTATACGATTGGAAGAAATATCCATCTTGGTCTGTTCCAAGTTGGGAGAAAGACACTGGAAACATGAAGACTGATTGGAAAGATGGTTTATTGATGGACAGGACCACCTGGGTTTGAGGTCCTGGGCAGTTGATCACATGGAGAGGAGTGTGAGGGGGTTTTATACCCTCTCTGGGCTTTGAACTAGAGCTTCCTGTTCCTGTGCAAGGAATGTATTCTATTGGCTGTTGTCAGACTCCCGTGGGGTCATGTTTGTCTGAGTCAAGTTTGGTTGAAGTTTGGATGGTGATGCAGTGTCCTTAGGAGATTGTGCAATGCAGTGAGTTCTGCTGCTAGATAATCCTGTTATGTCCTGGAAGGTCAGGTCTTAATTCCATCACCCTGGAGCTGAAGGTCTTTTGTCTGGTAGATAGGCTGTCCCAGTCCCACTGCCTTTGGGTCCTTCGGAGAATAGGTTGAATCCCTCTTCTTTTGGGCAGTCCCTGAGATATTGGAACGCTGCTATCATGTCTCCCCCTAGTTCTTGTTTTCATTAAACCAAACATACCCAATTCCTGCAACCGTTCTTCATATGTTTTCGCCTCCTTCCTCCCCTCCCTCTCCGGTCCATCGATCTGCCCTGTCCTTTAACTCCATCCCCAAACTTTTCAGCCTTACTCCCGAAAGCGGCTTTATCTGATCTCTCCTTCTTCCATTTGGGCTGGAGATCTATTCAATCCAAGCTTGTCTGCTGAATTTTGATGCCCCGTGGAGGAAAGTGATGATTGGGTTTCTTACATCACTGCCTTGATAACAGTCAACTCTTTGTTTGGGTTGAGTTCAGAGGAAAGATAAGATGCTCCTTCTGCTTCTTGCTTTCCCAAAGCAGATTTTTTTTTTTAGTACCTACACTAAACAAAAAACCTGTGATTTCCCCCTCCCCTCCCCCCCCTTTTTTTTGCTGTTGAACCTTTTCTCCTTTGTGTGAGATGTTTCTCGACCCACCCACCGTGTCTGAAAAGATAGACATGGCTGCTGTCGTGAAATCTAACAACCCCTTCTTGACCTTCACAAACACAAGCTGTCGTTCTCATCACCCTTGTTTGTTTCTCGGTTGCTGATTTGGGCACGAAACGGATCCCGCCGAACGTTAATTAAAACCATCATGCTGTTGAAAATATAAAGGTGGTCAGAACGGCTCTTGATTTGGGTAGCTGCACAGTTCCGTTTGCCGTGGCCTTTCAGGAGTCCAAATAAAATTCCTGTGATCTCAGCGAGTCCAACTGTATTACAGTTGGAAGGAACTGGGGGTTATTCATAAGCTGTTAACTATGGAAATATAGGTATGGATCAGGAAAAGCAATTGCCCTGATTCCCCGAAAATAAGACTCAACCAGAAAATAAGGCCTAGCATCATTTTTCAGGATCCTCGTAGTATAAGCCCTACCCCAGAAAATAAGCCCCAGTTAAGATCATCCGCAGATGGAGGAGTTTAGTACTGTATTTCCCCCCAAATAAGACCTAACCAGAAAATAAGCCAAAATATGTCTTTTGGAGCAAAAATTAATATAAGACCCGGTGTTATTTTGGGGAAAACACAGTACACACACACACATTGTTGAAATTCAGCATCAAATTGCCAACTTTGGACAAGAATCTTTTTTTAAAAAACCTTCTTTTTAAAGAAGTAAAATAAGCTATATGGAGCCTCAAAGAGATGTAATGCGATAGTCCCCAAACCGCTTCCAAATGGGATAAGATAGAAAATACTATCTGAGTATCCTTCAGCGGTGTCATCACAATGCCACCAGATAACATCCAAAGGGACAAAAGAAGAAGAAAAGAATCAATGCCTTCTTTACGAACAAAAAAAAATGTTATTTGCTTCTTGAACGGTTGATTGCTTCTTTTTTTGATGCCAAGTGATGTGAAAGCGATCCCGGATAGGAAGGACGAAGGATAGGAACAGAACAGGGACTTAGCTCCACCTTTCACCCAAGCACTAATGGGACAGCCGAACGGACCAACGCTATGGTAGAAAGATACTTACAATCATATATTTCATACCAACAGAATGATTGGGTCGACCTTCTTCCCTTTGAGGGAGCCGCCTATAATAACACCATACACAGTAGTACAGGGTATACACCTTTCCAAATAGTATCAGGTGAGGATTTCTCTGCTATCCCCGAGCTTGATGACCAAATACCAGACCAACACAAACCCGCTGAATGGATAGAAAAAATAAAAAGGATTTGGCCACACGTAAAAACTGCCTTAACAAAAGCCTCAGCAGCATATAAAAAATATGCTGATAAAATAGATGTGACCATTTCCCACCGTTTCGAACAGTGGACAAATATACCCTCTCCGAATTAAGTAGAACTTCGGCTCAATTGAAAGAATTTAGTTTAATTGTTCGTATTGTCAGGAAATTCCTCCTTATGTCCAGGTTGGATCTGCCTCGGATGAGCTTCCACCCGTTGCTTCTTATCCTGCCCTCAGGTGCTTTGGAGAATAAGTGGTCGCCATCTTTTTTGTTTTGTTTTGTTTTTTAATTTGATTTATATGCCGCCCTTCTCCGGAGACTCAGAGCGGCTTACAATGCGTTAAGCAATAGCCTTCATACTTTTGTATATTTATATTTATACAAAGTCAGCTTATTGCCCCCAACAAACTGGGTCCTCAATTTACCCATCTTATAAAGGATGGAAGGCTGAGTCGACCTTGAGCCTGCCTGGGATTGAACTCACAAGTAATTGCAGCAGCTGGATCTTAAATGCTGCCTTTGTAGGAGGCATTACTCCCCTACGCTACTCAGGCTCATCTTCTCTCTGGCAGCCCTTAAAATATTGGTATCATTGGTATCATTGCTTGCCTTTGGAAGTTGTGGAACCTCGTCACTGGAGGCTTTCAAGAAGTGATTGCACTTCCATTTATCAAAAAGGGTATAGGGCAGGAGTGTCAAACTCAAGGGCCAGATCCGGCCAGCGGGGTGCTTAGATCTGGCCCACGGGGGCCACCCTGGAAACAGCAAAGGACTTGCCTGAGGTCCCTCTGCCAGCAAAAACGGAACTCAGGAGGGCTGCGTGTGGCCCTCACAAGCTCCGCTGTCAATGACAGAAGGTTGCAGGAGGCCATTGCAGCCCAAAATGGAGGTCACAAGGGGCCTCCTGAGCTCCATTTTCACTGGCATAGGTGGTAAATACCGGCTTGACTCCAATAACGAATATTGGTAACCCCTGAGGTAACTTCCTTTTATTAACGCATAACAGTGAGGCAACAGAACACACTCTGCCCAGAACTACTAACGAGCTCTTCTGACAGCTCTTATATACTGGCTGTCAGCCAGCTAAGCAATCACAACACTTAACCATTTAGTAGCCTCCAACAGGGGGCGTGACCCAGGGAACCTGCTCAGTACACAACAATAGGGTTTCAGGAGGCCGTTGTAGCCGAAAATGGAGCTCGGGAGCCCGTTTTCGCTGGCTGAGTGCTTGGGCCACCACAGGCGCCCCCAACATGAGTGACTTTGAGCTGGCCACACGCCCCTCCCCCAGTCACACACACCCAAGGTCAAACACAACTCTGATGCAGCCCTCAATGAAATAGAGTTTGACACGTCTGGTGTAGGGTCTCCTGCTTGGGCAGGGGGTTGGACTAGATGACCTACAAGGTCCCTTCCAACTCTGTTCATCTGTTAATGTCACCCATAATCATTCTCTTTGTTAGGGCTAAACCTACCTCCTTCGATCATACCATTTAGCTTCCAGAAGAGTCCTGACCATCTTTGTTGCTCTTCTCTACATTGTTTCTAGGGCAGTGATGGCTAACCTTTTTGCCATTGCGTGCCAAAAGCGGGGGGAGCGTGGTGGGGTCACTCGCACGTGTGCCCACATTCATAATTCTATGCCCCCCGCCCCCTGTACTCCCCCCGCTTTTGGCACGTTATGGCATGGTGGGCCTGGGAGGCTCTCCCCAGGCTCCAGAGCCTTTCTAGGAACCTGGGGAAGGCAAAAAGGGCTTTCCCCACCCTCCCATAGGCCCTCCGGAGGCCGGAAACAGTGTATTTTCTGACTTCTGGTGGGCCCAGAAGGCCCAAAAATCAGCTGGCTGGTGCATGCATGCATGTCGGAGCTGAGCTCGTGTGTCCACTGATATGGCTCCGTGCGCCACCTATGGCACCCGGGCCATAGGTTCACCATTACGGTTCTAGGGCCTGAGCATTATTTCCCGTGTTATATTCTGTGTTTTCGTGATATCCTCAGCCCTGATTAACACAACATTTCGGCTCTCTGAGGCACTGAGGTCTCCTATCCTTGTTTAGATGACAGGCGGAGATCCATTCGCCACATACCATCTGCCACCTTTTCACGATTATGCCGTCAAGACACAGATTATTCTCCTCGATAATCATTCATTTGGGAAGGAATTGACAAAATTAAAAAAAAGAACACAAGCATATAAGGAACAGTTGAGGGAACTAGGTACATCTTGTCTAACAAAGATAAGTAGGGGGTGACATGTCTAACAATATTTAAGGGGATGCCACAGAGAAGAGGGGGTGTCCACCTATTCATAGAATCAAAATCATGTGAAGTCTTAGTACCGCTTTATAAAGTCTTTAGTAAGGCCACACCTGGACTACTGCATCCAGTTTTGGTCACCCCATCACAAGAAAGATGTTGAGACTGGAAGAAGTGCAGAGAAGAGCAACTAAGAGGATTAAAGGCCTGGAGACAAAAAAAATATGAAGAATGGTTGCAAAATTTCGGTATGGCTAGTCTAGAGAAAAGAAGGACTCCGTCAGGTGGGGGGTGGGGGGTGGGGGTGGGGACATGACTGCAGTATTTTAGTTTTTGAGGGGCGGCCACCAAGAAGAAGGAGTCAATTTATTTTTCAAAGCACCAGATGGCAAATCAAGAAACAATGGATGGAAACTAATCAAGGAAAGAAGCAAGCTTAGAATTAAGGAGAAACTTGAATAAAGGACAATTAACTGGTGGAACAATTTGCCATCTGAAATTGTGGACGATTCATCACTGGAGGTTTTTAAGAAGAGACTGGACAGTCACTTGTCTGAAATGGTACAGGGTCTCCTGCTTGGGAAGGGTCTTAGATTAGAAGACCTCCAAGGTCCCTTCCAGCTCTGTTGTGATTGATTGATTGATTGATTGATATTCTCCAAAGCACCTGAAGGCAGGACAAGAAGCAATGGATGGAAGCTTATTAAAGAGAGATCCCACCTAGCATTAAGGAGAAATTTTCTGACAGTGAGAACAATTAACCAGTAGAACGACTTGTCTCTAGAAGTTATGGGTGCTCCATCAATGGAGATCTTCAAAAAGACTGGACAACCATTGATCCAGATTTCTAGCTTGAGTAGGGGGATTGGATTATTTTAATCAACTGTCTTAATCAAGAGCCAAGAGGTTCACATCATACTAAGCTTTGGGAGAGCTGCCATCATTGCAACTGAATCATAAGTTCCAGTTGTCCAGTTCCATGGAGAGGTCTGTCATAAGTTCAAATGGTCACTAAATGGCTGGTTATTAAGAAAGGACCACCTTTAAATGCCTATCCATGGTTTATGTAGGTTTTTTTTTAGGGATTATAAGAAGCAGCTGAACAATTTGGAGAGTTGAACTAAAGAGGCCAAGAAGCATCGTAAGGGAATGAACATTCACACAATTGTTTTCACGGAAAACCTATATGGGTAGTCCTCAACTGACGACCACAACTGAGCCCGAAATTTCCATTGCTAAGCAGGGACAGTTGTTAAGTGAGTTTTGCTCCATTTTACGACCTTTCTTGTTGCAGCTGTTAGGTGAAACACTGTGGTTGTTAAGCTGTTAATATGGGCACATATTACCACATGTGGTGGACATGCAAAAAAGCAAAGGAATTTTGGCAACGGATTCAGATGTGGTTAGAAAAAAAAATGGTTGGACAAAGATTAGAATTTAAACAAGAAATATTTTTATTAGGAATCATAACAGAGGGCTATAGTAAAGGGTCAACATATTTAATATTACACATTGTAACAGCAGTGAGAATGGTATATGCCCAACAATGGAGAAGTGAAAATATACCTTTAGAAAGGGAGATAATAAAGAAAACATTGGTTTGCGCTGAATTGGATAAATTGATGTTAGAATTAAAAAATAAAGAGAGACAGACTATCGTGATATATGGAATAGATTTTATCAGTGGTTGGAACTGAGAGGTGGGAGTTGGAACAGGAAATAATCAGGATTTGTAGACACGAAATGTGGTGTAATATATGTAAATATAAATGAGTATAGTGGGCAGAATAATTGCATATTATCAGTAATGTATGATGAGTATATATCCGTGATGGCGAATCTATGGCATGTGTGCCATAGGTGGCACGCATAGCCATATCAGTGGGCACACGAGCTCAGCTCCGGCGGTCATGCGCGTGCCGGCCAGCTGATTTTTGGGCCTTCTGGGCCTACCAGAAGTAGGGAAACAGGCTGTTCCCTGCCTCCGGAGGGCCTCGGGGGGTGGTGGGGAAGGCCCATTTCTCTCTCTCCCCAGCCTCCAGAATTCTATTTTCCGGTGGGACCGGAAGTTGGCAAAGGGGCCATTTTCAGCCTCCAGAGGGGCTCGGGGGGGGGGGGGGGGAGAAGCTGTTTTCGCCCTCCCCAGACTCCTAGAAAGACTCTGGAGGATGGGGAGAGCAAAAAACAGGCATTCCGGTTCCACCAGAAATTGGCAAACAGGCCTTTTTTGGGCGGGGGGGAGGCTGTTTTCACCCTCTCCAGACTCCTAGACACCCCCCCTCCCCATTCTTAGCACGTGATGGCAAAAGGGTTAGCCATCACTGGTATATCTGATATTTGCTTTATATTTTAGTGTGTATGGCGGAGATAACGCCAGGATGGTCGCACTGTGTCCAATATTTTAATATGAATAAAAAAAAATTAAAAAAGAATTTAGCAGCAAAACGTTGTTAAGTGAATCTTGCTTCCCCGTTGACTTTGCTTGTCAGAAGGTCCCAAAAAGGGATCATGTGACCTTGAGACACAGTAACCTTCTTAAGTATGAACCAGTTGCCATGTATCCAGGTTTTGGTCATATGACCGGGGTCATGCCGCAACAGTCATAAGTGTGAAAAATGGTCATAAGTCTCTCTTTTCAGTGCCGCTGTAACTTCAAATGGTCCCTAAACAAACTCAAGGACTACCAAGGTTAACTATACTTGACCGAAAATCAAAGACTGGAAAATATCCAAGATTGAAGATTTACCTCATGATTAAATTAAATGTTGAATAGCTAATGTGCTGGATTTATATTAAAAGCATTTGTGGACGGCAGTAATTTTAATTAGACTTTGAGAAAGGGAGCACTGAGCCAAACGTAGCATTAAGTGGCAAGTTATCTCCAGACCCACAAAGACACTGCGTAAAATTGCTGCGAAAATGTTTTGAAATTTTCTTTCTTCGTGACGATGTAGAAACAGCGTGGAAAATAGCCCAAAGCACCGATGTCTTTATTTAGTGTTTGCTGTTCACCGGTTTGAAGAAATTATTACATTATGAGGAATATCTGTCAAAGATCCAGCTGGGGATTTAGATTCAGAGATACAGTAGTTTCTTATAGAATTAATAATGTTTGATATTGGACCCTTAGGTTAATTTTATTCTTCATTTTTGGCTGCTAAGAGTAATCAGTTTATAGCTAAGCAGGAGGTGGAAAATTTTTTTTTGCACTAATGGACTTCACTGTCTTTCTCATTGGAGGCTCATGGAATTATTACGATGAATAATTATTTAGTCTTGGACTACAGCGAATTACACCAACAGATAAGTGCATTTTAAGCATCTGGGATGCAATTTGTTCCTTTCCAACTCACCGCAGAGACAGAGAACATTAAAAACCAATATATAGGTCTTAAAACCAAGGGATAGAATAAGACAATCTTAAATACAAGTCTAATGAATTCATCAATCAGCCCCCTCTGCCTTTGTACTCTGGCAGATACTATCAAATTAAAAAAAAAAAAGCCAATATGAAAAGTTCAAATTAACTTTCAACTGGAGAGAACAGATCTGTTTCATCCAATGAGTACAATGAAATGCATAATCTTCTATTAAGAAGGCGAAGATGAATTTTGCAAAATTCACCTTTCTTGGAAAACTTGAGTTTTTACCAGCGCTTAGAACCCTTTTTCATTCCGTTTATACAAATAGTCCTCGACTTATAACAGTTCATTTAGTGACTATTCGGCCCCTTTTCACACTTACGACCTGCGCAACATCCTCGTGTGATCAAAATTCAGATTCTCGGCAACTGACTCATATTTATGACGGTTGCAATGTCCTAAGGTTAGGTCAGTGGTGGGTTGCCCCCGGTTCGGACCGGTTCGCAAACCGGTGGGTAGTAAAACCGGTGGGAAGCTCCACCCACCGCCCCAGATGTCGTCATTGGCGATCTGAAGCAAGGCACGCGAACGAAGTGAGTGCGCGTGGGCGATCCCACTGCGAACCATTAGTAAAGGTAAGTAGAACCCATCTCTGGGTCAGATGATTCTGTTTTGCGACCTTCTGACAAGCAAAGTCAATGGCAGAGGTGGCATTCAGCCGGTTCGGACAGGTTCGGCCGAATTGGTAGCGGAAATCGCAGGTAAATCTGCCCACCCATCCTGGCTCTATGCTGTTCTATTTAGGCACGTTTTTGAGGCCAGGCATATGCACAGAAAGCTAGGCGCATGTGTGGATGGGACGCATGCGAGTGAAGCTAGCTCACTTGTACGTGTACACTCATTTGTGAACCGGTAGGGAAAGTACCCCATTTTTCAGAGTATAAGACACACTTTTTTTCCCTCCTAAAAGAGGCTGAAAATTTGGGCGTGTCTTATACTCCAAATGTAGCTTTTTCGAAGCTTTTTTTCAGCCCTAACAAGGCGCTAGCGAGTGAAGCGGTCTTCGCCTGCTCCCTCTGACTCTCAGCTGTGCTTTAGAAGGTTTTTTTCAGTGAAGCGATCTTCCGTGCTTTGCCTGCTCCCTCCGACTCTCAGCTGTGAAGGTTTTTTTCAGCCCTAAGGAGGTGCTAGCGAGTGAAGCGATCTCCGTGCTTTGCCTGCTTTTCTCATTGCTTCTCTCTCCAAAGATCAGTTGTGCTTCAGAAGCTGTTTTTTATCCCCAAGCAGGGGATAAAAACCAGCAAACTAATGTGCTGACCAGTGGTGGGTTCCTCCCGGTTCCGCCCAGTTCCGCCGAGCCGGTAGCGATGACGATATGGTGTCACCGAAATGGTTCTCCCCCCCCACCCCATCCACTCCCCACGTTATTATTACCTTTATTTGGCCCCACCCCCAATCTATTGCTGCCTCCTGAGTCCCAGCTGATTGGCTAGAAGGAAAAAAACTGTTTAAACTCTTGCCGTGGGGCTTCAAAGGGCCGCCCTACAGCTGATCAATGATAAAAGGCAGTTTGGTGCTAGACCGGTGCCTCCAAAAACAAATGAGTAGACTAGTGCCTGCAAAAATAAATGGGTAGACCAGTACAGCTCTGAAAGCAGTTAAAAGCCTGGTAGACCAGTACCTCTGCTAAATCCTAAAGAATTGTCACATGACCATCAAACCACGCTCACAAAATAAGCCACGCCCACAGAACCGCTAGTAAAAAAATTTAGAACCCACCCCTGGTGCTCATGCTGACCAGACTAAGGACGCTAGCCAGATGAATACCTGGTAGGTAGATTTTCCCCTCCTTATTTTCCTCCCCAAAAAGTATGCTGCGTCTTATACTCCAGTGCGTCTTATACTCTGAAAAATATGGTAAGTGAATACCACCCCTGGTCAACGGGGAAAGCAGATTCACTCAACCGCATTACTAGCTTTACAGCTGTAGTGATTCACTTAACATCCGTGGTGAGAAAGGTCGTAAAACGGGGCAGAATTCTATTAACAACCGTCTCGCTTAGCAAGAGAAATTTTGGTCGTACGTTAAAGATTATCTGTAGTTCCCTGGTATGGATTATTCTTTTAGGTCTGAGCAGGCTGTGGTCCAATTTGATTCAATGGGATTTGGACCCCATTTTGACACCACGGGAAAACGGCATTGAAAGCAGTTTGTGTTGATTCAGATGTGTTTGAGCGGATTCGTCAAACCACGTGCAGTAGGTGCTGCAAATCGGCTTAAAGGGGGATCAAAGTTTGGAATATTTACACAGGCTTCATATTTTGTGTGGATTCGATCAACAGGAGACAGTCTCCCATCTTTGCTCTTTTTCGATCAATAGCTTGTTATGCTTCTGCATCATTTCTTCAGTTTCATGTCTCTTCGATTTTTCAGTATTTTTGCAAGTCCTTACTTGCCTTTTCGTCTCCTCTTCCTCCTCCTCCTCCTTCCCTTCCTCCTCGTCCTTCTCATCTTTCTTGGTTTCTCTTTCCTTCTTCTCCCCCTCATCCTTCTCCTTCTTCCCCATCCTCCTTCTCCTCTTCCTCTTCCTCTTCTTTCATTCCCTTTTCCTTCTTCTTCTTCTCCTCCTCCTCCCCCTCCCCTTCTTTCTTCTCCTCCTTCTCATCCTCTTCCTCTTCTCTTTCCCCCTCATCCTCCTTTCTCTTTCTCCTCTTCTGTCTCCTTCTTTTCCTCCTCCTTTTCCGTCTTCCCCTTCCCCAATTCCTCCTCTTTCTCCATTCTCTTCTCCTTCTCCTTCTCCTTCTCTTTCCCCTCCCCTTCCCTCCCCTTCTTTCTTCCCCTCTTTCTCTTTCTCCTCTTCTGTCTCCTCTTCCTCCTCCTTTTCCCTCTTCCCCTACTCCTTTTCTCCTCTTCCTCCATCCTCTTCTCCTTCTCTTTCTCCTTCTCCTCCACTCCCCTTCCTGTTCTTTTGCCCCTCCTTCTCTTCCTCTTCTCCTTCCTCCTCCGCCCCTCCGCCCCTTCTTTCTCTTTCTCCTCTTCTGTCTCCTCTTCCTCCTCCTTTTCCCTCTTCCCCTACTCCTTTTCCTCCTCTTCCTCCATCCTCTTCTCCTTCTCTTTCTCCTTCTCCTCCACTCCACTCCCCTTCCTGTTCTTTTGCCCCTCCTTCTCTTCCTCTTCTCTTTCTCCATTTCCTTCTTTTTCTCCACTTCTGTCTCCTTCTCTCCCTCCTCCTCCTCCTCTCCCTTCTCCTCCTTCTCTTTCTCTTCCTCTTTCCCATCCTCTTCCTCCTCCTTTTCTTCCTTCCCCTCCTCTCCCTCCCCCCTACTCTTCTGTCTCCTTCTTCTCTTCTCCCTTCTATTATTCTCCTTTGATTTCTATCTTATTTTCCTAGCCTGGGGGCACTCCGTGCAATTAAAAAATAAAAATCAAACCTAAGCAATTGAAATCTGATAAAGATAGTTAACCTTCACTATTAATTAATTCAAACTGGAGTCAGGGTGGCAGGGTAACCAGACTAAATAGGAAGGTTTTTACTCTTTTCCTAAATCGAGAAAGGAGATGCCAAGTACAAATACTAAAAGCACATAGTGCTTAGTTCTAGGTTGTTTCTCTCCTTGATTAGTTTCCACCCATTGCTTCTTGTCCTACCCTCAGGTGCTTTGGAGAACAGCTTGATTCCCTCTTCTTTCTGGCAGCCCCTCAGATATTGGAAGACTGCTACCACGTCTCCCCTAGTCCTCCTTTTCATTAAACTAAAGGTAAAGGTTCCCCTCGCACATATGTGCTAGTCGTTCCCGACTCTAGGGGGCGTTGCTCATCTCCGTTTCAAAGCTGAAGAGCCAGAGCTGTCCGAAGACATCTCCATGGTCATGTAGCCAGCATGACTCAACGCCAAAGGTGCACAGAGCGCTGTGACCTTCCCACCATAGGTGGTCCCTATTTTTTCTACTTGCATTTTTTACGTGCTTTCGAACTGCTAGGTTGGCAGAAGCTGGGACAGTTAATGGGAGCTCACCCCGTTACGCGGCACTAGGGATTCGAACCGCTGAACTGCCGATCTTTCGGCACCCATTCTTCATATGTTTCACCCTCCCCTCCCCTCACCATCTTTATTGCTCTTTCTAGAACAGGGTTGTCAAACTCAGATCTGGCCCGCGGGGCCAACCTGAAAACAGCGACAGACCGGCCTGTGGTGTTTCTGCCAATGAAAACAGAGCTGGGGGTGGGGAGCACTCCAGTTTTTGCTGGCAGAGCGCTGCAGGAGGAGGTGCCAGCCGAAAATGGAGCTGGGGGGGGCACGCCAGTTTTCGCTGGCAGAGCGCTGCAAGAGGATGTCCCAGCTGAAAATGGAGCTGGGGAGGGCACGCCAATGGAGCTGGGGAGGGCACACCAGTTTTTGCTGACAGAGCGCTGCAGGAGGATGTCCCAGCCAAAAACGGAGCGGGGGGGGCACACCAGTTTTCGCTGGCAGAACGCTGCAGGAGGATGTCCCAGCTGAAAATGGAGCTGGGGAGGGCACGCCAATGGAGCTGGGGAGGGCACACCAGTTTTTGCTGACAGAGCGCTGCAGGAGGATGTCCCAGCCAAAAACGGAGCGGGGGGGGCACACCAGTTTTCGCTGGCAGAGCGCTGCAAGAGGATGTCCCAGCTGAAAATGGAGCTGGGGAGGGCACGCCAATGGAGCTGGGGAGGGCACACCAGTTTTTGCTGACAGAGCGCTGCAGGAGGATGTCCCAGCCAAAAACAGAGCGGGGGGGGCACACCAGTTTTCGCTGGCAGAGCGCTGCAGGAGGATGTCGCAGCCAAAAATGGAGCCTGGGGAAGGGGGCTCCCAGGCCACCCCAGGTGCCCCAGACACGAGTGACATCGAGCTGGCCACACCCACTCTGGCCACATCTACACACACACACTCCGCCAAGCTCAAACACAACCCTGATGCGGCCCTCCATGAAACTGAGTTCGACATTAGAGTCTCCACATCTTTTTTTTAACGTTGCGGTGACCAAAACTAGACGCAACACTTCCAAGCGTGGTCTTCCCAAGGTGTCATAAAGCGCTAGTAACACTTGACGAAGCTTTCCTCCCCGCTCACACAACACAGGCCAGATGGTCCTCCATTAAAAGGGATGTTTAAAAGCAGAGCCCGGGCTGTGCCATCTCTACGACGTCCACGGTGGGCTGAAGGATTGAGATCCATAATAGAGCTGCCAAGACGGAGACATCTTAATGATTGAAGTATCTATAAATAATTGAGTCCTCGTAGCCGAAGCTGAGCAACCTTTGGCCTCTGTATTATTCATCTCCCTTAATAAAATGTTCTGGTGGTACACGGAGAATCAACAAGGGTTTTAGTCAATGCTCAGGACGGTGTTGATATTGGAACCGATTAATGTTGTCTGCTGGTAACAAATGATAAATGGCCGCCTTGTCAGGCCGTCTGGCTTGGCGCCTGCAGCCTTACACAATCGTTTGGATATCAGCTAAGGCTTCCTACTAGCTTGCCACCCTGCTGTGATGTATCATCATCAATTCGTTGCAAAAGATGGGAGTTCGGTAAATAGCCACCCGCCGCTGAAAGCTAACTGGATATTTATTTTTGGGGGTGGGTGTGTGGGGAGTTTGGATTGCAAAGGTCAGTTATGCATATTTGATCTAGATTGCTTCTGAGCTGGGTTTTTTTTTAGTAAAAAAACAGCCTGAAATTCCAAAATGGTAATTTAATAATATGGCAGGACTGTCTTCCTTCCTTCCTTCCTTCCTTCCTTCCTTCCTTCCTTCCTTCCTTCCTTCCTTCCTTCCTTCCTTCCTTCCTTCCTTCCTTCCTTCCTTCCTTCCCTTCCTTCCCTTCCTTCCCTTCCTCCCTCCCTTCCCTTCCCTTTCTTCGCCTCTTCTGCCTTACTTCCTTTTTTCCTTTTTCCCTCTCTTCTTTATGCTCCCTCCCTTCCTCCACTTGCCCTCCCTCTTCTCTCTTTTCCTTCCTTCCTTCCTCCCTTCCTTCTTCCCTTGCTCCCTTCTCTTTCTCCCCCTCTTCTGCCTTCCTTCCTTTGTTCCTCCTTCCTTCCCTCCATCCTCCTTCCCTCTCCCTCTTCCATCCCTTCCATCCTCCTTCCCTCCCTCTTCTCTCTTTTCCTTCCTTCATTTCTCCCTCCCTTCCTTTTCTCCCTTTCTTCCCTCTTCTTCTTTCCTTCCTTTGTTCCTCCTTCCCTCCCTTCTTTATCCTCCTTCCCTCTTTTCCATATTCCCTCCCTCTTCTCTCTTTTCCTTCCTTCCTTCCTCCCTCCCTTCCTTTTCTACCTTTCATCCCCTCTTCTGCCTTCCTTCCTTTGTTCCTCCTTCCTTCCCTTCATCCTCCTTCCCTCTCCCTCTTCCATCCCTTCCATCCTCCTTCCCTCCCTCTTCTCTCTTTTCCTTCCTTCATTTCTCCCTCCCTTTCTTTTCTCCCTTTCTTCCCTCTTCTTCTTTCCTTCCTTTGTTCCTCCTTTCCTCCCTTCTTTATCCTCCCTCCCTCTTTTCCATATTCCCTCCCTCTTCTCTCTTTTCCTTCCTTCCTTCCTCCCTCCCTTCCTTTTCTACCTTTCTTCCCCTCTTCTGCCTTCCTTCCTTTGTTCCTCCTTCCTTCCCTTCTTTATCCTCCCATCTCTTCCTCTTCCCTCCCTCCTTCTCTCTTTTCCTTCCTTTCTTCCTCCCTCTTTCCCTCCCTCCCTCTCTTCCTTTTCTTTTTCTTCCTTCTCCTCCCTCCCCCCCCGCCCTACTTTGGAGATATTTGTGATTTTTCTCTTCAAAAACCTTTAATAATGCTTGTAAGCAGGGAGGGAGCTGATTGCTTGAAAATCCCGTCTCTCAATTCCTCCTTCACACAGTTGTGAAATTTTGCCAGCCCAGCCTTTAACCGCATGCTGATTTCATCTTGGATCACCAACACAGAAAAAAGGATTTGGAAATTAGAAACAAATGAGCTTCTTTGCCAAACATATTGCAGATAACACTGAACTCGTTACACTTTCTGGTGTACAACAGAGTCAGGATAGGAAGTATCATCTACTACTTTACTCCTACTTTGGCAGCTCAACTTTCTGGTCTGTTTTGATTTTCTAAAGATTTAACAAACAAACAAAAAAAGATCTGCTGGACATAGGATTGCATTATGAGACATTTTTGACAAATGCCCAAGATCTCTCAAGAGATTTTTTTTTTCCTCATTTCGGTTTACGTGGTCAGAATCTCCATTTCTTTTACAGGAGGGGTCTCCAAACTTGGCAGCTTTAAGACTTGTGGACTTCTACTCCCAGAATTCCCCAGTCAGGTATGTCGGGTATAGAGAATTCTGGGAGTTGCAGTCCATAGGGTCTTAAAGCTGCCAAAATTCAACATCCCTGAGACAGAGGGACAGAGTTGATTCAAAGCTGTAAGAGCCTAGGTTTGAAAGCTGCAAAGAATGAATGAACCTATTGTAAGCGGAGGACTACTTTTAATGCAGAGAATGAATGTGTGAATCACAAACGGAGTTTCAAATGACCAAGACTGATTTAAGGATGGCAGCATCTCTATTATGAACATCAAGTTATGGAGGAAGGGAGTTTAATACTATAGGTCAGTGATGGCTAACTTTTTGCTGTCGCATGCCAAAAGTGGGGGGAGCGCGGGGAAGGTTGCGCACATGCGTGCCCACGTGCAATGCCTCCCGCGCCCCACCCCCCACTCATAGGCACACAGCCCCCTGCGTTTCTCCCGCTTTTGGCACGCGATGGCCCAGTAGGTCTGTTTTCGCCCTCCCCAGGCACCAGAGGCTTTCTTGGAGCTTGGGGAGGGTGAAAATGGCCTTCCTCACCACCCCAGAGGCCCTCTGGAGGCCGGAAATGGCTAGTTCCCCAACTTCCGGTGGGGCTGGCTGGCATGCGCATGTGCGCTGGAGCTGAGCTAGGGAAAGGCTGGTGTGCCCACAGCTATGGCTCAACGTGCCACCTGTGGCACATGTGCCATAGGTTCGCCATCACGGCGATAGGTAGTCCTCCACTTACAACAGTTGATTTAGTGACCATTCATAGTTACAACGGCTCTGAAAAACGTGATCTATGACCATTTTTCACACTTACAACTGTTGTAGCATCCCCATGGTCATGTGATCAAAATTCAGACCCTTGGCAACTGACTCATATTAATGACGGTTGCAGTGTCCTGGGGTCACGATTGTAGGCTTTTTAATTTTCCACTTGGTTATCAGCCCTTAATACACGTAATCCTCGACTTACAACAGTCCGTTTAGTGACTGTTCAAAGTTACGGCGGCCGTGAAAAAAGTGACTTACGACCGTTTTTCACCCTTACGACCGTTGATTAAAATTCGGATGCTTGGCAACTGGTTCCTGTTCATGACGGTTGTAGTGTGTCTTGGGAGGAGGGGTCACCTGATCCCCTTTTGTGACCTTCTGACAAGCAAAGCCAATGGGGAAATCCAGATTCACTTTAGAGGTTTGGACCGGTTCGCCCGAACCGGTAGTAAAAAAATGCTATCAGTTCGAATGAACCAGTATTTCTGACGATCAGCTGTGCTTCGCGATTTATATTCGTTAGAAAGCAGGAAATCCTACTTTCCAGCTAAATTGCGTGGCACAGCTGTTCCCTCCCTTCAGTGTTCTACTTACCTTAGAAAAGGCTTCTTAATCCTCCTTTTTCAGTGCTGTGCGGTAGCGCCTATGGTATGCATGTGTGCAAAGCGGATGTTTGGCGCGCACGTGCACACGCGGCAAACCGGTAGCAAAGCGAACCGGTAGCAGACTTCGGAGCATTTCACCCCTGATTCGTTTAACAACTAACTTAAGAAATGCAACGGTTCACTGAACAGCTGCGGCAAGAAAAGTTGTAAAATGGAGGCAAAATTCGCCGAGCAAATGTTTCCCTTAGCAACATAAATCTGAGACTCAATTGTGGCCGTAATTTGAGGATTACCGGTATGTCACACATTTTTTTTTCTCCGATTTTCCCCTTCGCTCTTCGCTCTTCAAAATCCCTCCTTGCTTCCTCCTCTGTTTTTACAAAATTGCACTTCGAAGCCGGAAGTGGCTTCCATTTGCTGCAGAGGGACAGTTATGCAACCTTGTTGATTCCAGAAGACACCCGAGGTTCTCTGGTAGAAGTAGGGAAATGTTTCACTGATGCAATAAGTCCGTAATAGACGAGTCGGGCATATTACAGCTCTATTACGAGGGCCAAGCGCTTACAAATCCCATCCCTGTGGTAGCCCTAAAATCATCTTTCATGGAACGAGAAACGGAGAATCGCATCGTGAGCTGATCTCGGCATCGCGAAACGGAAGAGGACGAGACACCGAAGGGGTAAAAAAAAACCACACACACACACACACACACACACACACACACACACACACACACACACACAAAAAGAGAAGAAAATAACCAGGATATCCACATTTCTTGAGATGGAAACCATTCCTGGTTTCAGGAAGGCCGTTACGGCATGGTTATTCCGAAGGATCTTGCGTTGTGCAGTGTTGTGATTGTGCTTCCTTTGGTGGGGAAAGAAATATTCTTTGATTTTGAGACACATCGGTGAGTGTTCTTGCGGCTACATTCGGGTAATGTTACTGATTCGTGATCTTATTATTGTACTGTCGAGTGTTTTTAAGGTTTGCAGAGGTGGGAATCAGTAGTGGGTTTCAATTTCGGTTGCTACCGGTTCGCTCACGGGCATGGACACACACGCGTGCAATGCTTCTGTGCATGCACAGAGACGTCCAGGCGGGTGGGCCGAGCGTCCCGCCGCCGCCACTATCAGTTCTTCCGATCCAGAACGAACCAGTAGCAATCCACCACTGGTTGGAATGTATGGTGCTTAGTTTCTCAGCCATCCGAATCATGGTTTCCCCAAAGGTGCTTTTTCAAGAGGCAACTGGACATTCATTCTTTTTTTTCGTGAAGACCTTTCGCTTCTCATCCAAGAAGCTTCTTCAGTTCTGAATGAATGGTGGTGAACGGAAGGATTTCTGTTCCTTGCGGTCATCTGGTTGTTAGTACTCCCTCTGAGGGTCGTTGAGGCCACTCTGAGGTTTATCTGTGCCCTCGACGTCACCTGAGTAGTGCAAATGGGTGTGGAGACTTCTTGGAACTGCTGAAAGGACCGTGTTGTAAACAGGAGATGGGGGGGGGTTGTATTTCCTCCCCCCTCCCATTGAGAACAGGCTGTTTAATTTTAATGACCCCACTTTCAAATCAGTCTTGTCTGTAGAAGTCATATGCATTTAAACTGAAGATACATCGTGGTCACCACGATGTAAACAAGATGTGGAGACTCTAGAAAGAGTGCCGAGAAGAGCAACAAAGAAGATTAGGGGACTGGAGGCTAAAACATATGAAGAACGGTTGCAGGAACTGGGTATGTCTAGTTTGATGAAAAAAAGGATCAGGAGTGATATAATAGCAGGGTTCCAATATCTCAGGGGCTGCCCCAAAGACGAAGGAGTCAAGCTCTTCTCCAAAGCACCTGAGGGCAGGACAAGGAGTAACAGGTGGAAACTAACCAAGGAGAGAAGCTACCAAAAACTAAGGAGAACTTTCCTAACAGTGAGAACAATTAATCAGCGGAACAACTTGCCTCCAGAAGTTGTGAATGCTCCAACACTGGAAGTTCTTAAGAAGAGGTTGGATGACCATTTGTCTGAAGTGATGTAGGGTTTCCTGCCTGGGCAGGGGGTTGGACTAGAGGACCTCCAAGGTCCCTTCCAGCCCTGTTATTCTATTCTATCCCTCTCTCGTTTCTGCAGGGGTGATATTCCAAAGGGAAGGAGCTACCACTGAGAAGGCCCTTTTTGGGATCCTGCCAGACGTATCTCCTTAGGGGACAGGATCGGCAACATTCCTTGTCTTCCTGCTCCAATGCATTGGGTGGATGTCACCAGAAAGAGATGGTCCTTCAGATAACCTTTCTTGATGTCCTTCTTGACCTTCTTATCCAACTCCAGGAAGTCACTATTTTCTAGTCATTAACTGGCACCACCGAACACATATCCTCTGGTTAATGAATGAATCCATTTTTCTGGGTAAGCACAGCATATTTTGCTGGTTGTAGCTGCCCCACACCCCAAAAAATAGCTACCCAATTTTATTAGTAACTGCATTTGCATGGAACATCCATACCTCCGCTGGGACAGTTATTCCTCTGGCCTAAGCAATCAATCAGAATAGAGCTTAGGAAGGGACCTTGGAGGTCTTCTAGTCCATCCCCCTGCTTAAGCAGGAGACCCTATACCCATGATGGCGAACCTATGGCACAGGTGGCACACGGACCAATATCAGTGGACACGCGAGCATTGCCATAGCTCAGCTCCAGCACACATGTATGCACCAGCCAGCTGATTTTGGGGCCTTTCGGTCCCACCGGAAGTTGGGAAATGGGCTGTTTCCGGCCTCCGGAGAGCGTCCACGGGTGTGGGGAAGGCCATTTTCGCCCTCCCCAGGTTCCTAGAAAGCCTCTGGAGCCTGGGGAGGGTGAACAATACCAGGCCCACTATGCCATGATGTGCTAAAAGTGGAGGGCGCAGGGGCGGGACGCATTGAATTATGGGTGTGGGCACACACACGTGCGCGACCTCTCCGCGCTCTCGCTTTTGGCACGCGACGGCAAAATGGTTAGCCATCACTACCCTATACCATTTCAGACAAGTGACTGTCCAGTCTCTTCTTAAAATCCTCCCCTGATGAAGCACCTACAATTTCTGAAGACAAGTTGTTCCTATTTTAGTCACTGTTAGGAAGTTTCTCCTGAGTTCCAGGTTGCTTCTCTCCTTGATGAGTTTCTACCCATTGTTTCTTGTCCTGCCTTCTGGTGCTTTGGAGAATACTTTGACCCCCTCTTCTTTGGGGCAGCTCCTCAGATATTGGAACACTGCTATCATGTCATCCCTAGTCCTTCTTTTCTCTTCCAAAATCCTGCAACCATTCTTCATATGTTTTAACCTCCGGGCTTTTAATCATCTTAGTTGCTCTTCTTTGCACTTTTTCCAAAGTCTCAACATCTTTTTTTTTTTGTTTGTTTGTAATGTGGTGACCAAAACTGGACGCCGTATTCCAGGTGTGGCCTTACTAAAAGCTTTATAAAAGCGGTGCTAATCCTTCACATGATTTTGATTCTTAACCTCTGTTTATACAACAGGTTAAGAAGGATGAACGAGGATCTTATTTCAGCTGGTTTGCATTCTTGGATTTTTTTTAGGGTGTGAGAGCTGTTCCGTGTCCATTTTATGAGGGTTGCAAGCTTCCACGCAGAAATCTGAGGCAATTGAACTCAAAATGAGGCAGCCTGCATTATTTAGGTGTCAGCGTCTCCTGCCCAGGAATTTGGAACATTAACGGTGTTTTTCCCCTAAATATTTCTGCACTTCTTTTAAGGGCAAAAACACCCCTCTGACCCTTCTCTTGTCTCTGACTTTTGGAAATTAAAAAGAATTATAGTCATTAATGCTTGCAGGAATAACAATTAAACCATCATTAGAATAATAACTGTTGCGTGGATGGAATGAAATCAAGCTTTTTATTTCTCTCTCTCTCTCTCTCTCTCTCCCAGGCAAAATAGCTGCATATGAGTCTATTAACCGTTTGGTCACATCTAAAGTGTTTCTGTATTAAGAGAAAAAGTTATATGTATAACAAAAAGGAGATGATAAATGATAGACAGACAGACAATGATAGATTGATAGTAAATAAATAGACAGAGATAGATAGATAGATAGAGAGAGAGAGAGAGAGAGAGATAATAGATAGATAGAGACTGAAATAGAAGATAGAGAATAAAATAGAATTCTTTATTGACCAAGTGTGATTGGACACACAAGGAATTTTCAGTGTACATCAAAGAAAAGACATATTCGTCAAGAATCATAAGATACCCTAAGGTAAAATAAGACATCCCTTGATAATAAGCCCAATCCGGCTTTTGAGAGCATGCATTAAAATAATCCCCCCCCCGAAAATAAACCCTCCCCGAAAATATTTAAACGCATGAGCCCTGCCATTTCCTCTGGTTTCCTCCATGCACCCCAAAATAATAAGACCTCCCTGAAAATAAGGCCAAGCGCTTATTTCAGGGTTCAAAAAAAATATAAGACAGGGTCTTATTTTCAGGAAAACATGGTACAACACTTAATGATAGTCATAGGGAACAAATAAGCAATCAAATCATACTAGGAAACAGTCAATATAAATCGTAAGGATAGCAGCAACAAGGTGGTATAGATGATAATAGATGGATAGAGAGAGAGAGAAAGACAGACAGACGGACAAAGAAGATAGAAAAATAGATGATGATAGGGAGAAAGAGAAATAGAAGATAAATAGATGATGATAGAAGAGAGAGAGAAAGAGATAGAAGATAGAGAAATAAATGATAAACAGAAATAGAAGATAGATAGATGAGAGAGAGAGAGAGAGAGAGAGAGAGAGAGAGAGAGAGATGTTTTCTGAGATTTTCGCTGGTGTTTGTATGTAGGTCTTTGGTTATTCGGGTTTTCTCCCGTGTAAAATTGGAAGTTTTTTTGCTTCCAATTGCTCCTAGAAGCATGAAGCCAAAAACACCAGCCTGAAGATGACGAATGAGACTTCGTCAGAACGTCGCCAAGACACTTCCAATTTTACACGGGAGAAAACCCGAATAACCAAAGACCTAGATAGATAGATGGATGGATGGATGGATGGATGGATGGATGGATGGATGGATGGATGGATGGATGATATAGAAATGTTTCAATAGCAGGAGCTCTTTGCTGCACAACACATAATTTATAATTTATTTATTTTATAGATGTATTATTCATATCTCGGTCCAAAAACTAGCTTAATAAATGCTTAAGAAGCATGTCCCTCTGCATTTAGCTTAGCTATTCCCCAGTTAAGCATAGAACTGATTCGTTCCATTTTTTAAAAACAACAACAACAATAATACTGCTTATCCTAGTACGAACCTCCAAGGAGTCCAGTATATTAAAATACCTTTTTCTCAATTTTTGAAATGCAATAAAACGTGCAAAAGCTATAAGCCAGGTGGCCGGGAATCCTGGTGAACTAGGGTAATAAAAATTAGAATTAATAATTGATCAGATGTATATGCCAGGGACGCTGGGAGGTGTATGAAATGTTTAAAACAGCGGAAACAACCAGAAACAAGAAGGTAGCAGGGTGAGAAAGCAAGCAGGGGCAAGCGAAGATAACCCAACATACAGGTAATCCTTCAGTTACGATCGCAAATGGAACTAGAATCAGTCACTAAGTGCGGGAGTCGTTAAGCGAATCATGACTGATTTTGCAACCCCTTGATTAGTTTCCATTTTTGCTTGTCCTGCCTTCAGGTGCTTTGGAGAATAGCTTGACTCCCTCTTCTTTGTGGCGGTCCCTCAAATATTGGAAGACTGCTAGGAGTGGTGGGATGTAGAACAAAACCCCAGGTGTCCAGAGGAATAGAGAGGAGAGGAGGGAAGGGAAGGGAGAGGAATGGAATGGAATGGAATGGAATGGAATGGAATGGAATGGAATGGAATGGAATAGAACAGCATAGGAGTAGAGTAGAATAAGGAGTAGAGCAGAGCAGAGCAGAGCAGAGCAGAGCAGAGCAGAGCAGAGCAAGTAATAGAGTGGAGTGGAGCGGAACGGAACCGAACAGAACAGAACAGAACAGAACAGAACAGAACAGAACAGAACAGAACAGAAGAATGGAATGGAATGGAATGGAATGGAATGGAATGGAATGGAACAGCATAGGAGTAGAGTAGAATAAGGAGCAGAGCAGAGCAGAGCAGAGCAGAGCAAGGAATAGAGTGGAGTGGAACGGAACGGAACAGAACAGAATAGAAGAATGGAATGGAATGGAATGGAATGGAATGGAATGGAATGGAATGGAATGGAATGGAATGGAACAGCATAGGAGTAGAGTAGAATAAGGAGTAGAGTAGAGCAGAGCAGAGCAGAGCAGAGCAGAGCAAGGAATAGAGTGGAGTGGAGTGGAGTGGAGTGGAGTGGAGTGGAGTGGAGTGGAGTGGAGTGGAGTGGGACGGAACGGAACGGAACGGAACGGAACGGAACGGAACAGAACAGAACAGAACAGAACAGAACAGAATAGAAGAATGGAATGGAATGGAACAGCATAGGAGTAGAGTAGAATAAGGAGTAGAGTAGAGCAGGGCAGGGCAGAGCAGAGCAAGGAATGGAGTGGACTGGACTGGACTGGACTAGACTGGACTAGACTAGACTAGACTAGACTAGACTAGACTAGACTAGACTAGACTAGAATAGAATAGAATAGAATAGAATAGAATAGAATAGAATAGAATAGAATAGAATAGAATAGAATAGAATAGAATGCTCCAACACTGGAAGTTTTTAAGAAGGTATTGGATAACCATTTGTCTGGAGTGATGTAGGGTTTTCTGCCTAAGCAAGGGGTTGGACTTGAAGACCTCCAAGGTCCCTTCCAACTCTGATATTCTATTCCTGTGATGGCGAACCTATGGTATGCCTGCCACTGATGGCACGCTGAGCCATATCTGTGGGCACGCAAGTGTTGTCCTAGCTCAGCTCCAGCATGCATGCGCACGCCAGCCAGCTGATTTTTGGGCTTTCCGGGCCCACTGGAAGTCGAGAAACAGGCTGTTTCCAGCCTCCGGAGGGCCTCCAGGGTGGTGGGGAAAGCCGTTTTCACCCTCCCCAAGCTCCAAGAAAGCCTCTGGAGCCTGGGGAGGGTGAAAAACGGCCCAACGGGCCATCACGTGCCAAAAGTGGGGGGGAGCGCACACACATGCGTGGAGGGATAGGGCACAGAGGGGCACTGAGTGTGGGCACATGTGCACATGACCCCCCCCCCATGCTTCCCCCCGCTTTTGGCACACGACGGCAAAAAAGTTAGCCATCACTGTTCTATTCTATTCACAACTTCTGGAGGCAACTTGTTCCACTGATTAATTGTTCTCACTGTCAGGAAATTCCTCCTTAGTTCTAAGTTTCTTCTCTCCTTGATTAGTTTCCACCCATTGCTTCTTGTCCCGCCCTCTGGTGCTTTGGAGAAGAGCTTGACTCCCTCTTCTTTGGGGCAGCCCCTGAGATATTGGAAGACTGCTATCATGTCTCCCCTCATCCTTCTTTTCATCAAACTAGACCTACCCAGTTCCTGCAACCGTTCTTCATATGTTTCAGCCTCCAGTCCCCTCATCCTCTTCGTTGCTCTTCTCTGCACTCTTTCTAGAGTCTCCACATCTTTTTTACATCGTGGCAACCAAAACGGGATGCAGTATTCCAAGGGTGGCTTTACCAGGGCATTATATAAACATATTAACATAGAAGATAGATGTAGGACAGAAGGACATTTGAGAACTCTCCAGGAGAGGTTGAACTTTGTTATCTAGTACAGAGATCTCCAATCTGGGCAACTTTAAGCCTGATGGACTTCAACTCCTAGAATTCCCCAGCCAGCTTTGCTGGCTGGGGAATTCTGGGAGTTGAAATCCACCAGGCTTAAAGTTGCCCAGGTTGCAGACCCTGATCTATCAGGATTAATCTCTCTTACTTCTCTTGGCTGTCTCCGAGGTGTCCAGTCGAAGATCAGGAAAGTGAGAGAAACAGGCTATCTTTCCAGACCATGAATTAAAGCTTTCATCTGTGACTGGAGAGCCCCTGGTTAACAATTCATCACCATGAGCCTGCGTGTGCTCTCACCTCTCCCTGATCCTTCAATACCATCCAGCGTTCATGTGGCCAGTCAGTTTAAGAGCTAATATTTACATGAAATTGAAACCCACAATTTGGACATTCAAAACATCGGCGTTTTGAATCTGTTTGCTCCGTTCAACGGTCCGTTTGATTTAGCCCTGGTCATCCCTTGGATTATTTTGACATTTCAAACCGTATTACAGGATGGAAGGGTAAATACATATAAATACGAATGCAATACAAATCTAAATACAAATAAATAAGTCTTCGACTTCACAACCGTTCAGTTAGTGACCTAAGTTCGAAGTTACGACGGCACTGAAAAAAGCGACATGAGTATTTTTCATACTTACGATGCTTACAGCATCTTACGACCCTTACTGCGGGCACATGATCAAAATTTGGATGCTTGGCAAGTGGCGTGTATTTATGATGGTTGCGGTGACCAATTTTTGTGACCGTCTCACAAGCTTCGGGGAATCCAGATTCACTTAAAAACTGTGTTACTAGCTTAATACTAGCTTAGACCCCTCGCATTCTGGACATGAATTATTTCAAGTTCTGCCCTCAAAACAACACTATAGAGCACTGCACACCAGAACAACTAGACACAAGGACAGTTTTTTTCCCCAAACGCCATCACTCTGCTTAACAACTAATTGCCACAACACTGTCAAATAATTTACTAAGACTGTATTACTATTCTTCTTCTCTTCCTTCCTGGTATCTATCTCTTTCCACTAATGACTGTAACCACGTTTCTTGTATCTTTACAATTTATATCGTTTTATTTGTTTCCTAGTACGATTTGATAGCTTATTAATAACCTTGACTATCACTAAGTGTTGTATCTTTTTATTCTTGATGAATGTATTTTATTCTCCTTATGTACACTGAGAGCATATACACCTAAGACAAATTCCTTGTGTGTCCAATCACACTTGGCCAATAAAGAATTCTATTCTATTCCATTCCATTCCATTCCATTCCATTCCATTCCATTCCATTCCATTCCATTCCATTCCATTCCATTCCATTTTCTATTCTGTTCCGTGCCATTCCATTCCATTTATTCCATCCCACATTTTCTATTCTATTCTATTCTATTCTATTCTATTCTATTCTATTCTATTCTATTCTATTCTATTCTATTCTATTCTATTCTATTCCATTCTATTCCATTCCATTCCATTCCATTCCATTCCATTTTCTATTCTGTTCTGTGCCATTCCATTCCATTTATTCCATTCCACATTTTCTATTCTATTCTATTCTATTCTATTCTATTCTATTCTATTCTATTCTATTCTATTCTATTCTATTCTATTCCATTCCATTCCATTCCATTCCATTCCATTCCATTCCATTCCATTCCATTTTCTATTCTGTTCCGTGCCATTCCATTCCATTTATTCCATCCCACATTTTCTATTCTATTCTATTCTATTCTATTCTATTCTATTCTATTCTATTCTATTCTATTCTATTCTATTCCATTCCATTCCATTCCATTCCATTCCATTCCATTCCATTTTCTATTCTGTTCTGTGCCATTCCATTCCATTTATTCCATTCCACATTTTCTATTCTATTCTATTCTATTCTATTCTATTCTATTCTATTCTATTCTATTCTATTCTATTCTATTCTATTCTATTCTATTCTATTCTATTCTATTCTATTCTATTCTATTCTATTCTATTCTATTCTATTCTATTCTATTCCAGTCCATTCCATTCCATTCCATTTTCTATTCTGTTCCGTGCCATTCCATTCCATTTATTCCATCCCACACTTTCTATTCTATTCTGTTCTATTCCATTCTATTCTATTCTATTCCATTCCATTCCATTCCATTCCATTTTCTATTCTGTTCTGTGCCATTCCATTCCATTTATTCCATTCCACATTTTCTATTCTATTCTATTCTATTCTATTCCAGTCCAGTCCATTCCATTCCATTCCATTCCATTCCATTTTCTATTCTGTTCCGTGCCATTCCAATCCATTTATTCCATTCCACGTTTTCTATTCTATTCTATTCTATTCTATTCTATTCTATTCTATTCTATTCTATTCTATTCTATTCTATTCTATTCTATTCTATTCTAAAGTTTCTCATTTTTATGGTCTACACCACAATTCTTTTGTTTGCCCTGAAAGTGGGGGTGGGGGGTCAGATGAGATGATCTCTAAGGTGACTCCCAGTTCTTTACTTCTGGGAACTTCACATTTCAACAGCATCGCAGGACCGACTGGGGGCCCCTGTTTCCATCCTCCTTTCTTTCTGTTCCCCTCCCACATTTCCTTTCTGCCACATCTTCGCTTTATATATGTGGCTTGGCTCTTCCATTCCCAATAAATGGGAAAAGACACCCCTATTCTCTCCCTCCCTTGAAGCTCCCCTTATCAAATTCAATAAGCCAAAAGTTATTTCTTTACCTTGCATTCTTGAGCTAATACCTCCCAGGCTTTGATGCCCAATCAAAGCACCCGGCTGATAAGGATGCCTTTGAAGTCGATGATGAAAGGAAGGGAAGCCAGGCGAGATGGGAGCGGAGGATCTGTAGGCAACTCTTGGCGGGTCTTGAAAGCGAGGGCTTTGAAAAAGGGGAAAAACACGGTTCTTACAGGCGGGGTCTCAGCAAAAAGGGATCTGGCAATCCTTATGGACGGCTACTTAAGCATGAGCCAGCATTGTGATGCTGCGGCGAAAACGGCCAATGATATCCTGGGGTGCCTTAACATGAGCATAAAGTCCAGATCACGGGGGAAAAAAAGTCCCATTCTAATAGGTATCTATCTATCTATCTGTCTATTTCTGTCTGTCTGTCTGTCTATATCTGTCTATCTATCTATCTATCTATCTGTCTGTCTATCTATCTATCTATCTATGAAGAGATTGGATAATCTCTCTCTCATCTATTCATCTATCATCATCTATTTCTCTACTATTTCTGCATCTATCTATCTATCTATCTATCTATCTATCTATCTATCTATCTATCTATCTATCTATCTATCTAATCTATTATATCTGTCTGTCTGTCTATCTATCTATCTATCTATCTATCTATCTATCTATCTATCTATCTATCTATCTATCTATATCTATTATATCTGTCTGTCTATCTATCTATTGATCGATCTATCTATCTATATATTATATCTGTCTGTCTGTCTGTCTATCTATCTATGAAGAGATTGGATAATCTCTCTCTCTCTCTCTCTCTCTCATCTATTCATCTATCATCATCTATTACTCTACTATTTCTCTATCTGTCTGTCTGTCTGTCTATCTATCTATCTATCTATCTATCTATCTATCTATCTATCTATCTATCTATCTATCTCTATGAAGAGATTGGATAATTCTCTCTCTCTCATCTATTCATCTATCATCATCTATTTCTCTACTATTTCTGCATCTATCTATCTATCTATCTATCTATCTATCTATCTATCTATCTATCTATATCTATTATATCTATCTATCTATCTATCTATCTATCTATCATCTATCTATATCTATTATATCTGTCTGTCTGTCTATCTATCTATCTCATCTATCTATCTATATCTATTATATCTGTCTGTCTGTCTGTCTGTCTGTCTGTCTGTCTATCTATCTATCTATATCTATCTATCTATATCTATGAAGAGATTGGATAATCTCTCTCTCTCATCTATTCATCTATCATCATCTATTTCTCTACTATTTCTGCATCTGTCTATCTATCTATCTCTGTCTGTCTGTCTGTCTGTCTATCTATCTATGAAGAGATTGGATAATATCTATCTCTCTCTCATCTATTCATCTATCATCATCTATTACTCTACTATTTCTGTATCTATCTATCTATCTATCTATCTATCTATCTATCTATCTATCTACCTACCTACCTACCTACCTATCTATCTAGTCCCTCGGGAGAAGGGCGGTATATAAATTTAAACAATAAATAAATAAATAAATAGAGATTGGATAACCTTTGTCTGTCTGTCTGTCTGTCTGTCTGTCTGTCATCTATCCATCTATCATCATCTATTTCTATATCTTCTCTATCTGTCTCTTTTTATTTCTCTATCTCTCTATCTACATCTACATCTATCTATTATCTATCCCTAGGTCTGTCTGTCTCTCTCTCTCTCTCTCCATCTGTCTGTCTGTCTGTCTGTCTATCTATCTATCTATCTATCTATCTATCTATCTATCTATCTATCTATCTATCTATCTATCTATCTATCTATCTATCTATCTATCTAGAGATTGGATAACCTCTGTCTGTCTCTCTATCTATCATCTATCCGTCTATCATCATCTATTTCTCTATCTTCTCTGTCTGTCTCTTTTTATCTCTCTCTCTCTATTATCTGTCTCTCTCTCTCTCTATTATATCTATCTATCTCTATCTATTATATCTATCGATCTATCATCGTCTGTCTATCATTTATCATCTCCTTTTTGTTTTACATATAAATTTTTGTCCTAACGCAGAAACACTTTAGATGTGATCAAACGGTTAATAGACTCATATGCAGCTATTTTGCCTGGTAGAGAGAGAGAGAAATAAAAAGCTTGATTTCATTCCATCCACGCAACAATTATTATTCTAACGATGGTTTAATTGTTATTCCTGCAAGCATTAATGACTATAATTCTTTTTAATTTCCAAAAGTCAGAGACAAGAGAAGGGTCAGAGGGGTGTTTTTTGCCCTTAAAAGAAGTGCAGAAATATTTAGGGGAAAAACACCGTTAATGTTCAAAATTCCTGGGCAGGAGACGCTGACACCTAAAAAATGCAGGCTGCCTCATTTTGAGTTCAATTGCCTCAGACTTCTGCGGGGAAGTTTGCAACCCTCATAAAATGGACACGGAACAGCTCTCACACCCTAAAAAATCCAAGAATGCAAACCAGCTGAAATTAGATCCTCGTTCAGCCTTCTTAACCGGTTGTATAAACAGAGGTTAACAATCAAAATCACTTGAAGGATTAGCACCGCTTTTATAAAGCTTTTAGTAAGGCCACACCTGGAATACGGCGTCCAGTTTTGGTCACCACATTACTAAAAAGTCGAAAAGTCGAAAAAGACTTTGGAAAATGTGCAAAGAAGAGCAACGAAGGATGATTAAAATCCTGGAGTCAAATACCTATGAAGAACGGTTTGCAGGAATTGGGGTCGGCGAGCCTAGAGAAAAGAATTGTGTCCTGTTCTGTTTGCCGCTGTTGAAAAAAAATGACAGGATAACAGAGCTGGAAGGGACTTCGGAGATCATCTAGTCCAACCCCCTGCTCAAGCAGGAAACCTTATACCATTTCAGACAAATGGTTGTCCACTCTTTTTAAGAACCTCCAATGATGACAAACTGGAGTCAGTTCAGTTAAGGGCTACCAAGATAGTAAGCGATGAGAAGCAATTAAATCAGCCTACAGAGAGATGACTAAGAAGAGATATGGGAGGTGCTTTCAAGCACCTACTGGATTCTCCCCTAGAAGAAGGAACCGGTTGCTTCTCTGTGGTCCCAGAGGGTTTGAAATCAGGAAATCGTAACTCCGAGGAAGGCAATTCGGTCTAGCGATCAGGAGGAATGTAGCAATAGCACCTACACTTATATACCGCTTCACGGTGCTTGCCAGCCCTCTCTAAGTTTTGAGTTTATTAGTTTCGAGTTGATTAGATTTTTATACCGCCCTTCTCCCGAAGGACTCAGGGCGGTGCACAGCCATGCTAAAACAATGAATCATACAAAAATTAAAACCAGTTTAAAAAGAATTAAGCAAATTTGGCCCTGTCTATTAAAAACCCATAATTTAAAAATATCCCATCCAGGTTCTTATTCAGCCAGGCCAGCCTGTTGAAATAGCAGGGTCTTTAGTGCCCGGCGGAAGGTACGGAGGTCGGGAATCGTACGTATCCCAGGGGGTAGTTCATTCCAGAGGGTGGATGCCCCCACAGAGAAGGCCCTCCCCCTGGAGGTCGCCAGTCTACGTGGTTTATAGAATCAGCATTATTGCCCCCATCAATCTGGGGTCCTCATTTTATCGACCTTGGAAGGATGGAAGGCTGAGTCAACCTTCAGCCGGTCAGGATCGAACTCCTGGCAGTGAGTTAGCCTGCAATACTGCATTCTAACCACTGTGCCACCACGGCTCTTCCTTCCTTCCTTCCTTCCTCCCTCCCTCCCTCCCTCCCTCCCTCCCTTCCTTCCAATTTAGCACTATCACTTAGACTTATATACCGCTTCACAGTACTTTACAGCCCTCTCTAAGCTGTTTACATAGTCAGCATTTTTTCCCCAACAATTTGGGTCCTCATTTTACCGACTTTACCGACTCAGTGACAGGGAGTTCAACTGAGTTCAACTAATTTTGCAAAACAACAACAAAACAAAAAAACAAAAACAGAAACAGAAGCCCAACATGTAAGCACAAGAGACCCAAACTTGGAGGAAACGTTGAGTTATTGGCAATCCCGTCTCCAGTGGCTTTGAATTCCTGTTCAAAACAGCTGCCGAAGATGGGCCGTCCTTGAGAAAGTTTCTGTCTTTTCACAAGAAACTTTTAAATTGACGCCTAGTTAGGATTGGCTTGGAGATTGTAGAAAAGATGCCCTCGGCATGTTCTCTGGGCTTGGTTGTTTCCTTGTAGATGGGATACCCATTTCCTTGTAGATGGTTACCCAAACTAGGTAACAATATCAATGTCCGTCTGATGTACTAGCATTGATGATGTTGCCTAGTTGGGTAATGAAACGTCTGGAAGAAAACTAGCAACCTCACAGAGCACCAGGGCCCCCACACTTCTCCTCCTCCTCCTGTTTTCCACAATCTACACTCTCTTCTACCTAGTTGAGTAATGAAACGTCTGGAAGAAAACTAGAAACCTCACAGAGCACCCAGGGACCCCACCCTTCTCCTCTTCCTCCTCCATTCCACAAACCCCACGCCTCACTAACACTGATGATGTTATATTGTTGGGTAAAGAAACGTCTACAAGAAAACAGCCAACCTCACAGAGCACCAAGGACCCTTCATTTCAACCCCGAGCTACAAATATTCTCCTTTATTGATGTCTCCGGCCTTCAGCCTGGACATGTGTGGTCAGCGTCATCCCTCCAGGTTTCTCCCTCCCTCTCTTTCTCCGCTGTGCTGATTTACGCTAGCAAATATTACTTGCTATCTTGGAACAAGTGTTTGGCTCCAGACCAGAAAACATAAAAAGATAAGCTTTTCCTTCGGTAGTCAACTCAAAAAAGAATATTGAAATCAAACGAGTTCTATCACCCTGAGGGCTCAAACTAATTACTCAACGGATGACCAATTCTTAAGATTTAATTTCAGGCCTAGGAAAATGGAAAACATTGGCAGGAGGGGAGAGAAAAAATGGTGCCTTTTATTACACCTCCGTAGCAACGATATCCTTCTAGCCAGTGATGTAAAATTGCCGTGAAAAAGAGCCAAACATTTCTAGATCTGATTTTTATTGATTTATTCCCTGCCTTTATTTTATTTTATTTTTTAAATAAACAGTTTGAGGTGACGTATCTAATAAGGTTTTTCTCTTTTCCTCACAATAACAACCGTGGGAGGTAGATTGGGCTGAGAGAGAGTGACTGGCACAAAGTCACCAGCCAGCTTTCATACCTCAGGCAAGACTAGAACTCACTATCGCCTTCAGGTGCTTTGAGAATAGCTTGACTCCCTCTTCTTTGTTGGCAGCCCCTAGATATTGGAACACTGCTATCATGTCTCCCCTGGTCCTTCTCTCCACTATTTCTAGAGCACTTTTCGGCAACAGACATTTTGCGCTCCATTGTGGTCGCAAGTCCAGTAATTGGTTGAACTGTATTTGGGGCTGGACTATAAGGCCTCCAAAATCCCTTCCAGCTCTATTCTATTCTAATTCTGAAATGCCCAGTGTCTATGTGTGGTGGTGTTTGCAGAGATACTCCCCAGATGTCAGCACTTTAAGTTGCATTTACTCTAATGCTGACATAAGAAGGAGAAGAGGAGGCATCTAGCAAGGACGTTTGACTTTTCACCTACTTATTTTCCCTGGAGATGATATCCCCTAGGAGATGGGATGGGAAGGGGGAAATTCCTTTGAGCTGGAGCAGTAGATTAGGGGTAGAGTGACTTGGAAGATGGCCAATGAGTGCAGAGAAGTGGGGAAAGGAAAGAGGGTTTTGGGTCAGGAAGCCAGTGTTGGCTACGACGGAGTCTGGTATCGGTTGTTGTGCTTAATAAATGAGAGATTTTATCAAAGACTTTTTGCTGAAATGCGATTTATTTGAGACGACATCGAAACTTGACACCAAGATTCTTGGCAGTTTTTATACGGTGAAAAAACAAAGTGGTGGGATTTCAGAAAAAGGTAGAAAATACCGTCGTAGTACTTCAGATAGTAACCGGGGTGGAATCTTCCATGTTAAAAAAACCAAAACTAAATCCTCTTTCGTTTTACTAGCTTCTTTTATAGTTTCTGTCTGTTCTGTGCAGTTTTAACAAGCTGTTGGTCCATTATGACTTCAGATTATTCTTTTTGGTGCCTTCTTTTATTGAGTTAGGATAAGCTGTCCGGTGATTTCTTCCAAAGAAAGGCGAGGTCGGAAAACCAGTTTCTTGCTACGGTAAAATAAACAAGGCTCCCTGAAATTTTTTTTTTACTCGTGTGTTGAAATCTGCTCTCTATTTCCCAGAGGTATTTTTCTCACCAGGGGAAATAAAAAAAGAAAAAAGAAAAAAAAACCAGAGTTCCTATTTTTCTTTCCACTCTCCGGTGACTTCGCAAGCAGTTCGAAAATGCTTTTTGATCGCGTGTTGTTGTCTTTGGTTCCGATAACGAGTTAGCTGAGTTATGCGGTGAGCGTTTTGTTAAACGGGTTAAGCTTACAACTAGTTGTTCAGCAACCATTATAACGGCAGTGGGGGAAAAAAAAGATGTATACTTTTATTACGGTTAGTCCTCGCTTAACCAACGGTTCCTTAGCAGTCCTTCAAAGTTTCAGTGGCCCTCCCCAGAGCTACATATAAATAAACCCCTTTCGAAGTTACAATAACTGCTCCCACTATGGTCACGTAATGGCATTTTGGACACTTTGACAATCTGGCCCACTGTTTAAGGCGGCTGGGTTTCATGCCTAAGGTAGGACTAGAACTCACCATCTCCTGGTGAGTGGTCTAAAATTACCCAGCCGGCTTTCATGGGTAAGATGGGACTAGAACTCACCATCTCAGAGTGATTAGCACAGAGTCACCCATCTGGCTTTAATGCCTAAGGTGGAACTAAAACTCACCGTCTCCTGGCGATTGGCCAAGGACATCCAGCTGACTTTCATGCCTAAGGTGGGACTAGAACTCACCATCTCCTGGTGATTGGCCAAAGTCATCCAGCTGACTTTCATGCCTAAGGCTGAACTAGAACTCACCGTCTCCTGGTGATTGGCCAAGGTCATCCAGCTGACTTTCATGCCTAAGGCGGGACTAGAACTCACCATCTCCTGGTGATTGGCCCAGAGTCACCCAGCTGACTTTCATGCCTAAAACGGGACTAGAACTCACCATCTCCTGGTGATTGGCCCAAGTCATCCAGCTGTCTTTCATGCCTAAGGCGGGAATAGAACTCACCATCTCCTGGTGATTGGTCAAAGTCATCCAGCTGACTTTCATGCCTAAGGCGGGACTAGAACTCACCGTCTCCTGGTGATTGGCCAAAGTCATCCAGCTGACTTTCATGCCTAAGGCAGGACTAGAACTCACCGTCTCCTGGTGATTGGCCAAAGTCATCCAGCTGACTTTCATGCCTAAGCCAGGACTAGAACTCACCATCTCCTGGTGATTGGCCAAGGACATCCAGCTGACTTTCATGCCTAAGGTGGAACTAGAACTCACAGTCTCCTGGTGATTGGCCAAAGTCATCCAGCTGACTTTCATGTCTAAGGCGGGACTAGAACTCACCATCCCTTGGTGATTGACCAAAGTCACCCAGTTGGCTTTAATGCCTAAGGTGGAACTAGAACTCACAGTCTCCTGGTGATTGGCCAAAGTCATCCAGCTGACTTTCATGCATAAGGCGGGACTAGATCTCACCATCTCCTGGTGATTGGGCAAAGTCATCCAGCTGACTTTCATGCCTAAGGCGGGACTAGATCTCACCATCTCCTGGTGATTGGTCAAAGTCATCCAGCTGACTTTCATGCCTAAGGCGGGACTAGAACTCACCATCTCCTGGCGATTGGCCAAAGTCATCCAGCTGACTTTCATGCCTAAGGCGGGACTAGAACTCACCATCTCCTGGTGATTGGCCAAGGTCATCCAGCTGACTTTCATGCCTAAGGTGGGACTAGAACTCACAGTCTCCTGGTGAGTGGTCTAAAATTACCCAATTGGCTTTCGTGCCTAAGGCGGAACTACAACTCACCATCCCTTGGTGATTGACCAAAGTCACCCAGTTGGCTTTAATGCCTAAGGTGGAACTAGAACTCACAGTCTCCTGGTGACTAGTCCAAAGTTACCCAGCTGGCCTTCATGGCACAAGCAGGACTAGAAATCATAACTAACTGGCTTCCAGCCTGACACTTTAACCACTAGTCTAAACCGAATCTAGATTGCGGACTAAATTTCCTAGAAGGCAGATCTGTGTCAAAAGTCAGGAAAAATTTCCTAATCATAGCAGCAAATCACTAGTGAAACCAATTAGCAAGCAAAATTAGAAGTTGGATAAATTCAATCTACTGCCCTGCGGGAGGGGTTGAACCATGGGTGTCCGTGGGAAAGCAGTCCAAAAAGTTCGTTTAACAACCATGTTACTAACCTAACAACTGCAGTGATTCACTGAGGAACGGTGGCAAGAAAAGTCGTAAAATGGGGCAAAGCTCACATAACAGATGTCTCACTTAACAGCAGAAATTCTGGGCTCCATTGTGGTCGTACCTCCAAGGACTGATAAGTTCTGTAGTTGCAATTCACCCTTGCTGGGACTTTGCTGGATGTGAATGCTAGGAATTCACTTCAGCCAAATAAAATGGGATTTTGTCCAGTGGTGAAATCCAATTTTTTTTTACTACCTGTTCTGTGGGCTTGGCTTGGTGGGTGTGGCTTGGTGGGCGTGGCAGGAGAAGGATACTGCAAAATCTCCATTCCCACCCCGCTCCAGGGGAAGGATACTGCAAAATCCCCATTCCCTCTCCACTCCTGGGGGGAAGGATATTGCAAAATCTCCATTCCCACCCCACTCTGGAGCCAGCCAGAGGTGGTATTTGCTGGTTCTCGAACTGCTTAAAATTTCCGCTACCAGTTCTCCAGAACCTGTCAGAATCTGCTGGATTTCACCCCTGGTTTTGTCGGGACAAGGGGTCTGTTTCGTGATTTGGTGAAAGAAGCCTAGGTCAGCACAGTTTGAAAGGCCTGCTTCCTAGATGTCCAGTCAGGCTGTAAATACGGACCATAAACTAAAAAATTAAAAGAAAGAGGGAAGGAGGGAGAGAGAGAGAGGGAGAGGGAGGGAGGGAGGGAGGGAGAGAGAGAGAAGAGGGAGATATGAACTTCAAATTGTTCAATTCCATGGAGGAATTGGCTTTAACCAGAGATTTGGCTTCCGCTAAGCCAGCTTTTAAAAATCCAAAGACCTCATGCTGTAAAATATTGATTTCCAGTAGCCAGTTTCTTGCTCTCTGTGTTTGCCTTTTGGCCTCCTCCTGTGTAAACGCCGCAAAGCCTCTATTCGGGCGCCAGGATAAATGCTAATCGAAGTCTATAAGCTGAATAAAATTGGGTTTGTTTTTAAAAGGCTCTCGAGGGAACCCTCCCCCTCTTTTTTATTTATTTATTTGCAAATTGGTCGTGAGGATGCATATAAAGCCCTATGCTAATGATGGTGACAGGGTGGCAGAATTGACTCAGGGACATTTAAACGCCGAGAGACATAAGACCAATTTCTAATCTTCGACACTTTTCTGTGTAAAGAACAACTCGAGAAGCTGGAAATGCAGAGCTGAATATTGGCTTACATCTAATTTTATGTTTGAGTTACACGAGATAGATAGATAGATAAATACATAGATAAATACATATAGGTAGGAAGGTAGGCAGGTAGGTAGATAAATACAGGTAGGTAGGTAGGTAGGTAGGTAGGTAGGTAGGTAGGTAGATAGATAGATAGATAGATAGATAGATAGATGATAGATAGATAGATAGATAGATAGATAGATAGATAGATAGATAGATAGATACAATTAGGTAGATAGGTAGGTAGGTAGGTAGGTAGGTAGGTAGGTAGATAGATAGATAGATAGATAGATAGATAGATAGATAGATAGATAGATAGATAGATACATACAATTAGGTAGGTAGGTAGGTAGGTAGGTAGGTAGATAGGTAGATAGAAGATGGAATGGAATGAACGGAATAGAATAGAGAAGAGAAGAGAAGAGAAGAGAAGAGAAGAGAAGAGAAGAGAAGAGAAGAGAAGAGAAGAGAAAGAAAAAAGAAAATGTCGAATGGAATGGAATGGCATGGAACAGAATAGAAAATGGAATGGAACGGAACGGAACGGAACAGAACAGAATTCTTCATTGGCCAATTCTGTGCTCCCCTACATCCCATTTTTGATCCCAGGAGGCTTCAGGGAGGCCTGCTAGGCCCAAAATGGGGCACGGGGGGGCGGGGGTCACGTGCCTGTGCAGGTGGGCAGGGGGAGCGTGGGGGGTTGTGCACGAATGCATGGGGGCAGAGAAAGCGCAGGGGGTTGCAAGTGCATTCGCAGTGGGCGGGGCACATGGGGGGGGGGGCGTCACACATGCATTGCATTATGACGCGTGCCCGTGCTTTCGGCACGCTGCGATAAAAACTTTAGCCATCACCATTTTTTTGTGTGTGTGTGTGTGTGTGTGTGTATTGTGTTTCCCCAAAAATAAGACCCCATATTATATTTTTTGAACCCCAATATGTGCGCTTGGCCGTATTTTCTTATTATTATGGGGCGTGTGGAGCAAGATGGGGTTCCTCTTGCCGTTTTACCTGATTTCCAGCTCTGCGTTTAAATATTTTCAGGGAGGGCTTATTTTCAGGGGAGACTTACTTTCGCGCATGCGTTCAAAAGCTGGATTGGGTTTATTTATTTATTTATTATTGATTGGTTGGTTGGTTCGATTTATATGCCACCCTTCTCCAGAGACTCAGGGCGGCTTACAATGCATTAAGCAATAGACTTCATACTTTTGTATATACCTGCTTAGTAGGACTTTTGCCCCCCACCCAAGCGGTGTTCTTTTTTTATACAAAGTCAGCTTATTGTCCCCACAATCCCGGTCCTCATTTTACCTACCTCGGAAACATGAAAGGCTGAGTCGACCTTGAATCTGGTGAGATTTGAACTTGCGGTAATTACAGGCAGCTGGCAGCTAAGTGCTATTTAACAGCACTTTAGTCCACTGCTCCACCAGGCTCCAGGGGATGTCTTATTTTAGGAGAAACAGAGTATATATATCTCTCTCTCTTTTTTTCTTTTGAGACAGATAAACCCATTTATTCAAAGAAAGCATGGAACTCTACCCACCCACAAATTCGATTTTTCTCCGCTTTGGGGTTATGTAGATGAAGCTAGGGACTGAGCTTTATAGCGTACTCCGGCTTCCCGTTGAATTGTTTTTCTTAATTAAAAAAGATATTTAAAAAAAGAAAATCAGGTGGCAGAGAGCATCTAAGTGGGAACCAAGGGAGACGTTGGAAAACATTCAGAAACTGGCTCAGTTGTTTAAAAAAAAAAAGTTGGGGGCTTGTTGCGGAAACATATGGGCTAGATACTTAACTTGCGCGTTTTAAAATTCAGTCGAGATGAAATTAATTTTCAGGCAGTGAGGAAGAAACGACTTTGTAACAGGCAAAAAGTGGAACTGGAACCTTTGGGTTGACCCATGGATTGGACTCCTTCTGGCATTATTATGCTCCTTTTGGCATTATTTTTTCAACCTTCGGCATTTTTAAGATGTGTGGACTTCAATGCCCTTCAATTCTCCCGTGGCTGGCTAGGGAATTCTGGGAGTTGAAGTCCACACATCGTAAAAGTTGCCAAGGTTGAAGAATGGGGGTAGCCGTTGACTTACAACCCCTAATTATGGTCGTAAGTCTACAGATTCATAAAGTGGGTCATCACAGGACTAAGGGTGGGCTGCTGAGGGTTCGCAGGGGTTTAAGCTAAGATTAAGGGAGCCTCAGATAGCTCAACCGGCTGAATAGCCTGCTGTTAACATCCAGCTGTCTGCAATTACACCAGTTCGAGGCTCAAGGTTGACTCAGCCTTCCATCCTTTCTAAGGTGGGTAAATTGAGGACCCAGTTTGTGGGGGCAATAAGCTGACTTTGTATAAATATACAAAAATATGAAGGCTATTGCTTAATACAGTGTAAGCCACCCTGAGTCTCCGGAGAAGGGCGGCATATAAATCAAATTAAAAAAAGAAAGGAAGGAAGGAAGGAAGGAAGGAAGGAAGGAAGGAAGGAAGGAATAGGAAGGAAGGAAGGAAGGAAGGAAGGAAGGAAGGAAGGAAAGAGGAAGGAAGGAAGGAAGGAAGGAAGGAAGGAAGGAAGGAAGGAAGGAAGGAAAACATTTAGCTGTCTGCAATTACTGTAAGTTTGAATCTCATCAGGCTCAAGGTTGACTCAGCCTTCCATCCTTTCTAAGGTAGGTAAACTGAGGACCCAGTTTGTGGGGGCAATAAGCTGACTTTGTATTAAAAAATATACAAAAGTATGAAGGCTATTGCTTAACGCCTTGTAAGCCGCCCTGGGTCTCTGGAGAAGGGCGGCATATAAATCTAATTTTTTTAAAAAATCTGTGCGGTTCAGAGAACCCCCCCAAATCCCACTTCTAGCTGGCCACTCCTGCCCTGCCCCGTTCCTCTCAGGAGTCCCCACACAACCCGTTTTAGATGCAGGTAAGTGCAGGGAATGCGTGGAGGCTTGGGGAGGGTGAAAATTGGGCCTACTGAAAGTTCAGGAGTTTGGGGAGGTCGTTTTCGCCCTCCCGGAGGCTCAAGAAAAGTCTCCGGAGCCCGGGGAGAGCAAAAACGCCCCTCCCTTGCCGTGGTGCAGGAGGCCGACTAGGCCACGCCCACCATGGACACACCCACCCAGCAATTGGGCAGAGAATCCCTTGCTAAACAATTTTAAGCCCACCCCTGCGCAGGACCCAATTTTACAACCCATTTTACGCCGGTCGTTAAGCAATGGACTTTCAGACTCCTACCCTCGGCCGCACCTTCTTCTCCTTCAGGCTTCCAGCTCTGCCCATTAACCTCTACCTTTTCTCCTTGGCTGGCCCTCCCCTAGCTACTTGCCCTAGCCAATGAGCCTCTGCCATTCTATCCCATGGCCTTGGGTGCAGCCCATTCGCCGAAACACTGTTTGTCCCGGGTCTTTGGCCATACGAGACCAGGGGTGATTTTCACTTACCTTCCCTACAGGTTTGCAGATGTCTGCGCGCCATTGTCTGCGCATGCACAAAGCCTTCTGCACATGCGCAGAGGTGTAAAATGTCGCAAAAAAGCGACATCATGACATCCGCATGGGTGGACGGAGACTCCTGCAGTTTCCGCTACAGATTCGCTCGAACCGGATAGAACCAGCTGAATTTCACCCCTGCAGGTGATGGTTAGCCACCAGCAGTTGTTAAGAAAATCCATTTTTATTTTCTTTTTTTGCGGAAGCCAAAGTACAGGCGGTCTTTGATTATATGACTACAATTGTGCCTAGCATTTCCGTTACTAAATGGAACTGCTAGCACTTCTGTTTATATATCCGTTACTAGCACTTAGATTTATATATCACTTTACAGTGCTTTCCAGCCCTCTCTAAGCGGTTTACAGAGCCTCTTTGCCCCCAACAGTCTGGGTCCTCATTTGACCCACCTTGGAAGGATGGAAGGCTGAGTCAACCTTGAGCCAGGCAGGATCGAACTCCTGGCAGTTGGCAGAGTTAGCCTGCAAAACTGCATTCTAACCACTGCACCACCATAGACGTAGATGGATTTAGATAATCGATTTACATGACAGATTATAGCTAGAGAGATATAGAGACAAAGAGAAAAATTGATTTAGATAGATAGATATATAGAGATGATAGATAGATAGATAGATAGATAGATAGATAGATAGATAGATAGATAGATAGATAGATAGAGATGGATGGATGGATGGATGGATGGATGGATAGATAGATAGATAGATAGATAGATAGATAGATAGATAGATAGATAGATAGATAGATAGATGATAGAGAGAGAGAGAGAGAGAGATGATAGATAGATAGATAGATAGATAGATAGATAGATAGATAGATAGATAGATAGATAGATAGATAGATAGATAGATAGATAGATAGATGATAGAGAGAGAGAGAGAGAGATGATAGATAGATAGATAGATAGATAGATAGATAGATAGATAGATAGATAGATAGATAGATAGATAGATAGATAGATAGATCGGTAGGTAGGTAGGTAGGTAGGTAGGTAGGTAGGTAAGTAGGTAGAAAGAGGTGGATGGATGGATGGATGGATGGATGGAAAGACAGCAATAGAACTAGCTGTAGAGGGCTGTAAAGCACTGTGAAGCGATATATAAGTCTATCGCTTCACAGTGCTTTACAGCCCTCTCTAAGCAATTTACAGAGTCAGCCTCTTGCCCCCAACAATCTGGGTCCTCATATTACCCACCTCGGAAGGATGGAAGGCTGAGTTAACCGTCAGCCTGTCAGGATCGAACTCCAGGCAGTGGGCAGAGTCAACCTGCAGTACTACATTCTAACCACTGCGCCACCATAGGCATAGATCATAAGATCTCCTTTGCATAACACGCCAGGCGAAACGGGGGGGGGGGGGGGGGGAACAGGATTCGGTAGTTCTAGCATATAAAGGAGAAAGATGGATGGAGATCTGCAGAAGTATTCGCCCATCCATCATTAGATGTAATTTAATACTTAATGGTGTTTGCAATCATCACGTCACGCTCATAATTGAAAATGAATAATTGAAATTCCAATTACGCCTGGGGTCAAGCTAAGGGGAAACCTTGGAACCCCTCATCAAACAAGGAGTCCAGAAAGTTTTTGCAAGGTGCACAGGAGGATGAGCTGTTTAATTATTAAATGAAAACGGAGCTTTCATAGTTCTCCTTTGTGTTTTCTGGAGAGACCTTTTTTGGAATAAAGGAGCAAACTCGGGGAAATATTTTCACTTCCTTGCACTCAGTATGTTAAATATTTAATCAGAATAGAGGTGGAAGGGACCTTGGAGGTCTTCTAGTCCAACCCCCTGCTTAGGCAGGAAACCTTGTAGCATTTCAGACAAATATTTATCCAATCTCTTCTTAAAAACTTCCAGTGTTGAAGCATCCACAACTTCTGGTGGCAAGTAGTTCTACTGGTTAATTTTTCTCACCGTCAAGAAGTTTCTCCTTAGTTCTAGGTTGCTTCTCTCCTTGATTGAGTTTCCACCCATTGCTCCCTCAGGGGCTTTGGAGAATAGCTTGACTCCCTATTCTTTGGGGCAGCTCCTCAGATATTGGAAGGCTGCTATCATGTCACCCTTTCTAGCGTGAAAGGACTTTGGAAGGGCGGACCAAAATTTTGCAAGGGAAGAGAGAGGGAACAGAGCTGAAAAACATGAATCAGAGTTCAATTTTGGTTGAAAAATGAAGACGTGGAAAGCTGCAGGAATGGATTACAGGTAGTCCTCGATTTACATCAGTTGATTTATTTGACCGTTCAAAGTTAGCATTGAAAAGAGTGACTTATTTTTCACATTTCCAGCCTTTGTGGTATCCCAATCGTCACGCGATCAAATTCAGATGCTTGAGAATTGACTCATATTTATGACGGTTACACTGTCCTGGGGTTATGTGATCCCCTTTTGCGACCGTTCTGACCAGGAAAAACCGGGGAAGCCACATTCACTTAATAACGCTGTTGCTAATTTAACAACGTCAGGGTTCTGATGAATGCCCTAATTAAATCATGACCCTCGAGCCAAGCTTCAAAAGAAATCCAGTTATTTATTAGGAGCTTCATGTCACAAGTGAAGCCAACTCTGACCTCACGTAATTTGCGGCCCAGACTTGACCCTGTTTCCTCCCCCCCCCCCCCCCCAGGGTGTGTCATCAGTCACATTCACCAACAGACCAATTTCATGGATTGTAGAGATCACTCCCCACTGACTGCTATGGTTAACCCTGGGAGACAGCCTTGAGAGAAATATGTCTGGGATATGCTTTTGTTTTTGGCTGCCCTGCTGCTTCACCGTTTTCCCATCCCCCTTGTCTATGGCAACTCGTGAACAGGCCAGGGATGCTTTTTGAGTTGACACGGGGATTAATTTAACAAATGTGGTGAGAAAGATCGTAACACCGGGCACAATTCACATAACGAATGTCTCACTTAGCAATAGAAATGTTCGGCTTACGATTGGCAGTCGTATCTCTAAAGCTTAAGAACCAGGAATACAAACCTAGCACGGACAATCTTTAAAGTAGCTTTGGAGTTTTTGAGGTGATGTGGTTGGGACACTCACCAAATTTACCCAGATTCGCCTTATCGGTGACATGGTCAGCCTATAAATTTAATAGATAAATAAACAAAATGGAGGACTTTGGAATCCAAAATGGATTTTGTGTATTTCACAAAATACTCACATTTAATTAATTAATTAATTAATTAATTAATTAATTAAATTTGTATACCGCCCCTCTCCTGCTGGACTCAGGGCGGTGCACAGCCAAGAATAAAAAACATTCCAATACAAAATTTAAAAATTAATAAAAGAATTAAACACTTTGGCCCACAATTGAAAACATCCCGACTAACAAACCATTAACAATTAAAAATTAAAAATCTGAGGGGGGGGGGGGGTGTTACGCCAGCCCAGCTTGATGAAATAAAACAGTTTTTAGGGCACGGCAAAAGGCCCGGAGCCATGGATGATCTCACCCAGCGGCTTCACATAAATGTTGAACAGAAGAGGTGAGAGGAACGATCCCTGTGGTACCCCACAAACAAGGCGCCTTGGGTTCGACCTCTGCCCCCCTGCCAACACTAACTGCGACCGGTCGGAGAGATAGGAGGAGAACCACCGCAAAACGGTGCCCCCAACTCTACCAAACATTTGCTTCCCTCCGTGATTAGTTTCCATCCGTTGCTTCTTCTCCTATCTTCAGGGGCTTTGGAGAATAGGTGGACCCCCTCTTCTTTGTGGAAGACCCTCAAATTGGCAAACCACACTATAAAAAGTGGTCACCACGCTATAAAAAAGATGTTGAGACTCTAGAAAAAATGCAGAGAAGAGCAAGAAAAATGATGAGGGGACTGGAGGCTAAAACATACGATGAACGGTTGCAAGAACTGGGCCTGGCTAGTCTAGTGAAGAGAAGGACCAAGGGGAGACAGGATAGCAGTTTTCCAATATTTGAGGGGCTGCCACAGAGGAAATAGGGGTCAAGCTATTCTCCAAAGCCCCTGAAGGCCAGACAAGGAACAATGGATGGAAACTGAACAAGGAGAGATTCAACCTAGAAATGAGGAGGAACTTTCTGACAGAACAATCAACCCATGGAACAGAAGTTGCCTTCAGAAATTGTGGGAACTTCATCACTGGAGGCTTTCAAGAAGAGATTGGACTGCCATTTGTCAGAAATGGTGTAGGGTCTCCTGCTTGGGTGGGGGTTGGACTAGATGACCTCCAAAGTCCCTTCCAACTCGGTTTATCTGTTAAAAAAAATATTGGAACCCTGTTATCCTGTCGTCCCTAGTCCCTTCTTTTCATTAAAAACAAAAAACTACCGGGAAAGACAGATTAAATCTGTCCTTCCATTCAGGGTTATGTCTCCAACGTGGCATTTTAGTCCTAAATCAATTGAGATGATGTGGTCTTGAAGAAGGAAGAGAAGCCAGGGCCTTTCCTTGAACCTTTGTACTCAACGTCAACTTTTCCAGACGTTCCCCTTGCAATCCGATTCCCTATCTAGCAAGCTTTAAAGAGCGCCAGGACGGATAATAATGGTTGTCTGACTGTTTCGTGTCCAAGCTCAGCAGATGGTGTCAAAAAACAAGAAAAACGGACCCTGGGGAGCAGAGACCGTTCTCTCTGTCTCTGTTCAACCCTCGGAGAGTCGTCCTCGGGGTGTCTTTGCATTGATCCACATCTTCCACTGAGCGACCCTCAGCAGCTGAAACGTGTTGGATTAGTACATCTGATCCCTGATTGATTAGCGATTCTAAATAATTAATTGCCGTGTACCACATCACGGCAATGGGAAGGGAGGGGGGCAGAGGGCAGGAGCCGGATAAATCTTTAATAGGCGACGAGGGTTCTTGACATCTGCCGAACGGGGTCCCGGGAAGGCCGTTTTAGCCAGTGACGTTCTCCTTCATTATTCACCCAGTGGTCTTTGGCGTGTTTTGGGGTTATTGGTGCATCTATGACTAATGGATTGAGACACATGAATGGTTCTCTAAAGGCAGAGAGAGAGGGGGAGGGAGGTGAGAGGAAGAAAGGAAGGAAAAAGGGAGGGACGCGGGGAGGGAAGGAGGAAGGGCAGAGGGAGGGAGATAGGGAGGAAGGAAGGAAGGAAGGAAGGAGAGGGGGAAGGGAGGGAGGGAGGAAGGAAGGAAGGATGAAAGGAGAGGGGGAAGGGAGGAAGGAAGGAGAGAGGGGGATGGGGGAGGCGGAATGAGGGAGGGAGGAAGGAAGGAAGAGGGGGAAGAGAGGGAGGGAGGAAGGAAGGATGAAAGGAGAGGGGGAAGGGAGGAAGGAAGGAGAGAGGGGAAGGAAGGAAGGAGCAGTAGTTAGAATGCAGTAAAAAGGTAAAGTTAAAGGTTCCCCTCACACATATGTGCTAGTCGTTCCCGACTCTAGGGGATGGTACTCATCTCCGTTTCAAAGCCGAAGAGCCAGCGCTGTCCGAAGACATCTCAGTGGTCATGTGGCCGGCACGACTCAACACCAGAGGCACACGGAACACTGTTCCTTTCCCACCAAAGGTGGTCCCTATTTTTCCTACTTGCGTTTTTTTACCTGCTTTCGAACTGCTAGGTTGGCAGAAGCTGGGACGAGTAACGGGAGCTCACCCCGTTACGCGGCACTCGGGATTCGAACCGCTGAACTGCCGAACCTTTCGATCGACAAGCTCAGCTTCTTAGCCCTTGAGCCACTGCGTCCCCATACAGAATGCAATACTGCAGACTAAGTTACTGCTCATGGCCAGCAGTTCGATCCTGACCGGCTCAAGGTTGACTCAGCCCTTCCGTCGTTCCAAGGTCGGTAAAATGAGGACCCAGATTGTTGGGGGCAATATGCAGACTCTGTAAACCACTTAGAGAAGGCTGGCAATCACCATGAAGTGGTATATAAGTCTAAGTGCTACTCAAAGGGAGGAAGGCTGGCTGGACTGGTGCTTCCATATACAGGTAGTCCGTTCAAAATTGCAACAGCAGTGAATAAAGTAATTTACAACTGTGTTTCCCACTTTAACAACCATTGCAGCCTTCCCGTGATCACATGATCAAAATTCAGATGCTTGTCCACTGACTCGTATTTATGACGGTCGCAGTGTCCCGGGGTCCCGTGATTCCTTTTTGCGACTTTCTGACCAGCAAAATCAACAATGAAGCCAATATTCATTTAAGAACTGCGTTACTAACTTAAAACCGCAACGATTCCCTTAACACCTGTCGTAAGAAAGGTCATAAAACGGGGCACAATTCCCTTAACAAAAGTCTCACTTAGTAACAGAAAGGTGGGGCTCCATTGTGGTCTTAAGTCGAGGACTTCCTGGAGCTGAAGGTAGCAGTTGACAGTGTCTGTCCCAGTGTCCTTGTCGCTCATGATTTGACGTTTAAGAATAGATCCGGTTGGGTTTTAGCAACCGTAGGACTGAGTTTCCCAAGCTGTGCAAGGGGGTTGGTCTAGAAGACCTCCAAGGTCCCTTCCCAGCTCTGACATTCTGTTCTTCTATCGCGCCTCTCCGCCAATTGCAAGAACCAAGAATGAATCTTGCAAATTGCAGGCCGGAGGTTTGATTTCCGCAGGGTGGGTTTGATTTAAATCGAGTCGACTTAAATCACGATTCAAATCACTCGTAAAAAGGCTGGGTTTAAATCCACTTGATTTAAATCATAATTTTTAAACAGTAGCTGTCATCTCTGTCCCACAGTGGCTTCTCCTCTGACCCTCGAAGGTCAGACCAGGAATAACGGATGGAAGCTGACCAAGGAGAGATTCAACCTGGGAAATAAGGAGAAATTTTCTGACAGTGAGAACCATCAACCAATGGAACAGAAGTTGCCTTTGGAAGTTGTGGGAGCTTCATCCCTGGAGGCTTTTAAGAATAAGAATAAGAATAAGAATAAGAATAAGAATAAGAATAAGAATAAGAATAAGAATAAGAATAAGAATAAGAATAAGAATAAGAATAAGATAGGATAGGATAGGATAGGATAGGATAGGATAGGATAGGATAGGATAGGATAGGATAGGATAGGATAGGATAGGATAGGATAGGATAGGATAGGATAGGATAGGATAGGATAGAATAGAATAGAATAGAATAGAACAGAACAGAACAGAACAGAACAGAACAGAACAGAACAGAACAGAACAGAACAGAACAGAACAGAACAATTAGAATAGAATAGAATAGAATAATTTTATTTATATACTGCCTTTCTCCCGAAGGACTCGGGGCGGTGTACAGCCAATTTAAAAACATAAATTTACAAATATCATAGTTAAAATTAATTAAAATCATTAACTGGTTTGGCCGAATTTTAAAACCCCAACATTTAAAACCCCAATTTAAAATCATTCAATTAAACAGCCGCGCCTGTCGGAACAGTAGGGTCTTAATAAGGGCACAGCGGAAGACCTGGAGGTCAGAGATTGTATGTATGTCCGGGGGCAATTCGTTCCAAAGGGTAGGAGCTCCGACAGAGAAGGCTCTCTTCCTGGGTGTTGCCAACCCACACAACTTGGCCAACAGCACCCTGAGGAGTCCCTCTCTGTGGGAGCGAACTGATCGGTGGGAGGCTATCGGCGGCAGAAGGCGGTCCTACCCTGGTCCTATGCCATGGAGTGCTTTAAAGGTGGTGACCAACACCTTGAATTGCATCCGGAAGACCACTGAGAGCCGCGGGATCATCAGATGCTTTTTTTTAACTTTTAAAAACATTTTCTCGGCTGAAGAAGTTGTAGAAAAAATGCTTTTAAAAGCTAAAAGTTAAAAAAAAAACAACCTCTAATGAGGTTGGCGGGGCAAACGAGCAGCCACCAGATCGGGGATCAGTTCGGGGGCGTGGCCAGCCAATGTTGTTACTGGTTCTCGGAACTACTACAAATTTTTACTACCGGTTCTTGCAAACCGGTGCGAACCGGGAGTAACCGGGAGTAACTCCCTTCCCTCCCTGCCACTACCGATTCGCTCGAAACGTGGCGAACCGGGAGCAGCCCACTACTGATCTTAAGCAGAAAACTATCTATCTCAATAGATTTTTACTCCAAAAGCATTTTATTAAAATCAATTTGATAAAAATAAAAAAAAATCCGATTTAAATTTTTAAAAATAAATCCAATTTAATTTTTTTTAAATCTATTTTTTAAATTTATTTATTTTTAAATCATTGATTTTTTATAACATAATTTTTATTGAATATTTTACATTTTAAAACCAAACACACAATAGCAAAAGAAATCAAGAAACAAAAGCAAAAAACAAAAACACACGTACACCAGACATTAAAATACAATATTAACAACAGATATATACAATTTTACAACTTTCTGCATCGTCTTTTGTCTTTACTCTTAGCTTTTATCCTCCCGCTCCTTCTCTTTATTTTTAAATATTCATAATTAGTAGGATCATTATTTACATTTATATCCAGTATGTTAATATCTAATTTCACTTTATATTCTTGTTTCTTAATTTGATTTCTGTTTTCCAATCATTTACAAAACCTATTCCACATTTTATATTAATCTGAGTTTTCTCTTTCTTTGATCTCCATCGTTAATTTATCCATTTCGGCACATTCGAAGATTTCCTTCATTATTGTTTCTTCTGATGGTGTATTTTCTCTATTATATTATATTGCATATTCTAACGGCGTAGAGTAGAGCATATTCTACTCTAGCGCAAATTTGGAAGTCGACCAATAAATCATCGATTTTTATCGACCCTGGATTTCCGGAATCCTTGCTGTTACTTAAATAGGTGCAAGTGTATATTTTGATTTATTTTAGGTGCAGTTTCTGAGCCAAAAGCTGCTTCTCTCTCTTCTCGTTCATGGCTAAATCTCCTTGTGGAGGAATGAAGGGGGGGAAAATGGCGGACCTCTAGTGGATTGTTAATTTTTCCTGGGCCCCGTTCCAAAAGAACATAAAGAAAGCGAGCAAATGAGTATTTCTTTATGGCTGGGGTTTGGTTTGATTTGGTTTGGTTTTCACAATGGATCCTACTACTGTACTTAATATTCTAAACGAGGAAACGGAATTAAATAATCCGGGCTCTTAATGGTCCATTGTTTTTAGAAAGCTATTAAGAAGCTGGCCATCCAGTAGTGACAATCTCCTTGACACTTCCTTAGCCGGCTTATTTTCCCAAACTCCTGCTGGACTGCATCTACCACCCATGAGACAGAATAACAGAGTGGGGATGGACCTTGGAGGTCATCTAGTCCAACCTCCTCTTCAAGAAGGAGACCATCCCCCCACACACACCATTTCTGACAAGTGGCAGTCCAGTCTTTTGAAAGCCTCCGGTGATGGAGCTCCCACAACTTCTGAAGGCAACTTCTCTTCCATTGATTGATCGTTCCCACTGTCAGGAAATTTCTCCTTATTTCTAAGTTGATCGGAGCAAGGGAGGGGGGGGGAACCATATTTAGCCCCTGTTTTCCACGAAGCGTCAAGTCTATTTATAATTTATTTATAATTTATTTTTATTAAATTTGTATACCGCCTTTCTCCTGCTGGATTCAGGGCGGTGCACAGCCAAGAATAAAAAAAAAGAACATTCCAATACAAAATTTAAAAATTTAAAAAGAATTAAACAACTTTGGCCCAAAATTTAAAAGATCCCGACTAAAACTGTGTAGCGTAGAGGGCTAATGCCTCTAGCTTTAGTAATGCTACTAAAGGCAGCAATTAACACCAGCTGCCTGTAATTTCTCTGAGTTCAATCCTAGCCAGGCTCAAGGTCGATTCAGCCTTCCATCCTTTCTAAGGTGGGTAAAATTGAGGACCCAGTTTGTGGGGGCAATAAGCTGACTTTGTATAAATATACAAAAGTATGAAGGCTATTGCTTAACGCATTGTAAGCCGCCCTGAGTCTCCGGAGAAGGGCGGCATATAAATCAAATTAAAAAAAAAAACCATTGACAATTAAAAATCTAAAGGGGTGGGGGGTTATGTCAGCTCAGTTTGATGAAATAGAAGAGTTTTTAGGGCATAGCGAAAATCCCGGAGATCTGGTATCCTGCGTATCTCCGGGGGCAGATTGTTCCAGAGGGCAGGAGCTGCCACAGAGAAGGGCCTCCCCCTGGGGGTCGCCAGCTGGCATTGCCTGGCTGAGGGCACCCGGAGGAGACCCTCTCTGTGGGAGCGTACTGGCCGGTGGAAGGTTATCGGCGGCAGAAGGCAGTCCCGCAAATACCCAGGTTCTATGGCATGGAGCGCTTTAAAGGTGGTAACCAACACCTTGAAGCGCACCCGGAAGACCACCGGAAGCCAATGCAGCTCGCGCAGGAGAGGCGTCACATGGGAGCGCCCCCTCGCTCCCATGATCCCCCGCGCGGCCGCATTCTGCACCAGTTGGCGCCTCCGGGTGCTCCTCAAGGGGAGCCCCATGTAGAGAATTTACAGGTAATCATTGACTTTAACGACCACAATTGAGCCCAAAATTTCTGGTTCTTTAGCGAGATACTTGTTAAGTGAGCTTTCCTCCTTTTTTGCGAGCATTCCTGCCGTACTTGTTAAGTGCACCACAAAAATAAATCAAGCTTCATAAAGTTAGTAATGGAGTTGTTAAGTGAATCTGGCTTCCCCATTGAGTTTGCTTCATTGACAGCGAGGTGGCCTTTTCTTCGGCTTCGGCTTCCCTTCCTACTCACCGTAGCATCCTATGAGTCCTGGCAGAAGAGAATATTTGTAGCTCAGGGCTGAACCGTGGGGTCCTTGGTGCTGTCTGGCCTTGCTGGTTTTCTTGCAGGATTTTCATATGCAGTTTCCACCTGTTAAACTTCAATGGGATCCTTGGTGCTCCCTGCGTTTGGCTTTCTTTTTGCAGAGGTTTCATGACCAATCTTTGGGCATCATCGTTGCACTGATGATGTTACCTAGTTTGGTAATGAAACGTCTGCACGAAAAGCAAACTCGGACAGCACCAAGTATCCTGCAGTCATTGTTGTCCTCCTCCTCCTCTCTGCAAACCCCACTCCCTTCTAGCACTGATGACGTTACCCAGTTGGATCATGAAATGTCTCCAAAAAATAACCAAGCTCAGAGAGCACCTCCTCCTCCGCCTCCTTCCTTTCTTCCTCCTCCTCCTCCTTCCTTTCTTCCTCCTCCTCCTCCTTCCTTCCTTCCTTCCTTCCTTCCTTCTTTCCTCCAAACCCCCCTCCCTTCCAGCAATGATTATGTTACCTAGTTTGGTAATGAAACGTCTGCAAGAAAACCAAGCTCAGAGAGCACCAAGTCCCACAGCCCTCCTCCTCTCTGTAAACCCTTCTCCCTTCTAGCACTGATGATGTTACCCAGTTGGATCATGAAATGTCTGCAAAAAATAACCAAGCTCAGAGAACACCAAGGACCCCATAGCCTTCCTCCTCCTCCTCCTCTCTTCTTCCAAACGCCCCTCCCTTCCAGCAAAGATGATGTTATCTAGTTTGGTAATTTATTTATTTATTTATTGTATTGTATTTTTACACCGCCCTTCTCCCGAAGGACTCGGGGCAGTATCCAGCTATGATAAAAACAGCAACAACACAAAAATTAAAAAAACAAGATAATTCAATCTTTGGCCGTAATTAAAACCCCCCAAACTAAAATCCATTGTAAAAACCATTTAAAAACCCCATTAAAATCCTTGTTCCGTCAGACCGGCTTGCGGAAATAATAGGGGTCTTCAGAGCACGACGGACGTCGCGGAGGTCGGGGATCCTTCGTATCTCTGGGGGCAGTTCGTTCCATGGGGCAGGAGCCCCCACAGAGAAGGCTCTCCCCCTGTGGGTCGCCAGCCAACATTGTTTGACCGACAGCACCCTGAGGAGGCTCTTTCTGTGGGAGCGTATCGGTCGGTGGGAGCCATTTGCTGGCAGAAGGCGGTCCTGCACATATCCAGGTCCTAAGCCCGTGATGGCGAACCTATGGCACGGGTGCCACAGGTGGCACGTGGAGCCATATTGGTGGGCACCCAAGCTCAGCTCCGGCATGCATGTCTACACCAGCCAGCTGATTTTCGGGCCTTCTGGGCCCACTAGAAGTCAGGAAACACACTGTTTCCAGCCTCCGGAGGGCCTCTTGGGGGAGTTGAGAAGGCCGTTTTTGCCCTCCCCAGGCTCCTAGAAAGGCTCTGCAGCCTGGGGAGAGCAAAAAACGAGCCTACCGGTCCCACCGTGCCATCCCATGCCTAAAACCGGGGGGGGGGGGAGAACATGTGGGGGCAGGGCGCATAGAATTACGGATGTGAGCACGAATGCGTGTGACCCCACCGTGCTCCCCCCGCTTTTGGCACGCGATGGCAAAAAGGTTAGCCATCACTGTCCTAAGCCATGGAGCGCTTTGAAGGTGGTGACCAACACCTTGAAACGCACCCGGAAGACCACCGGGAGCCAGTGCAGCTCGTGCAAGAGAGGTGTTACATGGGAGCGACGAGTCGCAGCCTCATTCTAGACCAGTTGGAGCCTCTGGGTACTCCTCAAGGGGAGCCCCATGTAGAGAGCATTACAGTAGTCCAGACGGTAATGAAACGTCTCCACGAAAACAGCCAAAGGAGCACCAAGGACATCCCACATCTGATGAGTTTTGAGCCACTCACTGAGGCCTTCCAAAATCTTTTAAAAGCCAGGGCCTCTTTGAATTTTCTGTTGCAGTAGCAACAACGGGAAGGACGCCCGGTTCATAAGATCCTCACATAAGGACTTGCAATGAACCGAAGGGAAAATCCTCCTCTCTCCCCAAAGGCAGATAGATCATGCTTCTGATTCAACTCCATGGCATTGCAGGTATTTCGATGGCTGCCTCCTTTAACTGCTTGCTTGCTTCTCGAGGAAGGTTTTGCAAAGCAAAAGAAGAAAGGAATTGGTCTTTCCCCCCCCCCCCCCCCTATAGGAAAGGTGACGATAAATCACATTTTTGCACCGTGCAGGGCAAAATAACTCCCTCCGAATTTGTTCGTAACAGCTTCATTTGCATCGCACCCTCGTTGGCGGAAGTCACTCGCTTTCCAGATTTTTGCAGTGCCTTTGATCATCCGCTAACAGATGGTTCGTATTCTCTAAAGCGACACCAGGAAAAGAAAAAAAAAAGCTGACAAAGGTTAAAATTAACCCAGGGTGGCATGTGTGAATGGGACGATGACATTCTGTTTACCAGTCACTAAAATCCTGGTTTGGCGCTCTCCGATAGGAGCATCAGAAATATTTGGAAGGTGGGAGAAAGGCACCAGGATTTTTCTTGGAAATCTTCCTATGTAGATAGGCCTTGAGTTATAACAGGTCATTTAGTGACTGAAATTAAAACAGCACTGAAAAAAGTGACTTGGGGTGTCCACATATTTCTACCGTGTCAGTTTAGGGGTGATACTTTAATGGTTTTTAACTTTTGTGTTAATAAATAAATAAGAAATAATTAATTAATTAATTAATTAATTAATAAAATAATAAAATAAAATAAAATAAAATAATAAAATAATAAAATAAAATAAAATAAAATAAATAAAATAAAATAAAATAATAAAATAAAAAAATAAAATAAAATAAAATAAAATAAATAAAATATAAAATAAAATAAAATAAAAATGATGGCAATCTTCCAGTATTCGAGGAGCTGCCTTCTTATACAGGAGGGGGGCACGGTGGCTCAGTGGCTAAGATGCCGAGCTTGCCGATCGAAAGGTCGGCAGTTCAGCGGTTCGAATCCCTAGTGCCGCGTAACAGGGTGAGCTCCCGTTACTTTCCCAGCTTCTGCCATCCTAACAGTTCGAAAGCACATTAAAAAAATGCAAGTAGAAAAATAGGGACCCCCTTTGGTGGGAAGGTCACAGCGTTCCGTGCGCCTTTGGCATTGAATTGTGCCGGCCACATGACCACGGAGACGTCTTTCGACAGCGGTGGCTCTTCGGCTTTAATTTAATTAATTAAGTATAATATTAATTAAAATTAAATTAATTATATAAATTCATTATTATAATGATAGTATATAAGCATTATTTTCAGGGAAACACGGTACCTCGCATCCAATTGGGCCGCGTGGAGACTCTTGGGAGAGGCGGGGTGGGGTGGGCGGGGTCAACCAGTCCTTGGAACAACCGGTTCGGTGAACTAGATTAAAATTAACATCCGGTTTCGCCCCAACCGGTCCAAAGTGGCTGAATCCCACCCCTGAACATGGGTAGTGGCAAAATGCAGCCAAGAGGGGAGATCCAAGAGGGAACAATCCATTTCTCCTCCTTTATCCTCAGGAGACATTTTGGAGAATTTTCCAGTTCCTCCAAGAAGTCTTTGAGAAAATTGCAAATAACCCTAGGAAGGAAGCAGAGATGGGCAAAATTCCTCTCGCATTGCAATATTGAGGATTTAGCATTTGCTTTGACGGAATTTGTTCCCCACATCATACAAAATCTACGTTAGCTCATTGGTGATATCATTTCCTATCTTAAGAATGAAACTGCTTGGGTAATAGCCCAGAACTCTAGCAAAGTTTTCACTGTAAATTCTTCAACTTCTTATATAAAAGGAGGAAAATTTCAGCATTTTGTGGAGCGAAGAGTTCATTCATGCACTGATGTAGGGTTTTTTTTTCTTTCGTTCTTTTTTTTCTTTTATTTTTTTTCCCCCTGTCAAATCATTCAAAAGCTGCAAAAACTTTGGGAGAATGTGGTAGAAATAACTTGAGTCGACGGCGGGCGATGGGATTCCCCGATGCCTCAAAATCAATCTTGCGGAATGATTTATGGAAAGACACTCTGTGGAGTTGTATACTTCGAAATGATCGTCATAATTCATTTGTTAATGGTGTAGCAAGATTACGGGTTACCGAACTTGGAAAAATATCCTGTCTTGGCGATTATGTGGAGGGCTTGCAAAGATGATCAGACAATCCTGCAGACGTTCGTTGACTTTGTTCGATTCGAACTTTTTATTAATATTTTTTTAACAAAGCATTAAACTGCAAAAATATAGAAAAAGCCGGAGGTAAAATGGGGGGAGGAAAGGGGAAGAGAGAAACGTGTACAGTAGAAGGGGGGAAAAAAGGGAAAAAAACATTTGACGTCTGACTCCATTTGGTACAATAGGATAAGATACAGATAGTCCTCAACTTCTGACCACAATTGAGTCCCAAAATTTCTATTGCTAAGTGAGATATTTTTTTCTCCATTATACAACCCATCTTGCCATAGTTTTTTTTTTTTAATTTGATTTATATGCCGCCCTTCTCCGGAGACTCAGGGCAGCTTACAATGCGTTAAGCAATAGCCTTCATTCTTTTGTATATTTATATTTATACAAAGTCAGCTTATTGCCCCCACAAACTGGGTCCTCAATTTACCCACCTTAGAAAGGATGGAAGGCTGAGTTGACCTTGAGCCTGGCTAGGATTGAACTCGCAGAGATTGCAGGCAGCTGGATGTTAATTGCTGCCTTTAGTAGGAGGCATTAGCCCCCTACGCTACTCAGGCTCTTGTTAAGTGGATCACTGCAGTTGATCAGTTAGTAACCCGGTTGTTAAGTGAATCTGGTTTCGCCACTGATTTTGTCAGGTCACAAAACCTTTGGACACAGCAGTGGTCATAAGTATGAACCAGTTGCCAGGCATCTGAATTTTGATCACATGATCATGGGAAGGCTGCAGCGGTCGTAACTCTGAAAAACGGTCATAAGTCAGTTTTTTTCAGTGCCACTGTCACTAAATGAACTGCTGTAAGTCGAAGAGTAGCTGTATTAATATACAGCCTCAACCTTCTACTTTTATATAATAGTATATATTAGCCATTTCTATCTAACGCGCGAAACCCAAAATCAAAGTTTGATATATTTTTGGGGGGACCTCAAGTGCAAAGTTCAAAAGTGGGTTTCCAATTAGAAACACAATTAATTACATTCTTGTTTTAATCGAAACAGTCAATTTAGCCGTCTCCCCTAATCTATCAACTTTTGCGAGACGTTCACAGATTTTGTGTAAGCACCTCAAGAGTTCGAGAAGGAGATAACGTTTTGTGAAAATCGGTTCCCTTTTCCAAGTTGTGCAGAAATGGATAAAAGGAAGTCAGGGGTGAATGGTGCCCCCTAAAATTAGTCTGCTTTTTTTGGCAATGGATACTGAATTATAAGAGGAGGTGAAACGTTTTTAAGTCTTTATTAGAGATAGAGATTTAATGTTTTGCAAGCTGCCCGTAAGATCGTTTTTCTCAGCCAAATACAATAAGAGAAGTTCAAAAGAAATGTCTAGGACTGTAACTCAATTTAAGTGTTTTTGAACCAGGCAGGGCCATGTGGGTTAAGCTACAGATGTTATTTCGATTGTGGCCGATGTGTCGTTTTGTTTTCATTTGGAGAAGGGTGCAAGATTCACACGGGATGGGAACGCAGTTGTGCACATGGGACACAGTTTGGGAGGGTTTCACACAGCCGAATGGAATAGAATAGAATATCAGAGTTACCCAACAAGGTAACATCATCAGTGTTCATGACTAGTTTGGGTCCTAGTTTAGTTAATGAAACATCTGCAAGGAAGCAGCCAAGCTCAGAGAGAACAAAGGCCCAGATAGATAGATAGATAGATAGATAGATAGATAGATAGATAGATAGATAGATAGATAGATAGATAGATAGATAGATAGATAGGCAGGCAGGCAGGCAGGCAGGCAGGCAGGCAGGCAGGCAGGCAGGCAGGCAGGCAGGCAGGCAGGCAGGCAGGCAGGCAGGCAGGCAGGCAGGCAGACAGACAGACAGACAGACAGACAGGGATGGGTGGATGGATGGATGGATGGACGGACGGACGGACGGGCAGAAAGATATGGATGGATGGATGAATGGATAGAGATGGATAGATAGATAGATAGATAGATAGATAGATAGATAGATGATAGATAGATAGATAGATAGATAGATAGATAGATAGATAGATAGATAGATAGATAGATAGATAGATAGATAGGCAGGCAGGCAGGCAGGCAGGCAGGCAGGCAGGCAGGCAGGCATGGATGGTTAGATAGACAGACAGACATGGATGGATGGATGGATGGATGGATGGATGGATGGATTGATAGGTTGATAGGTTGATAGATAGATATGGATAGACAGACAGACAGACAGACAGGGATGGATAGATGGATGGATAGATAGATAGGGATGGATGGATGGATGGCTAGAGATGAATGGCTAGATAGATAGATGCCCAAAGAAACAAACATCTCTACGCAGAGGGAAATTTCCGAGAATCGGATGCCCACTGCTCAAAAATCTTCCTGCCTTCCTGCCCTCCTCCACCATCCTCTGGAGTCCATTTAAGCTCCCGCTGATTGCTTCAGTGACTCCATCCAGCCACCTCATTCTCTGCCGTCCCCTTTTTCTTTTGCCCTCCATCGTTCCCAGCATTAGGCTCTTCTCCAGTAAATCCTTCCTTCTCATTAGGTGGCCAAAGCATTTGAGTTTCCCCTTCAGGATCTGGCCTTCTAAAGAGCAGTCAGGGTTGATCTCCTCTAGGACTGACCGGTTTGATGGCCTTGCAGTCCAAGGGGCTCACAGGAGTCTTCTCCAGCACCAGAGTTCAAAGGCCTCCATTCTTTGGCGCTCAGCCTTCCTTATGGTCCAACTTTCACAGCCATCCGTTGCAACTGGGAAAACCATCGCCTTGACTATACGCACTTTTGTTGGCAGGACGATGTCTCTGCTTTTTAGTAAGTTATCTAGATTTGCCATAACTTTCCTCCCCAGGAGCAAGCGCCTTTTAATTTCTTTGTAGACCTCCTACGAAAAAATGCCATCTGAAGTTCAGAGCAGGGGCTGTTGGTTCCCATCAGAGATTCAAAAAAAAAAAAAGATCAGCTCGGATCTGAATAATGATTGGGGAGGTTGATTAAAGAATCCGGTTTGCAAAAATCGGGGTTTGATGGTCTCCAAAGCACTCGACGGATCTTTGAAGATTAGGTCCCACTCGGAGAAATAAACTTTGCGATAATTAACTCGGCGTATTAACTCCGCTACCTCGCAGTGGTGAAGCTTGGATTAATTAAAGTTTGGGTAATGGAATAGGAAGAGCTTCCGATGAAAAGGCTCCCGGCCTATTTTCATATAGCTCTTGACCTCTTCCAAGGTGTGTTTTTCGGGCTCCGTCGCTGGGAAGGAAATTCGGATGGGGGCAGTTTATTGGTTAATACATTAATAAAAAGCTTCGTTTCCTTTCTTCTATTAAATTCGAGACCTTCCCAGCTACCAACAGCTCTCAGCCCTGTTAATTACCATGGAAACTGGAAAGGCGCTTCCAAATTTTATTTTATTTTATTTTTTTAGAAAGGCCCTATTTATTCAGGATTTAATATTATTATTACTGTTAGGCTCGGGTGCTCTGACGTTGTTTGTCTTTTTCATATATGCGTGGCGGTGGAGGGGCAAAAAAATGCCCCTAACTTTGCAACTCTAAAGGATTCTGAAAGCCAGCTCATATTTCTGTCATCCCGCAGACAAGTCCTGCCGAAGTTTTGGCTGGAAAAAATTGGTGGGTCCTGCTGGGAGCAGCAAATTCCTCGACCTCGGTCCCTTCTAAAGGGGAAAGAGAATGAGAATTTATAATAATTCTTAAACAAAATGGGAAACCCAGAAATTGTTTATATCAGGATGGGTCCTCAGCATTCTCTCAAAGAGCTTTATCGGATTTCCAATTGCAGTAGTCCTTGAGTTACAACGGTTCATTTAGTGACCGTTCGAAGTTACAACAGCATTGAAACTATGATTCCTGCCTGCCTGCCTGCCTTCCTTTTCTCCCTCCCTCCCTCTTTCCTTCCTGCCCTCCTTCCCTCCCTCCCGCCTTCCTTTCTTCCTTCCCTCCTGCCTTCCTTCCTGCCTGCCTGCCTGCCTGCCTTCCCTCCCTCCCCCCTCCCTCTTTCCTGCCTTCCTGCCTGTCTTCCTTCCCTCCCTCCCTCCCTCCCACCTGCCCTCCCTCCCTCCTTCCCTCCCTCCCTCCCTCCCTCCCACCTTCCTTCATACCTTCCTTCCCTCCTCCCTGCCGCCTGCCTTCCTTCCTTCCCTCCCTCCCTCCCTCCTTCCTTCCTTTCTTCCTGCCTGCCTGCCTTCCTTCCTTCCCTCCCTCCCGCCTGCCCTCCCTCCCTTTCTCCCTCCCTCCTTCCTTCCCTCCTTCCTTCCTGCTTGCCTTCCTTCCTTCCCTCCCTCCCTCCTGCCTGCCTGCCTGCCTTCCCTCCCTCCCCCCTCCCTCTTTCCTGCCTGCCTGCCTTCCTGCCTGTCTTCCTTCCCTCCCTCCCTCCTCTCTGCCTGTCTTCCTGCCCTCCCTCCCTACCTCCTGCCTGCCCTCCCTCCCTCCCTCCTTCCTTCCCTCCCTCCCTCCTTCCTTCCCTCCTTCCTTCCTTCCTTCCTTCCTTCCTGCCTGCCTTCCCTCCCTCCCCCCTCCCTCTTTCCTGCCTGCCTGTCTTCCTTCCCTCCCTCCCTCCTCTCTGCCTGCCTTCCTGCCCTCTCTCCCTCCCACCTGCCCTCTCTCCCTCCTTCCTTCCTGCCTTCCTGCCCTCTCTCCTTCCCGCCCGCCTGCCCTCCCTCCCTCCCTCCTTCCTTCCCTCCTTCCTTCCTTCCTGCCTGCCTGCCTGCCTGCCTTCCCTCCCTTCCTCCCTCCCTCCTTTCTTCCTGCCTTCCTGCCTGCCTGCCTTCCCTCCCTCCCTCCCTCTCTCCCTCCTTCCTTCCTTCCTTCCTGCCTGCCTGCCTTTCCTCCCTCCAGGGGTGAAATCCAGCAGGTTCTGACAGGTTCTGGAGAACCGGTAGCGGACATTTTGAGTAGTTTGGAGAACTGGGAAATACCACCTCCGGCTGGCCCCGGAGTGGGGTGGGAATGCAGATTTGGCAATATCCTTCCCCCAGAAGTGGGGAGGGAATGGGGATTTTGCAGTATTCTTCCCCTGCCACGCCCATGAATCCACACCACGCCCACCAAGCCACGCCGACAGAACCGGTAGTAAAAAAATGTGGATTTCACCACTGCCTCCTTCCCTCCCTCCCTCCCTCCCTTCCTTCCTTCCTTCCTTCCTTCACAGTACAAGTAGCCCTTGACTTACAAGGGTTTGTTTAGTGACCATTTGCAACAAATATGAAAAAGGTGACATTTTTCACTCTTACGACTCTTACAGCATCTCCATGGCCACATGATCAAAATTCACAGCCTTGGCAACTGACTCACATTTATGATGATTTTAGATTTCCGGGGTCACATGATCCCCTTTTGCAATCTTCTGACAAGCCGAGCCCATGGGGAAGCCCGATTCACTTAGCAACCATCTTCCCACCGGATTCCCTTAACAACTGCGGAAAGAAAGTTCGTTAAAAGGGGCAAAACCCGCTTAACAACTGTCTCGCTTTGCCATGGAAATTTTGGGCTCGTACGTTGAGGTCGTACGTTGAGGACTATTAACTCTTTCCCAAAATTGGCAGGCTCTAAAATCTCTTACGACATTCGTTTTCCCCCCGTATCTTGATTCTGGATCTCAGCGATCAGCTTAAGAACGCAAATCAAGTTGGGTTTTTTAATTTGTTGCCTTTAGAGATGGATGAGGAGGGGAAACTGCCAAGGCCCCCCTGCATGCCACGGAATAGCAAGCAGTAGTTGGTTTGATAGCGTGTGAAAGTTTGGGAAGCCCAACTTCCTTCTCTGTCTAATAAATTAACCTTTGAACATCTGTAACAGCTGGCTACAAACCCTCCCTTTGTCTTGACTTCGTTGTCCATCGTGCTTCTATACACGAGATGCCCGGTGGTGGGATTCAAATAATTTAATTCTCTGCCCTAATGATTTCTTCCAACAACCAGTTCACCAAACTGCTCAGAAAGTTAACAGCCGGTTCTCCCGAAGTGGTGCGAACCGGCTGAATCCCAGGACTGGGTACGCCGCACCACCACCTCCTCTGCATCCCATTTTGGGCCTAATAGGTCTCTCTGCACTTACCTGGGAGCCAAAACAGGGTGCATGGGGGAAGGGGCAAGATGGGGAGGGGCCAGCTAGCAATTTAACAACCCGTTTGCCCAAACTGGCTGAATTCCACCACTGGGTAGGTTGTCCGGCTTCAGTGGTGGGTTAGACTAGATGACCTACAAGCAGGGCTGAAATGCTCCTGGTTCGGACCAGATCGCCCGATCCGGTAGCGATGGCGGCAGGTGGTTCAGAGAACTGATAGCAAAAATCCCTACCCATCCCCCCAATGCCCAGCTGAGCCGCGTGATCATCAGAGGCTTTTTTTTTTTACTTTTAAAAGCAATTTTTCTACAACCTCTTCGGTCAGAAAAAGGATTTTAAAAAAAAGGCCTCTGATGATTGCGTGGCTCAGCTGGGATCGTCAGAGGCTTTTAAAAGCATTTTTTCTACAACCTCTTCGGCCGAAGAGGTTGTAGAAAAAATGTTTTTAACAGTTAAAAAAAAAAGCCTCTGATGATCCTGCGACTCAGCTGGGATCGTCAGAGCCGTTTAAAAGCATTTTTTCTACAAACCTCTTCAGCCAAAGAGGCTTTTTTTTCTTTTAAAAGCTTCTGACGATCCCAGCTGAGTTGACTGATCGTCAGAGGCTTTGGTTTTCTTTTCAAAGCATTTTTTCTACAACCTCTTTGGCCGTAGAGGTTATTTAAAAAATGCTTTTAAAAGCCTCTGACGATCAGGCAACTCAGCTGGGATCGCCAGAGCCTTTTAAAAGCATTTTTTTTACAATCTCGTCGGCCGAAGAGGTTGTAGAAAAAATGCTTTATAAAAGCTTTTTTTAAAAAAAAAGTTGGCCACGCCCATCCAGTCACATTATCGCCCCCCTACCAAACCACACCCACAGAACTGGTAGTAACAAATTTTATATTTCACCACTGCCTACAAGGTCCCTTCCCGTGGTGGGTTGCTACCGGTTCGCCCCGGATTGGGTAAACCAGTAGTGGCAGCAGCGCGAAGCTCCGCCCTTCCACCCAGACGCTTCTGCGCATGCGCAACGCATCACGCGCGAGCGTAAACTCACCCACAAGCGAACTGGTAGCGACGGATTTTGAAACCCGCCCCTGGTCCTTTCCAATTCTGTTAATCTATAACCGTATCCATAGCTTTTTGGTTCGGTCTCTTTTAATGTTTTAAAAGTCTTGAATTAGCTCCCTCTGTCTCTGAGATATTCAGGAGGCTTGGACATCTGCAATTTCTTGGTGGCCTGGTGACAAAAGAAATGGATGGGGCTGCATTTGTATTTTTATTTTTTATTTCGGTACTCAAAGCGGAGGCACCAAGGAGGTTAAGACCTTTGCGGTCCTCTACCTCTATTCATCAACCACGAGGATGTGACCCTGGGAGTAAGAAGGGGATTATAGAGCAAACCTCAAGAAAAGATTAACGCCGGAGGCCGTTGAACTTTGGGGAGGTCCTGCCCCAAAGTATTAGTTCTGCCGGAGGAGTGAATTGGCCTAAGTTCATTAAAGTTGGGTTTAAACTCCGGTGAAAGGTCTATCCCCTTTCTCCCCACTTCATAAGTCACGGATCTATTGCATGAAAAATACAGGCAGGGATTTCTTTTTTTTTTAATTCGGGGTGGGGGGGCAGGGAAGGAGTTTTCTGGGAGGTTTGAGGGATGGGATGGGATGCCTTCTTCAAGGAAGGAGGGGTGGGTGAACATTTCCGAACGGCGAATGGCCGAGCTGAGAAAGGACTCTCTTGTTCTTTTCTTCTGCCCCACAAAAGGGGGAACGTTCGGTCCACTGAGCCTTTTATCTCTCTGCCCCCTTGAAAAGACGCAAACGATCCTGGCGGACGCAATATCCTCTTTCTTCTTCGGGTTTCTCAGGATTATTAAATGACCCCCAAACTGCCTTGTTGAACTGGGCGGAATTTATTTTGGCTCTTTAGAACAGGGATCGGGGGGGGGGGGCAGACGAAGACCCTTTTACGACTTGTGGACCCCGACTCCCAGAATCCTGGGAGTTTGAAGTTCACGAGTTGAAGTCCACAAAATTTTGGGAGTTGAAGTCCACCAGAATTCTGGGAGTTGAAGTCCACGAGTCATAAAGGAGCCATCCTCCTCCACCTCTCCTTTAGAGAATAAAATAGAATAGAATAACAGTGTTGGAAGGGACCTTGGAGGTCTTCTAGTCCAACCCCCTGGTCAGGCAGGAAACCCTACATCACTTCAGACAAATGATTATCCAACATCTTCTTAAAAACCTCCAGTGTTGGAGCATTCACAACTTCTGCAGGCAAGTTGTTCCACTGTTTAATTGTCCTCACTGTCAGGAAATTTCTCCTTAGTTCTAAGTTGCTTCTCTCCTTGATTAATTTTCATCCGTTGCTTCTTGGCCTGCCCTTGCAGTCCCTTTTCCTTCCTTCCTTCCTTCCTTCCTCCCTCCCTCCCTCCCTCCTTCCTTTCATCCTTCCTTCCTTCCTTCCATCCATCCTTATCTATCCATCCATCCATCCATACCTATCTATCTATCTATCTATCTATCTATCTATCTATCTATCTATCTATCTATCTATCTATCTATCATCCATCCATCCATCCATCCATCTCTATCTATCTATTTATCTTTCTATCCATCCATCCATCTATCCATCCATCCATATCTATCTATCCATCCATCCATTCATCCATCCCTATCTATCTATTATCTATCCATCCATCCATCCCTATCCATCTATCTATCATCTATTCATCTATCCCTCCCTATCTATCTGTCTGCCTATCCATCCATCCCTATCTAGCTATCTAATTATCTATCTAGTTATCTATCTATGTAGTTTATCTATATAGTCATCCATCCATCCCTATCTAGCTGTCTACTTACCTTATCTAGTTATCTATCTATCTAGTTATCTATCTATCTATCTATCTTATTTATTATTTATTAGATTTGTATACCGCCCTTCTCCTTGCGGACTCAGGGCGGTGGACAGCCGAATAAAAAACAGTATACAAAAGTTAAAATTTCTTAAAAGACATATAACTATGGCTAAAATTAAAACCACTAAATAATTAAAATACCCAACCCTCTAATACAATCTTAAAAATTCAACTGGGTCAGGCTAGACCAGCAAGCTGAAAAAGATGGGTTTTTAGGGCCCGACGAAAAGTCCGGAGGTCAGCAATTGTTCTCAGTTCTGGAGGCAGATCGTTCCAGAGGGTAGGGGCTGCCACAGAGAAAGCCCTCCCCCTGGGGGTCGCCAGCCGACATTGTCTAGCTGACGGCACCCTGAGGAGACCCACTCTGTGGGAGCGCACCGGCCGGTGGGAGGCTATTGGCGGCAGAAGGCGGTCCCGTAAGTACCCTGGTCCTAAGCCATGGAGCGCTTTAAAGGTGGTCACCAACACCTTGAAACGCACCCGGAAGTCCACCGGCAGCCAATGCAGCTCGCGCAGGAGAGGTGTCACATGGGAGCGTCCCGTCGCTCCCATAATCCCCCGCGCGGCCGCATTCTGCACCAGTTGGAGCCTCCGGGTGCACCCCAAGGGGAGCCCCATGTAGAGAGCATTGCAGTAGTCCAGGCGAGAGGTGACGAGTGCCTGAGTGACTGTGCGTAGGGAGTCCCGATCTAGAAAGGGCCGCAACTGGCGTATCAGGCGGACCTGATAAAAAGCTCCCCTGGCCACAGCTGTCGTGTGATCCTCCAAGGACAGCCGTGGATCCAGGAGGACGCCCAAGTTGCGCACCCTTTCCGTGGGGGCCAGAGATTCGCCCCCAATAACCAGCAATGGTGTCAGCTGGCTATATCGGGACGCCGGCAACCACAGCCACTCGGTCTTGGAGGGGTTGAGTCGAAGCCTGTTTCTCCCCATCCAGACCCGCACGGCTTCAAGGCACTGGGACATCACTTCCACGGCATCGTTGGGGTGGTCTGGGGTGGAAATGTACAGCTGCGTATCATCAGCGTACTGATGGAACTCCACCCCAAAACCACGGATGATCTCACCCAGCGGCTTTACATAAATGTTGAACAGAAGGGGCGAGAGGACCGACCCTTGTGGCACCCCACACACTAGGCGCCTCGGGGTCGACCGCTGCCCCCCTGTCAACACAGATTACGACCGGTCGGAGAGGTAGGAGGAGAACCACCGTAAAACGGTGCTTCCCACCCCCAGTCCCTCCAACCGGCGCTACATGATACCATGGTCGATGGTATCAAAAGCCGCTGAGAGGTCTAATAACACCAGGATAGAGGAATATCCCCTACCCCGGGCCCGCCAGAGATCATCCACCAACGCGACCAATGCCGTTTCGGTGCTGTATCCAGACCTGAAGCCGGACTGGAGCGGGTCTAAATAGACAGCTTCATCCAGGTACCGAGGGAGCTGCCATGCAACCACACTCTCGACAACCTTCGCTAAAAAGGGAAGGTTGGAGACTGGACGGTAGTTTGCCAAAATAGCCGGGTCCAGGGAGGGCTTCTTGAGGAGGGGCCTCACCACCGCCTCCTTCAAGGCATCTGGTAGGGCACCCTCACTCAAAGAAGCATTTATAATCTCCTGGAGCCAGCCTCGTGTAACCTCCCGGGAAGCCAGCACCAACCAGGAGGGACACGGGTCCAATAAACATGTGGTTGCATTCAGTCTACCCAAGGTCCTGTCCACGTCCTCGGGAGCCACAGGATCGAACTCAGCCCAGATAACACTCTCAAGACCTGCCTCAGTCACCTCGCCCGAACTAACCCAGTCGGCGGCCAAGTCATCCCGAATCTGAGTTATTTTGTCATCCAGATATTGCACAAAATCCTCAGCACGACCCTGCAAGGGATCCTCCCGCGCTCCCGAATGAAGGAGGGAGCGGGTCACCCTAAACAGGGCGGCTGGGCGATTATCTGATGACGCGATAAGGGCGGCAAAATAATTGGATTTTGCCGCTTTTATCGCCACTAAGTAAGTCTTAATGTGAGCTCTTACTAGTGTCAAGTCAGATTCAGAGCGACTGGCCCTCCAACCGCTCTCTAGGCGTCTTCTCCGGCGTTTCATCTCCCTCAGCTCCTCGGTAAACCAAGGAGATAAGTGAGTTCGGCGCCGGGTCAGAGGCCGCGAAGGCACGACGCGGTCCAAGGCCCCACCGGCTGCCCTATTCCAGGCAGCCACCAGATCCTCAGCCGAGTCGTGTGTCAGTGTCTCAGGAAATGGCCCAAGCTCCGTCTGGAACCTATCAGGATCCATCAGGCGCCTGGGGCGGAACCACCTGGTCGGTTCCGCCTCCCTGCGGTGAGGTGCAGCGGTCTGAAAGTCGAGTCGAAGGAGCGAGTGGTCAGTCCATGACAAGGGCTCCACAACTATATCCCCAATATCTAGACCACTCAACCACTGACCAGAGACAAAAACTAGATCCAGGGTGTGTCCACCAACGTGGGTCGGGCCTTGAATTACCTGGGTCAGGTCCATGGCCGTCATGGAAGCCATGAACTCCCGAGCTAACTCAGATGTTTCACCGATGGATGGCAGGTTGAAATCCCCCATGACCATGAGCCCAGGGGTATCAACCGCCACCTCGGCTACAACATTGAGAAGCTCGGGCAGGGTCGTTGCCACGTGGCAGGGAGCCAGGTACGTGACTAACAGACCCCTCTGCCCACCACGACCCCACCTCACGAAGATGGACTCACACCCGGCTATCTGAGGTACAGTGGTCTCCCTCGGACTCAGACCTTCTTTAATAATGACCGCTACTCCCCCACCCCTCCCCTGAGCTCTCGGCTGGTGGAATGCAAGGAAACCTGGTGGGCACATCTCCACGAGGGGAACCCCCCCCTCGTGGCCCAACCAGGTCTCAGTAATGCCGGCCAGGTCCGCACCCCCCTCTTGAAGAAGATCACATATGAGGGGGGCCTTGTTGACAACGGACCTCGCGTTGCATAACAACAGCCGGAGCTTCGGGTCCTGAGACTCTAGACAACCCGGGGAACGGGAATGGCTCGGGGGACCGGGGCACGCAATCGCTCGAAGACAGCGAGTGCGAGCCCCCGCCACATGATATGGTCCCTTACCCACGCCATATCTGCCCCTCCCACACAGTATCTTAATCGCACAACCCTCGACAGAGGGCTTAGTAGAAGCCCTCTTGCCTCCAGAATCTTGACCCCCCGCGGCCCCATGAACAGCTAGGTCTGACCTTCCCCCCTGTGAGTTCTCCCCCAAACCCACTCCCACCCCCACCCCTGAGCCCCTTAAAAATTTACTAAAACACAAGTTTAAAAAACCCCTCAATCCCCGTTTTTTGGCATGCCACCTCTCGGGGTCCCAAAACCCGTCATTAAGGTGGGCCCTCGATAATGTAGAGGGCCAAACCTGCGAGAGGGGGGAATCTCGCAAGGCAAGAAGGCTGAACCTCGAAAACATCCGAGACACATAACGAAGATGGACCGAAGAAAGGCATGGCTAGAGTCTGTGGTAGTACATAAAAAGTATCGAAGAACAGACAGGAGAAGTCACCGCTACCCTCTCACGGTAGCGGGAGGAGTCTATAAGTTCGAAGTCACTGCGGGGGTACCCGGACCGCCCTCTCACGGAGGTCCGCCATGCAGACAGGAAGTTGGAAAGTCCAGGCCACTCTCTCACAGGGGCCTGGCATATTTGTCCTGTGAGGATAGGACTCCCCCATCAGGGATAAAACGAAGGTGAAGCCAGCTCCATCAGTCCTCCCGTAGGCAGACCTGTTCTGCGATAACGCCAGCGTGCACGATGGTACTAGGGCCGAGTTCCAAGCTACTCCAGGAGAAAGCGGATCGATGGTACTACAGTACTGCAGGCGAGAGAGCCAGTTATCTATCTATCTATCTATCTATCTATCCATCCATCCATCCATCCATCCATCCATCCTTCACACCCACACTCATTCACACTGATGATGTCACCTAGCTGGGCAACGAAACTTTTGCGAGCAACCAGCCAAGCACCCAGCCAAGCACAAAAAAATCCCACTGTTCAGCCCCAAAGTTACAGATAATCCCTTCCGTTTAAACCCACTCCATCTTCAATGAATCCACAATGTGGCTTCCGCCACCTCTCCCCCACCGGCGGAGCTGGCCGGCATCCCGTTTGGGGGAGCTGTGGAATTCCGCAGCTTATGCGTGCGATTTTCTGAACACGCACCATTTGCAGCCCTTCGCGCAGAGCCGGACTCCAAAGAGGCATTCTGGGTAAACCGTAGCCTGGTTGTTGTTTTTTTTTAATCAGCGCAATATTCCTCGCCTTGGTGAGCGTTGCCTCCAGATGGGCCGAGCGATTGTACGACAGACATTCCTGTGTTTTGGTTTCCTTACTCCAACCGGAGGAGTGGAGCATGACACGCGGCTGCAGAAGGCAACCTGCAAGCATCTGCCAGCACAACAATCTGTGGGGGCTAATATCATAATGTAATTAGTACGGCAGAGCTTTAAGCTTTCTGCCTTAATTGTAAAATCCCTCTGTCTGTGGGCCATTAATGAGAAACGCACAATTTGGCAATTCAAAACAGAGGATGCTGCGGAACGGATGCTGAATGGCTGTGAAGAGAGCAGGGGAGTTGATTCTCCTTCTCGGGCGTCTTTTGTGTGTGTGTGTGTGTTTTCCCCCAGTGACAACGAACACTTGCCGAGACCAAGAATGTTGTGTGCAGAAGTGGGATTCACATACTATAGCAGCCGGTTTGTCCAGCACTGGAAATATGAGTGCGGGCGCACGCCGTCTGCGCATACAGCCTGCGCATACAGCCTGTTGAGCCTGGATAGCTCAACAGACTAAAAGCCTGTTATTAACATCCAGCTGCCTGCAATTATTGCAAGTTCGAATCTCCCCAGGCTCAAGGTTGACTCAGCCTTCCATCCTTTCTAAGGTGGTTCAATTGAGGACCCAGTTTGTGGGGGCAATAAGCTGACTTTGTATAAAATATACAAAAAGTATGAAGGCTATTGCTTAACGCATTGTAAGCCGCCCTGAGTCTCCGGAGAAGGGCAGCATATAAATCAAATTTTTTAAAAAAGGATGTTCCTGCTGTATGGATTTACCTCAGGATGCTCCTGGTGTGTGGATTTACCTCAGGATGCTCCTGGTGTGTGGATTTACCTCAGGATAGGAGCCTGTATAGCTCAGCAGACTAAAAGCATTGTGATTAACTCCAGCTGTCTGCCATTACTGTAAGTTGGAATCTCCCCAGGCTCAAGGTTGACTCAGCCTTCCATCCTTTCTAAGGTAGGTAAATTGAGGACCCAGTTTGTGGGGGCAATAAGCTGACTTTGTATAAAATATACAAAAATATGAAGGCTATTGCTTGGCGCATTGTAAGCCGCCCTGAGTCTCCGGAGAAGGGTGGCATATAAATCAAATTTTAAAAAAAAATACATGCGGGGTCACAAAACACGGCAATTCACTCGCGTGCACCGTCCACACATGCATGCAACATGAAACAACACGGCAATGCGCTCACATGTGCCATCCGGACATGTGTGCGGCGTCAAAAACACAGCGATATAGGACAGGATTACACCGCAGGACGCCACTACCGATTTGTCCGAACCGGCTGAATACTACCTCTAGTTGTGTGGTATTTTACGGTTGATGGTAGGCTGCCTTTGCGCAACGTACTTAACTCAGTAGAAGGGAATTTCTGCCGCTCAGGGTTGAACTGCGGAGTCCTTGGTGCACGATGAGTTTGATGGTTTTCTTGTAGACGTTTAATTATCAAACTAGGCAATAGCATCAGTGCTAGAGGGGAACGGGGTTTGCAGAGAAGGAGAAGGATTATGGGCTCCTTGGTGCTCTCTGTGCCTGGTGAATTTCTTACAGACGTTTTATTACCAAACTAGGCAATAGCATCAGTGCCAGAAGGGAGGGTGGGTTGTGGAAAGGGAGGAGGAGGAAAAGGATTGTGGGCTTCTTGGTGCTCGGTGTATTTGGTGGGTTTTTTACAGACGTTTCCTTACCAGACTGTGTAACGGCATCAGTTTGCAACTTTTCCATCTGGCTTCTGACAAGCAAAGTCAAGGGGCGGGGGGGGGGAGGGAGCCGGATTCGCTTAATGAGCATGGGATTCACTTAACAACTGCCATGATTCGCTTAACAACCATAGCAACAAAAAAAAAAGATCATAAAATTGGGTGTGACTCACTTAACAGTCGCCTCACTTAGCCGTGGAAATACTGCTTGTACCAGTTCTGGTTGTAAATTGAGGACTCTCTGTATAGATCGGAATTCTGACACTTGGCAACTGACTCTTATTTACGACGGGATCATGGGATCCCCTTTAGCCACCTTCTGACGAGCAAAGCCAACAGGGAAGCCCGATTCACTGTGTTGCGACTGTGTTACGAACTTAGCAATTGCAGCGTTTTGCCTATTTTATTGATTGATTTATTTTATCGGATTTATATGCTGCTCTTTCTCCGCGAGGACTCAGGGCGGCTCACAACAATAATAACACCAGTCCAGATTAAAATTCAGACAATAAAAACTAAAATTCCCATTAAAACCCCATTCAGTCCAGGCCAGCCTGGCGAAACAACCATGTTTTAAGGTCACGGCGGAAGGAGCGAAGGTCGGGGGCTACTCGGAGCTCCAAGGGGAGCTGATTCCAGAGGGTAGGTGCGCCCACAGAGAAGGCTCGCTCTCTAGGGGCCGTCAGCCGACATTGCCCGGCCGACGGGACCCCAAGTAGGCCCTCTCTGTGTGAGCGCACCGGGCGATGGGGAGCTGTTGCTGGCCGCAGGTGTTCCACCAAATACCCCGGGCCTAAACCATGTAGGGCTTGCCAACACCAACACCTTGACTACGGTGGCAAGCAAAAGGTCGTAAAATAGGCCGAAAATCACTTAACAAACATCTCGCCTGGCAAAAGAAATTTTGGGGTCGTAAGTCGAGGACTCCCTGCATCAACTTGGGGTATTTTAGCAAAAACATTGTGCTCCACCCCAAATCCTCCTGCTTGTGCTCTCGCACGCTGGCCAAGGACAACGTATACCTTTTCGCCCTTTAGACTTTCCTCGTTGGCGCCCTCCGAAGGTAGCGGGCAGGCCCCTTCCTCGCAAACACCCCTGCTTGTGGGTTTTTGCGTGCATTTTTCGTGTTTGCATGACAAAAGACAGGATGCACGGGTACACCTTGTTCCGCACTGCTTCTTTTGATTGTTTTCCTGTTTTGCTCGTCTCCCAACAAAAGCTGTGGCTGTTCAGAGAAATCGTACAATCCTTGACCCGAAACATGGCAGCTTATTGATCGCACCGCATTGTTCCTGGCTCCCCGCCTTCCTCTCGCTCTTCCCGAGATGCGCGTACATTTCAAAAGAGCCTGTCCTTTAAGTTAATTCGAGTCGGAGGAGTGATTGTGTTCTCAGGGATATAGGTAGATACAGAGAGAAGGTTTTTATTATTATTATTATTATTATTATTATTATTATATCCTTTGGAGGAGGATGTGCCCGGTCTCAAAAATTTGCCTAAATAGGATGGCATAGAGCCAGGGCAGCTGGGTGGAATTTCTGCAGTTTCCGCTACCAGTTCGCTTGAATCAGTCTGAACCGGTTGAATACTGCCTCTGATGAACTGGTTTGTGTGACGTGGAAAGAAGGAGAGTTCTGGGTTAAGAGAAGGTGAATTTGCATCTGAGTTCAACCACTGATGATTTTAGCAAGATTTGGCTAATGAAACATCTGCAAGGAAACGGCCAAATTCAGAGAGCACCAGAGACTCTAGGAAGAGTGCAGAGAAGAGCAGCAAAGAGGATGAAGAGACTGGAGGCTAAAACGTTTGAAGAACGGTTGCAGGAAGTGGGTATGTCTAGTTTAATGAAAAGAGGAACTAGGGGAGACATGATAGCAGCCTTCAAAAATCTCAGGGGCTGCCCCAAAGAAGAGGGAGTCAAGCTATTCTCCAAAGCACCTGAAGGCAGGACAAGAAGCAACAGATGGAAACTAATAAAGGAGAGAAGCAACTTAGAACTAAGGAGAAATTTCCTGACTGAGAACAATTAATCAGTGGAACGACTTGCCTCCAGAAATTGTGAATGCTCCAACACTGGAAGTTTTTAAGAAGAGGTTGGATAACCATTTGTCTGAAGTGGTGTAGGGTTTCCTGCCTAGGCAGGGGGTTGGACTAGAAGACCTCCAAGGTCCCTTCCAACTCTGTTATTCTATTCTATTCTAGTTCCTCTGGTCTTGTTTCCAATCTGGTCTAACTGGCAGGGGTATGGAAACGCCACATCCTGAAGTTTTGTCTCAAACTTGGTCGAAATGGAATGTTTTCATTGTTTGGAGGATAATGCAGTGGGCATTTTTTTTAAAAAAAAAAAGCCAAATTCTTCTGCCACCAAGACGTAGAGAGAGAGAGAGAGAGAGAGAGAGAGAGAGAGAGAGAAGAGAGAGAGAGAGAGAGAGAGAGAGAGAGAGAGAGAGAGAGAGAGAGAGTCACTGCGTTTTTATATTTACCAGCAGAGCTATTATTTCTGGACTGTCAGACTTACCGTAGTTTGCCAAATTTCTTATCTGCACCTACTGCGCATGTCTTGCATTCCTTTGCTCTTTTTCTAGAAACTTTTTTTTTTTGTTCTCCAGACAGCTAAGGTCAGGCTGGGGATTCTTTGCCAACATGTAATCTAATTTAGATAGTGAGATGTCTTTATTTTCTTACAATAAATATGAGTTTAATTAGAGAATGTTTCTTCGGTTTATTGATCAAAGTATACAGAAGGTTAAAAGTCACAATCCAACTTAAAATGAGGGCAATTACCCCCACGCAAGGTAACGGGGCTGATTGCCGCTCTGACAGAGAGAGCCCTTTGGCCAACGAAAGAGTGAGCATTACTTTTCCTGCAGATGTTGGCTGGTGCTAGTGGAAAAAGGAAGGGAGCGGGATGAAAGAAAGCCATTTGAGCACATGTTCAGAGGTGGAGAAGCACGGCAAGAGCATTTCCTGCTGTTTTCAACCACTTTGCAAGACCCAGGAATGTGTCTGGATTTTTAAAAAATACAAAACAGGTTGCTAATGCAAACCTATGCATTAGCACATGCCGAGGCCAGGCTCACGCCAGTAATGTTGCATTGTGCTTATTTCATGCATTGATTTATATGATTTACGGAGTGGTGGGTTTCAAATTTTTTTTACTACCGGTTCTGTGGGTGTGGCTTGGTGGGCGTGGCTTGGTGGGCATGGCAAGGGAAGGTTACTGCAAAATCCCCATTTCCTCCCAATCAGCTGGGACTCGGGAGGCAGACAATAGATGGGGACGGGGCCAGTGAGAATTTTTACTACCGGTTCTCCAAACTACTCAAAATTTTCGCTACCAGTTCGCCAGAACTGGTCAGAATCTGCTGAAACCCACCTCTGAGCCACTCGTTTCACACGAACGACGCCAATGACTCTTGGGCAGCTTGCAAGAATTAAAACAGAAAATCCTACCCCCATAGGTCCCTGAGGAGTCAGGATCCAGCAGTGGTCCACACTGGCTGGCAGTGGTGAAATCTAATTTTTTTTTACTCCCGGTTCTGTGGGCGTGGCTTGGTGGGCGTGACTACTGCAAAATCCTCATTCCCACCCCACTCCTGGGGAAGGATACTGCAAAATCCCCATTCCCACCCCACTCCAGGGGAAGGATAGTGCAAAATCTCCATTCCCACCCCACTCCTGGGGAAGGGTATTGCAAAATCCCCATTCCCACCCCATTCCAGGGGAAGGATAGTGCAAAATCCCCATTCCCACCCCACTCCAGGGGAAGGATATTGCAAAATCTCCATTCCCACCCCACTCCAGGGGAAGGATACTGCACCATCCCCATTCCCACCCCACTCCAAGGGAAGTATACTGCAAAATCCCCATTCCCACCCCACTCCAGGGGAAGGATATTGCAAAATCTCCATTCCCACCCCATTCTGGGGCCAGCCAGAGGTGGTATTTGCCGGTTCTCCGAACTACTCAAAATTTTTGCTACCGGTTCTCCGAACTGTTCAAAATTTCTGCTACAGGTTCTCCAGAACCTTCAGGATTTCACCTCTGCTGACTGGGGAATTCTGGGAGCTGAAGAAGTCCACATGTTTTAAAAATGGCTCTGGTTCAGAAAACACTGCATCGGGAATGTCTCTGGAGATTCTCAGTCATCCAGGTCATGGTATTCCAAGGGTACTTTTTCAAGAAGCAACTGGACTTTCCAGAAAAAGCACCTTTGGGACAGCATTCAGGAAATTAAGAAAATATTCTTGGAGAAGACTCTAGCAAGCCATGTCTTCATGGAAGGGACCTTGGAGGCCTTCTAGTCCAACCCCTTGCTCAAGCAGAAGACCCAATACGATTCCAGACAAATAGTTGTCCAATCTCTTCTTAAAAACCTCCAGCGATGCGATGGAGCACCCACCACGTCTGAAGCAAATTGTTCCAGTGATTAATTGTTTTACATGTCAGGAAATTTCTCCTTATTTCTAAGTTGCTTCTCTCCTTGATTAAGTTTCCATCGATCGCTTCTTGTCCTGCCTTCAGGTGCTTTGGAGGATGGCTTGACTCCCCTCTTCTCTGTAGCAGCCCCTTAGTTATTGGAAAACTATTATCGTATCACCCCCTAGTCCATATTTTCATTAAACTAGAGGTACCCAATACCTGCAACCATTCTTCGGATGTTTTAGCCTCCAGTCCCCTCATCATCTTGGTTGCTCCTCTCTGCTTCTTATTGTTATTCTTTTCTGATTTTATAATTGTGATTCTTATTTCTGCACTGGCTCCTGGTGGTCTTCCGGGTGCGCTTCAAGGTCTTGGTTACCACCTTTAGAGCGCTCCATGGCTTAGGACCTGGGTACTTAAGAGACCGCCTCCTGCCACCAGTAGCCTCCCACCGACCAGTACGCTCTCATAGAGAGGGGTTCCTCCAGGTGCCGTCGACCAAGCAGTGTTGACTGGCGGCCCCCAGGGGGAGAGCCTTCTCTGTGGGGGCATCTACCATCTGGAATGAGCTCCCTCCGGAGATACGGAGGATCCCAGATTTACGCACCTTCCGCCGCGCCCTCAAAACATTTTTATTCCAGCAGGCTGGCCTGACTTGACTCTCCCTTTTAAATCGGGCTTTTAAGTTTTATATAAATTGTGTGTTTTAAATTGGATTTAAGCCTAAATTATTTACTATATTTTAATAGTCTTTTAACTTTTGTATGTTGTATTTTATTGAAGACTGTTCACCGTCCTGAGTCCTTCGGGAGTAGGGCGGTATATAAATTTAAATAATAATAATAATAATAATAATGCCAGAAGTTTGGATTTGAGTACAGCAAAAACCACTGGGAACATCAGGTTGAGAAAGTTCTAGAGAATGGGAAACTCAAGATCTTGTGGGACTTTAGGATTCAGACTGACTGGCACTTGGTCCACAACACACCTGACATAACGGTAGTTGAAGAGAAAAAAATATGGTTCATTGACATTGCAATACCTGGTGATGCACGGATTGAAGATAAGCAGCAAGAAAAAATCACAAAGTACCGGGATTTGCAAATTGAAGTTGAGCGACTATGGAAAAAGAAATCATGTGTTCTCCTGATTATAATTGGAGCCCTTGGAGCAATACCCAAAGGGCTACTCCGTTATTTAGAAATTCTAAATTTACCGGACTTGAACATTTTGACTCTACAAAAAACCACCTTACTCGGAACAGCTTACATCCTCCGACGATATCTTAACAGTTCCTAGGTTCTTGGTTAGGACTCGAGCTGCTGAGCTATTAACCAGCCTCAAAGGCTGTGAATCTCACTACAGATTAACCAATAATAATAATAATAATAATTGTTCCTAAAAAACAAAAACCCCAGGGAACCAATCCATCTTGGATGAGATTTATTTTTCCTGCCAAAGAAGAAATAGACATGCAATCAAAGCTAGCATCATTCCTGCTAATCCTTACTTTGCTCTGAAGCTACATTAGATGGGAACATGTTCGAGCAAACATAATCATAATCATAAGTTTATTTGTCAAGCATATATAAGCTAACAGGTAAAAGTATAAACTTAATTTGAATACATGAAAAGAGTAAATAAAAAGGAATATTAGGATAGGGACGGAAGGCACACTGGTGCGCTTATGCACGCCCCTTACAGACCTCTTAGGAATGGAGTGAGGTCAACAGTAGACATTCTAAGCTTAAAGTTTTGGGGGTTTTGGGAAGAAACCACAGAGTCAGATAGTGCATTCCAGGTATTGACCACTCTGTTACTGAAGTCGTAGTTTCTGTAATTGAGTTTGGAGCGGTTTACCTTGAGTTTGTATCTATTATTTGCTCGTGTATTGTTGTGGTTGAAGCTGAAGTAGTCATTGATAGGAAGGACATTGTGGCAGATAATTTTATGTACTGTGCTTAGGTCAGACTGAAGTTGGCATAGTTCTAAATTGTCTAAGCCCAAAATTTGGAGTCTGGTGGCATAAGGTATTTTTTTGCTGGTAGAGGAATGGAGGACTCTTCTCGTAAAATATCTCTGGGCTGTCTCGATTGTATTTATGTCCGATATGCAGTGCGGGTTCCAGACAGATGAGCTGTATTCAAGAATTGGTCTAGCAAATGTTTTGTATGCTCTATTAATAGTACAACATTACATTCTAGCGTCTAGGTGCCTCCGTACCGAGTTCAAAATCCCGAACCGCAAAAAAAAACCCGAATAGAAGTCTGTTTTTCTGTTGCTAAGATCTGGAGTCAAGTGTCCGGCTCTGCTCTGCTGGTTATCTTTTAAGATTTCCTGCATTTACTTATTTATTAAATGCTGGCTGGAAAAGGTTCTCTCTAAAAATAACGCCATACCCCAGTGGATTGTTCAGTCTTGCTTAAGTTGCTTCTGTGCCACTCAAGAGTGCTTCCTGTGTGCCACAATTGGGCAATTCACAAATGAGGGAGCTGCTCTCAAAATACATCCTTTTCATATCATGCCAGAGGTCCATCAAGTTGATTTTTCTTTCCATGGTTCCCTAATGTGCCAAAAAAATTTTTAAGAGCAAGTTCCCCTTCTGTGTTTTAGTGAGAGGGGGGAAAAAAATTAGGGAATTATTCTGAGGAGTTTACAGGTAGTCCTCAACATATGACCTCAACGGAGCCCGACATGCTCTGCTTTTACTTCTTTTCAAATAATTATTATATATACTTTTAATTAATGACTGATTGATTGACAGTATTTCCTGGATTGTTGTGTGGCGGCCATTTGTGAAATGGGCAGCTGTATAAATTTGACAGACAGACGGGCAAAAGACAGACAGGCACTGTATATAAATGTGTGTGTGAGGAGAGAGATGGAGGGAGGGAGGGAGGGAGGGAGAGAGAAAGGTTTTTAAAATTCTCCATATTAACTGCTAAGCCATAAAACAGTCTTTCCTGCTTCTGATAAGAAAGCGCTCTCTCCCTCCCTCTCGCCCTCCTCCCTCTCTCTCTCTCTCTGTCCCTTTCTTTCTCTCTCTGTTCCTCTCTTTCTCTCTCTCTGTCCCCCCCCTCTCTCTTTCTTTCTATCCCTCTCTCTCTTCCCCCCTCCCCCTCTCTCCAGTAGGAAAATCCAGGGGATGCTAAAATGGGAATCTTAAACCAGAGAGTATTGCTTTCTTTAAAAAACACTTTCAGTCAGACATGAATTAGGGCACTCTCTTTAAAAATTCATACTAAGATTACATAAAGTCGTATGTTGACTCTCTTCCTCTCTCCTTCTCCTTCTTCCCCTTCTCTTCTGCTTCCTTCCTTCTCCTCTTTCTCCTTCTGCTCTTCCCCCTTCTTTCTATCTCCTTCTTCTCCTTCAGCTTCTCCTCCTTCTCTTTCTCCTTTTCCCCCTTCCCTCCTTTTTTCCTTCTCCTTCTCCTTCTCTTTCTCCTTCTGCTCTTACCTCTTCCTTTCTCCCCTCCTTCCGTTAGTCCTTCCTTCCCCTCCTTCTCCTTTCTTTTTCTTCCCTTTCTCCTTTTTCCCCTTCCTTCCTTCCATTCCTTCTCCACCTTCTCTTTTTCCTCTTCCCCTTCCTTCATTCTTTTCCATCCTCCTCCTCCTTTCCCTCCTCTTCTTCCCCCTTACTTTCTTCCCCTCCTTCCCCTCCTCCTTCTCCTTACTTCCCCTCCTTTCTCTTTCTTCCCTTTCTCCTTTTCCCCCTTCCTTTCTTTCTTCCTTCCCCCCCTCCTCCTCGTCTCTCACTTTCAATCCCTGCCTTCTCTTTTACCTTAAAACTTTGCAGAAGACAAATTTCCTTAGCGAACATGATGTGATTTTTTTCCCTTTGCAACTGAAGAGAGGGGAAAAAGGGTAGAGGGAAATGTTTGGATCCCCGGGCATATTATTGGATGCTTCAGCAAGAACACTAAAAACAGATCAAGATGTTTGCAAGATGTTTGCAGGAGGCTGAGACGATGTCGCAGGTGGACTGGTGTCGACTTTTGCAAGACACAAACTGTCCATTTTCCTTCTTCCTGTTTCCCCATCTGGGAACAGGCTCCAGCTGTTCGTCTGCCTCACTGACGTCTGACTCTGAAGGCAGCTAACTGTCAGACGGCCCTGGCTCCCTCTCTGCCTCCAACGCAGAGCTCTCATCCGAGCCTTCCCCAGATTTCAGGACTGACCCATGTTCCTCCCCAACCTCCTCACTGTCCGAATCTGCTGCCAGATCTGCTGGCCACCGGCAGGCCACAATAGAGACCGTCTCTGAGAATCAGACATAATTTAACTGAGAAGAAAGTATTTATTTATTTATTTATTTGTCGTATTTCTATGCCGCCCAACTCTCTGGGCGGCTTAAACCAAGGACAGTATGAACAATATACAATAAGAGACGTTAAAAACCCATGCACACCACTCATGGCCAGATCTCACAAGATCGCAGTGGTGTCATAGTTGTTACATTTTCCTCTTTTAAAAAAAAAATGGTTTGCACCTTAACGCTCACCTGAGCAGAAAAGGCTAAATCTCCCCCCTAGAAGAAGGCTATAAATCACTTGCGGACGTCCGCGGACGATCTGACTTTCATCTTTCAAGAGTTTCCCCTCGATTTAAAAGAAGCTTTGGGATCAAGGCTGAATAAGCTTGAATCTTAATCCTGAATCTGGAATCTTGCAGCCCTCTTGAGTGATGCAATATGCAGCCGTTTTGGAAAATTTCAATTGTGGCTGAATTTGACCCGCTGTTACGGCCAGGGCAAGGAAAAAAAAGTAAAATAATAAAAGTGCCTTAAAATGCCAACCTCAAATTTGGTTAGTTGGCCCTGGCAGTTGTCCAAGAAACTCCGGGATGCCCAGCTCTGGCTGTTGAGCGATCTGCCCTCAGGGGACGATAATACACTGTCCTGAGATGCTTTCCAAAGCTTAACTTTCTTCTGCACCGAGATTTAATATGCGAGGCGTGTGCGGACTGATCCGTCTGATTTGGCACCTCGAACGATGAAACTGAAATAATTCAGAATTAATCAGGGGGCCCAGCGGTGATGCCGCCAGCCTTGCCGCCCCGAGGAGAGGCAAGCAGGCCGAAATTCGCGGGAGCTGCACGCAAACATCAAGAGGTGTTTTCGACATCGAGCGATCTGGGGGTTTGGGCTGCATGATTCATTAAAGACACCGAATGAAGCGGGAGGGGGGCGCAGGTCCACCTAAGATGCTAGATGGGAAGGATGCTAAGCAACGAGAACATAAAAGCCCCGTTAAAACATCTTATTTAAATTAAAGGCAGCAGGAGCAGTTTTAGAAAGGAATGGAAGGGTGGTTTGTTTTTTTTTAAGACAGGTTTCCTGTGGATTTGATTCTCCCCACCCCCACCCCGCCTGAAAGTCCTACAAAACAACTGAAAATGCGGAGTTATTTTGAAAGTCCCTGTCCAGTCTAATGAATTTCAGCTCTTCAAAAGAGCTGGCTTCTAAGACAAATATCAAAATAACAGAATAACAAGAAAGTAGAATCGGAGGGGACCTTGGAGGTCATCTAGTCCAACCCCCTGCTGAAGCAGGAAACACTTTATACCCGTAATGGCGAATCTGTGGCACGCGTGCACAGGTGGCACGCATGGAGCCATATCTATGGGCACACAAGCCTTGCCCTAGCTCAGCTCCAGCGCACATGTCCATGCCAGCCAGCTGATTTTCAGGCCTTCCGGCCCCACTGGAAGTCGGGAAACGAGCTGTTTCCAGCCTCCAGAGGGCCTCCGGGTCGGTGAGGAAGGTCATGTTTGCCATCCCCAAGAAAACCTCTGGAGCCTGGGGAGGGCGAAAACAGGCCTACCGGGCCTACTGGGCCATCACGTGCTAAAAGCAGGGGGAATTGGGGGGGCTGCGTGCACAGTGGGGAGGTATTGTGTGTGGGCACGCATGCGCGCAACCCCCCCCCCCCCGTGCTCCCCCCGCTTTTTGCACGCCACGGCAAAAAGGTTAGCCATCACTGCTCTATATCATTTCAGACAGGAGTCTGTGAGTTCTAGTCTTGCCTTAAGCATGAAAGCTGGTTGGGTGACTTTAAGCATGTAACTACCGGTTCGGCGAACCAGATTAAAATTAACATCTCGCTCGCCCGAACTGGTACGAACCGGCTGAATCCCACCCCAGCGAATACTGATACAGTCCTCAAAAAAAAAAGAATCTACATTTTTTCCCCATATAAACAGCTGGAGCGCTTGCCTAATCTAAGATAATTATTTCTGGCTGGCTCGAAGAATTTACTATTTTATTTCTTTGCAAGACTCAAAAATCTCCTGCTTGGGTTGCTACTGTCGAGTGGTTGATCTGACAGCTCATCAATGCAATGGAGGAGGAGGAGGATGACGATTAACCTGAATAACCTTAATAATCTAGAAAGCATGGGCGGCCCAAGGAAATTCAGCCTGCTATTTCTCCTCCTAATTAATTGGTTAATTTTGTGTCTCATTGGCTTGACAAACAGACTGCTGAGTTTTAATTGTTGTGCTTTCCGAGGATTCTAATAATATACATTGCTTTTCTTTCTCAGAATGTTTTTTTGCACGGCTGTCAAAAGTAGAAGAGAGGAAGACCCCGAGAACAGATCCGCAGAGTTTCTGGCCCTCATTGTTCCCGAACCTGCTGTGATGGAGCCAGGTATCCAATTTTTGTCAGCCTTGTGAATCTTTGTGAAATGCGTATTCCTTACGAACGTCTTCATTTCTGCTAGGGGAAATCTCTTTGGAGGCGATTAAAAAGGTTTTTTTTTTTAATTGAAAAAGTTTTACAATACAATTTTTATCCCCCTTTCCCCCCACCAATCCCCCCACCCAACTACCACCCCCTCCCTTTCCCTCCCTTTTCCACGCCCTCTCCCCCCCTGACTTCCTTTGCTAACCAAACATCATATATATCAATCCACATCAAGCAAAGAAATAGGTGAGATCCAGATAAAATATTATAAATTTAACATTAAGTAATAAAAAATTAATCTAAGCTTCTAATACCCTCTTTTACCCCCTTACTTCAAATATATAGTAACCATAAATCATTTGCAAAAACTTACAGCAGTATAACAAATATAAAAAATATAACAAATATATAAAAACTAAATTTGAGCATCATCATTTTTCTAAATAATAATATAGTATATATATATAACTTTAAATATCATTCCAAATATTCAATCTAAATAATGTTATATAAGAAAATATATTAAAAAGGTTTGACAATCAACGGTGGGATTCAAATATTTCTACTACCGGTTTTGTGGGTGTGGCTTCGTGAGCGTGGCTTGGTGGGGCGGCACCTTGCTGTGAGTGACATCGAGTTGGCCGTGCAAGCAGGGCTGTGTTCTACTTATCTTTACTACCGGTTCACAACGGGGCCGCACACGCATTCTCTCTTCACTCACGCGCAGAAGCGTTTTGATCACGTCAGGGTCCGTGAGTGGAACCTCCTGCCATTTTTACTACTGGTTCTATAGAACTGGGGCGAACCGGAGGCAACCCATTCCCCCACCCGGCCAAGGTGAACAGCAAGTGGGTGGAGGCTCCGGGGCCTCCGGGAATGGCGCAGAGTGGGCGTGGAGGCGAGGCGACGTGATTAGCTGGGTCAAGTGGAGAAGGCAACATATATAGGGTGGGATAGGGGGGCGGGGAGAGCCGGTAGGCAGGGAGAGCAGCAACCGGGCAGGGGTGGGGCCAACCGGAGGTGGTATTTGCTGGTTCGGCAAATCAGTCCAAATTTCCTCTACCGATTCGCCTGAACCGGACTGAACCAGCTGAATACCACATCCGTAGCCAATGGGAAGAAGGAGACCAGGATATCTAATTGAATACAGGGAATCTTCAACTTACAACAGTTCATTTAGTGAACAATGAAGTTACAATGGCACTGAAAAAAACCTGACGTGATGATTTTTTTCATACTTATCAGCGTTGTAGCATCTCCATTGATCACATGATCAACCTTTAGATGCTTGGCCACTGGCATGCACTTATGCCTGTTGCAGTGCCCTGGGGTCACGTAATCTCCTTTTGCGACCTTCTGACAAGCAAAGTCAACGGAGAATCTGGATTCACTTAACAACTGTGTCCCTAATTTAAGAATGTAAGACTTCTAGACAAAGTTTAGAAGACTTGAATAGAGATATTAGACAGGATGATGAAACAAGGGGTATAAATATTAAGAAAGACGTCTATAAATTGGGAACCTTTGCGGGTGATTTGATTATATTTCTACAGGACCCAAATAATAATAATAATACCGAACATCTGATGAGGAAATTGTATGAGTTTGGGGGCCCTGGCAGGTTTTAAAATAAATAAACAGAAAACAACAACGTTGATTAAGAATATATCCTTTCAAGACAGTGATATATTGAATTAAAGATTTTAGGGTTGAGAAAAAGGTGAAATATCTAAAGGTTATGTTGAGAATGTAAGGATTACAGTTACAGGTAGACTTTGGCTTACATTTAGTGACCTTTTTAAAGTTGCAACGGGACTGTAATCCTAACACTGGTTCACTTAACAACGCTGGCAAGAAAGGTTATAGCATGGGGGGTGGGGACATTCACTTAACAAATGCTTCGCTTAGGAACAGAAATTTTGGACGAATGGTGAAATGTAAAATTTGTTACTACTGGTTCTGTGGACGTGGCTTGGTGAAGGGTGGGGTGGGGTAATGTGACGGTGGGCGTGGCCAACTTTTTTTTTCTTTTAAAAGCCTTTTTTCTACAAGTTGCAGAAAAAAATGCTTTTAAAAGCCTCTGACGGTCAGGCAGCTCAGCTGGGATCGTCAGAGTCTTTTAAAAGCATTTTTTTCCACAACATCATCGGCCGAAGAGGCTGGAGAAAAAAATGCTTTTAAAAGCCTCTGACGATCCCAGCTGAGCTGCCTGACCGTCAGAGGCTTTTTTTTACTTTTAAAAGCATTTTTCAGCCGAAGAGGTTGTAGAAGAAATGCTTTTAAAAGTTAAAAAAAAAACAGCCTCTGATGATCACGCGGCTCAGCTAGGCATGGGGGGGGGGGGCGCAGGGATTTTTGCTACCGGTTCTCGGAACCATCCACCGCCATCGCTACCGGATTGGGCTGTCCGGTCCGAACTGGGAGCATTTCACTCCTGTTTTGGACTCCGTTTTGGTCGTAAATCGTGGACTACCTCCATCGCTTTTCTTCACCGATGTTATTAGTACAAACAAGCTGATACAACTCATTAGTTACCTGTTCCTTATCCTCTCAGCGGTACCGTGTCGAATTGCCTTATATGGGCAATTAGAATTAATGCAAACAGCACTTACACAATGAACGCCTGGTTGAATTCCAGATGGGGGTCAACCTTGTTATCCTTGGTGAATTCAATTACCAGATCCTCAAGAGTTGTGTCGCTTGTTTCCTGCTTGTTAGTCTCTCCAGCATCACACAAGGTTGCTGTTTCGGCCTGGGGTGCTTACGGTTGTGTTAAAAATATACCTACACAGGTCGTCCTCGACTTACGGCCACAGTTGAGCCCAAAATTTATGTTACTAAGCGAGACATTTGTTCAGTGAGCTTTGCCTCATTTTAGGGCCTTTCTGAGCCAACCACAACGGTCATTAAGTTAGACGCGCAGTTATTAAGCGGATTTAGCTTCCCCACTGGTTTTGCTTGTTAGAAGGGGAATTGCATGAGCCTGGGGACACTGCAACTGTCGTAAATATGAGTCAGTTGCCAAGTGTCTGAATTTTGATCACGAGATCATGGGGATGCTGCAACGGTCATAAGTGTGAAAAATAGCCATAAGTCACTATTTTCAATGCTTTATAAATTTGTTGTGAAGGAGCCTTGGTGGTGCAGCGGACTAAAGTGCTGTTAAGTAGCACTTAGCTGCCAGCTGCCTGCAATTACTGCGAGTTCAAATCTCACCAGGCTCAAGGTTAACTCAGCCTTCCATCCTTCCGAGGTAGGTCAAATGAGGACCCAGATTGTGGGGGCAATAAGCTGACTTGGTAGGTAGGTAGGTAGATGGATGATAGGTAGGTAGTAGGTAGGTAGATAGATAGATAGATGATAGGTAGATAGATATAGATAGATAGATAGATAGATAGATAGATAGATAGATAGATAGATAGATAGATAGATAGATAGATAGATGATAGGTAGGTAGGTAGGTAGGTAGGTAGGTAGGTAGATAGATAGATAGATAGATGATAGGTAGATAGGTAGATGATAGATAGATAGACACACATACATAATACATACATATATTACACAGAGACACAAAACAAGAGTATACATCTCCACCCTCCCAGTCACGCACACTGTAATCTTCTTACCAGTGAAAATTGGATTTTTCTAGCCTTAATGTTGCTTGTTTTAGTGTGAAATGGCTTTTCTTTTCAGAGGGAACAAGGAGAAATCAAATTACCTTCAAAAATGCCCATACAGGGGAAAAAGGGGGGGGGAGGGGGCGGGGAAAACACAATTTGCATTTCACAAACCCTTTGCGTTTATTTTACCCTTCTCCCCCAAGATGCAAAAGTAAAAAGTTGGTTTTGCTAAAAGTTGGACAAATGGAATTTAGCAAATGAAGGCGAAAATACGTGTCCCAGGATAATGTTGCAGAATCCAAATTGGGCCGGCCATTGGGACTAACAAGTTTTGTCTTCTAAGCTTACGGATTGGGGCTGGAGCCCATCTATGAGGAACTTCTCTTTTTTGAGCTGTTCTGTGTGTGGTATTTAAATGGTGCCTGTTGTGTGTGGCGGTTTGTAGTTGTTGATTGGGGTGTTGATGGCCGGCTATTAAGTCGTTGGCTGTTGTTTCCTTGTGCTGCAAGCCCTGGCCTCCTAAATATTTGATACAAGTATCAAAGGTTCCCCTCGCACATATGTGCTAGTCGTTCCCGACTCTAGGGGGCAGTGCTCATCTCCGTTTCAAAGCCGAAGAGCCAGCACTGTCCAAAGACATCTCCGTGGTCATATGGCTGGCATGACTCAACGCCAAAGGCGCACAGAACGCTGTTACCATCCCACCAAAGGTGGTCCCTATTTTTCTACTTGCATTTTTTACCTGCTTTCGAACTGCTAGGTTGGCAGAAGCTGGGACAAGTCACGGGAGCTCACCCCGTTACGCGGCGCTAGGGATTCGAACCGCTGAACTGCCGGCCTTTCGATCGACAAGCTCAGCGTCTTAGCCACTGAGCTACCCCGCCCCTCAAGTACTCAATAAGCTGGTGGTAAATCAGCACTCCTGTTTGCTGACAGGGGTTCGTTTCCCAGGCGTCGATCACTCCCCTGGCTGTTTTTGTACCAGCTCGTCCAACAAGCTTATTACACCATAGCTGCAAAATTGAATGTATGTCCTTGTTCACTGCAATGTGAGGCTACTAACCCATGAGAACTGACCTCATCGGTAGCGTCACGTTGCAATGAACGCACGTTCAATTTTGAAATTTACAAGCACAAGCAAACAACACCTGGGAAGAGAAAAACGCCTGGTCCCGGGGACCGATCCAGAATGGATCCTGCGAACGGACTTACGCTCCTGTTTGTGGATCTAACCAATTTTACATTTCAGGAGTGTCAAATCAATCAATCCGAATAGAGCTGGAAGGGGCCTTGGAGGTCTTCTAGTCCAACCCCTGCTCAAACAGGAGACCCTATGCCATTGGAGACAAACGGTGGTCCAATCTCTTCTTAAAAACCTCCAGTGATGGAGAGACCACAACTTCTTGTGGCGAGCTGTTCCACTGGTTAATTGTCCTCTCTGTTAAGAAAGTCCACCTTAATTGCAGGTTGCTTCTCTCCTGGATTAGGTTCCCATTCATTGCTTCTTGTTCTACCCTCAGGTGCTTTAGAGGATAGCTTGACTCCCTCTTCTTTGGGGCAGCCCCTCAAATACTGGAAGACCGCTATCATGTCACCCCTGGTCCTTCTTTTTATTAACATAGACATCGTCCAAAGGACATTCCCTTAACTTACATAGTCCTCGACTTAACGACCAGAGTTGGGTCCACCAATTCCGTTACTAAGTAAGGCAGTTGTTAAGTGTGTACAAAATTCTTTTTTTTTTTTACCCCGTTCCTAAAAACCTCTTTTCAATAGTCTGAATAATCTTACTTAAGGGTGATGTGATTTTTGATATATATAACCTCATGATTTGAACATGGATGCTTTAACGTTGTAGAATCGTACCAATAAAATATAGAATTTGTCGAGGTTGATGAATGGGGGATGTTACGTCAAGCAGAGTTTCCAAACCTTGGCAACTTTAAGAGGAGGGGACTTCAACTCCCAGAATCCCCCAGACAGCTTGAGGGCTGGGGGATTCTGGGAGTTGAAGGCCACGCATCTTAAAGTTGCCAAGTTTGGAAAACCGTGTCTTAAAGGCAGGGGTGGGTTCTAAATTTTTTTAGTACCGGTTCTATAGACGTGGCTTATTTTGTGGGTGTAGCTTGATGGTCATGTGACAATTCTTTAGGATTTAGCAGAGGTACTGGTCTACAAGGCTTTTAACTACTTGAAGAGCTGTACCGGTCTACCCATTTGTTTTTGCTGGCACTGGTCTACTCACGTATTTTTGCAGGCACTGGTCTACGCATGTATTTTTGCAGGCACTGGTCTACCCATTTAGTTTGCAGGCATTGATATACTCATGTATTTTTGCAGGCACTGATCTACTCATGTATTTTTGCAGGCACTGGTCTACTCATATATTTTTGCAGGCACTGGTCTACTCATGTATTTTTGCAGGCACTGGACTATCCATTTATTTTTGCAGGCATTGGTCTACTCATGTATTTTTGCAGGCACTGGTCTACCAATTTATTTTTGCTGGCACTGGTCTACTCATGTATTTTTGCAGGCACTGATCTACTCATGTATTTTTGCAGGCACTGGTCTACCCATTTATTTTTGCAGGCACTGATCTACTCATGTATTTTTGCTGGCACTGGTCTATTCATGTATTTTTGCAGGCACTGATCTACTCATGTATTTTTGCAGGCACTGGTCTACCCATTTATTTTTGCTGGCACTGGTCTATTCATGTATTTTTGCAGGCACTGATCTACTCATGTATTTTTGCAGGCACTGGTCTACTCATTTATTTTTGCAGGCACTGATCTACTCATGTATTTTTGCAGGCACTGGTCTACCCATTTATTTTTGCAGACACTGGTCTACACATGTATTTTTGCAGGCATCGGTCTACTCATGTATTTTTGCAGGCACTGGTCTACCCATGTATTTTTGCACTCATTTGCTTTTGGAGGCACCTGTCTACCACCAAATTGCCTTTTACCACTGATCAGCTGTAAGGCGGTCCTTTGAAGCCCCACCGCAAGAGTTTAAACAGTTTTTTTTCCTTATAGCTGGGACTCAGGAGGCAGCAATAGATTGGGGGTGGGGCCAAATAAAAGGTAAGAATAATGTGGGGGGTGGGGCAGGGGGGGAAGAACCAGTTCAGTGACGTCATATCATCACCGCTACCGGCTCGGCCGAACCAGGAGGAACCCACCACTGCTTAAAGGTTGATAAAATGCAGAGACAGACATTATTTCCCTTTTCTCTCTCTTGCATTGTTTTGTCCAAAAGATATGAGCAGCTTTGACTCTCAGTGACCGTCAAATGTTGTTTCAACTGACAACTTAATACACTCATCTCCACCATTAGATCTCTTAAATCCCATTTATTTGGTGACCTGTGGACAGAAATCAGAAAGCTGGTATTTCTTTTTGATGGGATCATATTCTTTTCCTACTGCAACACGGCACTCGAAATTCCACTTCTATCTTTTTATAATGTGCAACTTCCATTGTGTGATCACGATTGCCGTATCGACTTTTGGGAGTAGCAGGGAGTCCTCGACTTACGACCGCAATTGAGTCACAAAGCATACATTGCTAAGTGAGACGGCGGTTACGTGAGCTCTGCTTCATTTCACCGCCTTTCTTGCCGTCGTCGTTCAGGGAATCACGGCAGTTGCGAAGTTAGCCACACGGTCATTAAGCGAATCGGGCCTCCCCACTGGAACCGGCGTCATAAATACACGCCACTTTGCCGAGCCTCTGAATTTTGATCACGTGACCGTGGGGATGGTGCGACGGTCGTAAGTGTGAAAAATGGTTGCAAGTTGCTTTTTTCGATGGCGCTACAACTTTGAACGGCCACTAAATGAGTGGTTGTAAGTCAAGGAACTGGCCCGCGAGGCCGCCCTGGAAACAGCTGGCAGAGGCTCTGTGGGCTGGTCCTTTGCTTTGCTGCACTTTAAAATACAAAGTGCAATATAGATAGTCCTCAACCTACGACCGCAATTGAGTCTAAAATGCGTATTGCTAAGGGAGAAATTTGTGAAGTGAGTTTTGCCCCCATGAAACCACTTTTCGTGCTGCCTTTGAATCACTGCAGTTCTTAAATCACGAACATGGTTGTTAAGTGAATCTGGCTTCCCCATCGACTTTGCTGTGTAAGAAGGTCGCAAAAGGGGTTCTACACGACCCCGGGGACGCTGCAACCGTCATAAATGGGAGTCAGTTGCCAAGCACCCGATTGCAAATCACACAACCACGGTGGATGTTGACAACGGTCGTAAGTGTGAAAAACGTCGTAAGTCACTTTTTCCAGGGCTGTTGTAACTTCGAACGGTCATTAAACGAACCGTCGAGGACTGCCTGTCTATGTCATTGTAAACTGACATGTAACTTTAATAATTAATACATGTGTACGTAAATAGGTCTATCAGTTTAGTTCCTGAGAGAGTAAGAATTTTCCAGCTGGATGGAAAATATCAACTTAGTTTTGAATGGCCTTACTTTGTAAGAGTCCTGGGTGTTCTCTGAGTTTGGTGGGTTTCTTATAGACGTTTGATGACCCAGCTAGGTAATGTCATCAGTGCTAGAAGAGAGTGGGGCAGGAGGAGGAGGAAGAAGAGGAGGAGGAGGAGGAGGAGGAGGAGGGGAAGAACTGCAGGGTCCTTGGTGCTCTCTGAGCTTGCTGGTTTTCTTGTAGACGTTTGATGACCCAGTTAGGTAATGCCATCAGTGCTAGAAGAGAGTGGGGCTGAAGGAGGAGAAGGAGGAGGAGGAGGAGAGGGGGGAGGAGGAGGAGAACTGCGGGGTCCTTGGTGCTCTCTGAGCTTGGTTATAGAATAATTTATCAGTGGGACGAATTATCTCCAGAAGTTATGGATGCTCCATGACTGGAGATTTTCAAGAAGCAATTGAACCGTCATTTGTCTGAAATGGTACTTATAGGTTCTCCTTCTTGAGCAGGAGGTTGGACTAGAAGATCTCCACAAGGTCCCTTCCGACTCGTGTCACTCCGTTACAACACACAATCGTAGTGTTTTGTTGTCGTTGTTTTCCGCATTGTGCTGCGGACTGTTCTGAGAAGGTCATGAATTATTTAATTAAGCAAAGAGATGAAGTTGCAAGGACGTGCAATCTTTTTCTTCTTCTTTTCCTTCTTCTTTTTGGATGCAGGGAGTTTGTTCTTTCTTCCACGCTGAAATCCCAGGAAACTCGGTCTTAAGGCCCAGAACAAGACCTGCATTTATGCCTGAACTTTTCTCTGAGCCGTTCTCTTACCTTCGCGAACCCCCGGTAGATTTGTTCCTACTTCAAAGCGAAAACTTTCTCATCTCCCTCTGGATGGGCTGCTGTGTGGCTGCTGTCACTTCTATTTTATAACAAAAAATTGGTGACACGTTCCCCCAAATCCCAGGTTTTTCATTCTGGCGGGTTTGAGAACGTCTCCCAAATCCACAGATGGTGCCTTTGGTGCAAAAAAATAAAAATAAAAAATAAAAATCAAATCCATCATGGTCCTTTTGACTCTTGAATTCTCCCAATGTTGTGGCCCGTCAGCGGCCTGTGCAGATTGTAGTTGATTCCAACAATGAGGAGGCTGGTTTGGTGCTGCGCCAGCAGCCTGTGCAGCTGGCGCTCGAGTCAGACAGTGAGGAGGCTGGAGAAGATGGGGTGCCAGAGACGGGGATTCAGCCAGGGCCTTCAGAACCTCCAGAAGCTCCTTTAAGTGAAGAGGAAGAAGAGGAGGAGCCTCTTCTCGATGCACGGGTGCGCAGAGCTGCCAAAAGGCAGGAGTGGTTCCTCAGGAGGAGGTCTCCTCGAGAGTAAGACTTGGGGCTAATTGGCCACTCCCTTAGCCTATTTAAGGAGGAATGCCGACTGAAGCAAGTTGTAGGGAACAACTTTAGTTCAATCTCCTTCGCGATTGGATTCTCTGCAAAATTGTTTCTGGGCTTTCTGCCAACTCTAGTAAGACTGTGATTACCTTATCTCAGAATTCTTGTCGGCTGTTAAAACAGTTTATTAACAGCCTTTGGTTGATAAAGACTGAGTTATTTGAGTAAAATAAGCTTTGTGTAGAGTTTGTGTGTGCTGCGTTCTTTGGGGTCCGTAGCTGGGGCAGAAGACCCAATGGATTTGAATGAAGCTCATTCACAAAAGGACTCGTGGAAATAAGTGAGAGCGAGGACATATCTAAAAAGACAGTATTCTAGATGGAACATTTGGGGAATGGAAGAGTCCCATAAATTTCAGGAATATAGAATCAGAATAGAGCTGGAAGGGACTTTGGAGGTCTTCTAGTCTAACCTATACTACAAGCAGGAGATCCTATACTAGTAATGGCTAACCTTTTTGCCGTCGCATGCCAAAAGTGGGGGGAATGCGGGGGGGTCATGCGCGTGCATGCCCACACCCATAATTCAATCCCCCCATGCCCCACCCCCATGTGCATATATGCGCGACCACTGCCACCACCCGCGCTCAAAAAGATTACCGGTGTCTCCGATAGGCCTGTTTTTTGCCCTCCCCATGCTCCAGAGGCTTTACTGGAGCCTCAGGAGGGCAAAAACAGCCTTCCCCACCCCCCTGAGGCCATCCGGAGGCTGGAAACGACCCGTTTTGTCACTTCCTGTGGGACCAGAAAGCCTGAAAATCAGCTGGCTGGCACTGGAGCTGAGCTAGGGCAATGCTTGCGTGCCCACAGATATGGCTCCGCATGCCACCTGTGGCACGTGTGCCATAGGTTCGTCATCATGGTACTATACCATTTCAGACAAGTGTCTGTCCAGTCTCCTCTTTAAAACCTCCAGTGATGGAACTTCTGAAGACAAGCTCTTCCACTGGTTAAATTGTCCTCCCTGTTAGGAAGTTTCTCTTTAATTCCAGGTTGCTTCTCTCCTTGATTAGTTTCCATCCATTGTTTCTTGACCTGCCTTCTGGTGCTTTAGAGAATAAGTTGACCCCTCCTCTTTGTGGCAGCCTCTCAAATACTGGAACACTGCTATCATGTCACCCCTAGTCCTTCTTTTCTCTAAACTGGCCACACCCAAATCCTGAAACTGTTAGTATTAGTACTACGCCAACTTCAGTCTGAACGAAGCAGAGTACATAAAATTATCTGCCACAATGTCCTTCCTGTCAATGACTACTTCAGCTTCAACCACAACAATACACGAGCAAATAATAGATACAAACTCAAGGTAAACCGCTCCAAAGTCAATTGCAGAAAATACGACTTCAGCAACAGAGTGGTCAATGCCTGGAATGCACTATCTGACTCTATGGTTTCTTCCCCAAACCCCCAAAATGTTAACCCTTAGACTGTCTACTGTTGACCTCACCCTATTCCTAAGAGGTCTGTAAGGGGCGTGCATAAGCGCACCAGCGTGCCTACTGTCCCTATCCTAATATTCCTTTTTACTTACTCTTTCCATGTATTCAAATTATGTTTATACTTTTACCTGTTATATATGCTTGACAAAATAAATTCATGATTTAGGTTCTTCATGTGTTTTAATCTCCAGGCCTTTGATCATTTTAGTTGCTCTTCATATCTTCATCCAACCTCTTGCTATTGTCCTATATTTCTTACAGTTGTGGGTTTTAAAGATGTTGTCTCCAGCTCCTTTTCCTCCTCCCTCTCCTCCTCCTCTTCCTCTTCCTTTTTTTCTGGTGTCGGAGATGGAACTGAATCCCATTTGGACAGGCAGTTCCAAGTGATCCTGCACTGCAGAGTTGGCAAGAAATCTCTCCAGTGTACCCTGAAATCAGCCTTTCTTGTTAAAAAGCAGCTTCTTGGGTGTTCTCAGTTTCTCCGCTCCCTCCATCCCATGTTGGCAAGGACTCTCTGTTCTCCTTTGCTAATTCGGTTTTAATTTCCTCCACAATGGACGCTCCTCCCTGTTCTGCCCCGGCTACAGACCCCAAAGAACACAGCACACAGAAAGTCCGTACAAACCTTAGTTTACTAATGAAGGACTACTAGTGAGCTTTCTTAGTAGTTGTTCGAACACAAGTACAGTTTAAATCAGGCTTTCTGAACAAGAGCTGTTAATTTAACTTCCTTAACAGCTGACAAGAATCCAGAGAATAATAACTCAATTCTGAGGCACTGTATTTCAGATAACCGTAATCTTAACTGTGGTAGGCAGACTGCCCAGAAGCAATTGGCGGGAACACTGACAAGAGAGAAACAAGGGCTGAGTCAAATGTTTCTGGAATCAAGACGTGAAGGAATATGAACGAAGTTGTTTCCTGTAAATTGCATCAGTCGTCGTCCTTCCTTGAATACGCTAGGGGAGTGGCCAATTAGCCCAAAGCCTTACTCTCGAGGGGACGTCCTCCTGAGGAGCCGCTCCTGCCTTTTAACAGGTCTGCACACTCGTGCATCGAGAAGAGGCTCCTCCTCTTCTTCCTCTTCACTTACGGGAGCTTCTGGAGGTTCTGAAGGCCCTGGCTGAATCCCCGCCTCTGGCACCACATCTTCTCCAGCCTCCTCATTGTCTGACTCAAGCAACAGCTGCACAGGCTGCTGGCGCAGCACCACACCAGCCTCCTCGATGTCAGAAACAGCTACTAACTGCACAGGCCGCTGATGGGCCACAACACTCCCAGTCCTGGAAAGCCAGAAGTTAATTGAAGCAAAGATCAATTGAAGCAAATTTGAACCGGGCCTACCGTTTGTGATCGCTACCAACCCCTCACTTCCATTCTCTCTCACTGAATCTCCTGAACGTCGCAAGAGGAAGTAGGATAATTTAGTACCTCCTTCACTGTGTAGGTTGGCTTAGCTGCCAGGTACCCTGAAAGTATCTGGCACACAAATGAAGAGAGATGGGTGTATGAAGTGGTTGGGTGGAAATCAACGTTCCTGAGGCAGAGTTCTGATACAGACAGAAGCAGAAAATCGAAATCACGCGAAGTATTAGCACCGCTTTATAAAACCATTAGTAAGGCCATAGTAGGATTACTACTGCATCCAGTTTTGGTCACCGCATTACAAAAAAAAAAGATGTTGAGAGTTTGACCCAAAAAAAAGTGCAAAGAAGAGCAACTAAGAGGATTAAGGGCCTGGAGACAAAAACATATGAAGAACGGGGGTTTGCAGGATTTGGTTTTGGCTAGTCTAGAGTAAAGAAGGACTAGGGGTGACATGAAAGCAGTATTCCAGTATTTGAGGGACTGCCACAAAGAAGAGGGGTTCAATTTATTTTTTCAAAGCACCAGAAGGCAAGACCAGAAACAATGGATGGAAACTAATCAAGGAGAGAAGCAACCTGGAATTAAGGGGAAATTTCCTAAGGTGAGAACAATTAGCCAGTGGAACAATTAGCTTGCCTCCAGAAGTTATGGATGCTTCATCATTGGTGTTTTTTTAAGAAATAGAATAGGTTAGAATGGAATGGAATGGAATAGAATAGAATAGAATAGAATAGAATAGAATAGAATAGAATAGAATAGAATAGAATAGAATAGAATAGAATAGAATAGAATAGAATAGAATAGAATAGAATAGAATTAGAAATAAAAATAGGATGGAATGGAATGGAATGAATAGAACAGAACAGAACAGAACAGAACAGAACAGAACAGAACAGAACAGAACAGAACAGAACAGAATAGAATAATTTATTGTCACTTTGAATGTACCCTAATGGGCATATATTAAAATGAAATTTTGTTGCATACAGCTCTCAAATCTATACTACATAACCATGACAGAATAAATAAATAAATAAATACAAAATTATGCATATACCCACATATATTATATAACACAGAGAAACAACAGGGTTTAGTTCAGCTGTATACATAGACCCAGTGAGAAAAACGAATCTTGTGCATTTTCCAGACAGATGGCCTAGGGCCGTGATGGCGAACCTAGGGCACGTGTGCCAGAGGTGGCACACAGAGCCCCCTCTGTGGGCACATGTGCCATCGTCAGCGGCCATTTTGGTTTCCGGCGTGCCAGCCAGCTGGTCTTCGCGGACGCCAAAGCACCGGAAAACGGCCTGAAAAATGGCCAAAACTAGGCTGCTTTTCAGGCCATTTTGGGGCAGTTTCCCGGGCGAAAAAACAGGCATGTGTGTGACGGCCAGCTGGTATTCAGGTTTCTGGTGTTCCGGCATGGGCACATGATTGGGCACTCGGTGCCGAAAAGGAAGAACTGGAAACAGGCCTTGGGAAGCCATCTTAGGACTGGGATTCCGTCAAACAGTTGAGGAAAGGCATTGGACGTCTTATGGTTACCTAAGAAGCGAAAAGCATCTCCGTTCTTCCTGCAGCTTTCATTGTTTCCCGCGGCTCATGAGAGATATCTGAGAAGCAGATCCAGCGTGAAAGGCCACTGAAAATTCTCCCATTAAGTTTTGGCCTGGAAAAAAATGGAGGGGTGGGGAATTTCTCCTTCGGTTAAGGGCCAGCACTCAACGTCAGCACTTAGCAACCGCAGAGATAGACATTCTCCCCGATGATCTGTCTTCGGCTTGGCCTTTTAGAGCTCTCTGTGGAGTGCGGTGCTGCTACAACGGAGTCCATCCATCTTTTAGCGAGTCGTCCTCTTTCTTTTTCTTCCCCCCCAACCCCTACAACTTTTTGCAAGATGACACGCTTTTCAAAGGATCCAAGGATCTGCGGGAAGTGTCCCAAAGTAGGATGGATAAAACAAGTGGTTTCAGCCGGTTCGGGATGATTCAAGCGAACCGGTTACATTTCTGGCTGGCCCCTCCCCGCCCTGCACTGCCCCTTCTAGGAGTCCAACATGCCCAATTTTGGCTCCCAGGTAAGTGCAGGGAGACCTACTAGGCCCAAAACGGGGCATGGGGGGGCATGTCCCCCTCACGGCCCGTTTTTGCTCCCAGGAGGCTGCAGGGAGGCCTACTAGGCCCAAAATGGAGTCTGGGGGGGCATGTCCCCCTCGCGGCCCGTTTTTGCTCCCAGGGGGGTACAGGAGGTTGAGGTCTGCCTGTCACACCCATGGCCACACCCACCATGGCCACGCCCACCCAACCATGTGGCCATATTGTGGCCTATTTTTGCTCCCAGGAGGTTGAAGGCCGAAAACAGGGCATGGAGGGGTGCAGTGTGGCCCCCCCATGGCCCATTTTTGCTCCCAGGCAGCTGCAGGGAGGCCTACTAGGCCCAAAACGGGGGGGGGGGGGCGTGTTCCCCTCGCGGCCCATTTTTGCTCCCAGGGGGGTACAGGAGGCTGCCTGTCACACCCATGGCCACGCCCACCATGGCCACACCCACCCAGCCGCTGATTAGGGCAGAAAACCGGTTGTTAAATTATTTGAACTCCATCACTGGATAAAACTGTTGTAGAAGTCTATCCAGAAGCCACCTCACATCTACAGATACCTACTTCAAAATACACCAGATCTAATACTCAGAGTATTGCAGAGTGAGGATTGATTAAATATGATTTAATGATTAAGGCACCAGGGTGGAAAGCCAGAAGCTGTGAGTTCTAATACCGCCTTAGCCATGAAAGGCAGCTGGGTGACTTTGGGGCAATCACTAGGAGAATGTGAGTTCTAGTCCTACCTTACACGTGAAAACTGGCTGAGTGACTTTGGGCTAATCACTAGGAGACTGTGAGTTCTAGTCCTGCTTTAGGCATAAAAGACAGCTGGGTGACTTTGGGCCAATCACCAGCAGGCTGTGAGTTCTAGTCCTGCCTTACACATGAAAGCCGTTTGAGTGACTGGGCCAATCTGTCTGGGTGACTTTAGGCCAATCACCAGGAGACTATGAGTTCTAATCCTGCCTTACATATAAAAGCCAGCTGGGTGATTTGGGCCCAATCACCCTCTCTCTCTGCCCAATTCACCTTACAGAGTTGTTGTTGTGGGGGATGGGAAATAGGAGGAGGTCGATGTGTTAGATATGTTTGCCGTCTGGAAATATTTGTAAAAAATAGTAAAGGCTGGATATAAATAACCAAGAAGAATTTGGCTTTTTTTTTAAAAAAATGCCCACTGCATTATCCTCCAAACAATGAAAACACTCAATTTCGACCAAGTTTGAGACAAAACTTCAGGATGTGGCGTTTTCATACCCTGCCAATTAGACCAGATTGGAAACAAGACCAGAGGAACTAGAATAGAATAGAATAACAGAGTTGGAAGGGTCCTTGGAGATATTCTAGTCCAACCCCCTGGTCAAGAAACCCCTATATCGTTTCAGACAAAATGGCTATCCAACCTCTTCTTAAAAACCTCCACTGTTGGAGCATTCACAACTTCTGGAGGCAAGTCGTTCCACTGATTAATTGTTCTCACTGTCAGGAAATTCCTCCTTAGTTCTAAATTGCTTCTCTCCTTCAACTCCCAGCATTTCCCAGCCAGCATTTTATGACCTTTTTGCCATGGTTGTTAAGCGAATCACTGCAATTCTTAAATGGGTCGCACAAAGGTGATCCCATAACCACGGGGACGGTCATAAATATGAGCAATGGTCATAAATATGAGTCGGTTTCCAGGCATCTCAATTTGGATCACATGGCCATGGGGAATGCTGCAAAGATTGCAACTGTTTTTTAAAAAAATGGCCCTGAATCACTTTTTCAAATGCCGTTGTAACTTTTAATGGTCACTAAACGAACCATTGTAAGTCGAGAACTACCTGCGGTGTAGAGTAATTTCCCTACCGAAAGAAATATTTGCAATTAGGAAAGAGCAGCATTTATCCATGATTGTCCCAAAGGGTTTTTTTTTTCAGGAGGCAACTGGACTTTTCTTGTTTTTCTTCTTTTGAAGAGGTTTCTCTTCTCATCCAAGAAGCTTCTTCAGCTCTGACTGGATGTTGGAGAACAGAAGGATTGATACTCCTTGCAGACAGCTGGTCATTTGCATCCTTCTAGAGGGTCGTTGAGGCCAGTTGGAGGTTTATCTGTGTCCTCAGAGTCTCTACACACATTTGCCCATGAGCCGAATCACACCCTAGGACGGTGATGGCGAACCCATGGCACGTGTGCCAGAGGTGGCATGCAGAGCCACCTCTGTGGGCACATGCTGTCACCATCTGGTCTTCGCAGGCACCGGAATGCTGGAAAATGGCCTGTAAATGGCCTAAAAACAGACGATGTTCCAGGCTGTTTCTCAGGACAAGAAAGGCCTGAAAACGGTCTGGAAAACGGCCTGAAAACGGCCAAAATCACCCTGAAAACGGCCAAAAATCAGGCCAGCTGGTCTTTGGGTTTCCGGCACTTTGACGTATGCACATGCACGCACGTTCCAGTTTGGGCACTCGGTGCCATCACCGCCCTTGGAATAGTTCCAAGCATCCCTTGAAACATCAGAAGGATAGTTTCTACCATATGTGAGCTCGGTGTGGACTCTGTGTTCCGCCTCAGCTACGGACCCCAAAGAACTCAACACACACAAAGTCCGTACAAACCTTCGTTTACTAATGAAAGACTACTGATGAGCTTTCTTGGTAGTTGTTCGAACACAAGTACAGTTTAAATCAGTCTTTTCTGAACAAGGGCTGTTAATTTAACTTCATTAACAGCCGACAAGAATGCAAAGAATAATACCTCAATTCTGAGGCACAGTATTTCAGATAACCGTAATCTTAACTGTGGTTGGCAGAATGCCCAGAAGCAATTTGCAGGAAAACTGACAAGAGAGAAACAAGAGCCGAATCAAACGTTTCTGGAATCAAGACGCGAAGGAATATGAACAAAGTTGTTTCCTGCAAATTGGTTCAGTCGGTGTTCCTCCTTAAATAGGCTAAGGGAGTGGCCAATTAGCCCCAAGCCTTACTCTCAAGGAGGCTTCCTCCTGAGGAGCAGCTACTGCCTTTTGGCAGCTCTGCGCACCCATGAATCGAGACGAGGCTCCTCTTCTTCTTCCTCTTCACTTATGGGAGGTTCTGAAGGCCCTGGCTGAATCCCTGCCTCTGGCACCACATCTTCTCCAGCCTCCTCATTGTCCGACTCGAGTGCCAGCTGCACAGGCTGCTGGCGCAGCACCACACCAGCCTCCTCACTGTCAGAATCAGCTACAATCTGCACAGGCCGCTGACGGGCCACAACACTCTGGAATTGGGGACCATCAAACTGGGTTTGACGCCTGGACAGTCAGAGAGAGAAAAAGCTACACATATTTTTTTTTTCTAGGCATTTTTGAAAGTTTCCCTCGGAGCCTGGATATGTAATCCTTTTTGAAAGAAAGGGGATTAGCCGAAGAATGCCCTGTTGCTTAGCAATAGAGGAATGGAAAGGAAGGGGGTCCTTGGGAAGGAGCCAGAGAGAGGCCTAAATTATACCCAGAAATGTTTTTGTCTTTTTGGAATCTCATGTGGCTTCAGAATGAGGAATAAATATTTTCTTGGTAGGATCCTAACGTTTCTGAAAAACACCAGTTGTTTGTATGTGTTTTTACAGGTATATGGTAAATGGGGGTTTTTATCTGCCTTTCAATGGCATATTTTCCCTCCCTCCTCCCACTTTATCTTTCCTTTCCTTCCTTCCTTCCTTCATTCTTTCCTTCTCCCTCTCACCTACTATTATTCCATCCTTCTTCCTTGCTTCTTCCTTCTCTCCTTTATTATTCCTTCCTCCCTCCCTTCTTTCCTCCCTTCTTTATCCTTTCTTCCTTCCCTCTCCCTCCCTGCCTCCCTCATTATTCCTTCCTTCCTTCCTGCTTGTCTTCCTCCCAGCACTGAAAAAAAGTGACGTATGACCATTTGTCATACAACCATTGCAGCATCCCTGACGTGTGTTGTGGCCCACTAGCGGTCAGTGGATCTGGTGGTGGCAGATTCGGATAGTGAGGAGGTTGGGGAAGAAATTGGGCCAGTCCTGGAGTCTGGGAAAGGCTCTGACAAGCGCTCTGAGTCGGAGGCAGAGAAGGAGCCAGGGCGGTATGCCAGTTGTCAGCTGCCTTCGGTGCCGGACATCAGTGGGGCAGAAGAACAGCTGGATCCTGTTCACAGTATGCACAAGTACAGAGCTGCCAGGAGTAGGGAACAGCTAAGGAACAAGGGTTGACTCAGGAGTAAAGCCACAGGTGGATGATGAATGGCTCCTCCCAGAGGGAATAAAGAGTAGCAAAAGGGGAGGGGAGTTTGCAGGAGACTATGAGTTCGATTTATTAGAGTGAAGATCTGTTCCTGACGCCTTGCCAAGTATTGTCTGCTAAAGAGTGGCGTTTGGAAGATATTGGTCTGGCAGCTCTCCAAGCCTGATAAAAGTCTGTAGTTGTGAAATCTCTGGGAAGACTGTTGGCCAGGACTTTGCTGGAGAAGAATTCGCTTTAAACTACTGTATTTTCCTGCGTATAAGACTACTTTCTAACACACAAAAATCTTCTCAAAAGTCGGGGGTCGTCTTATACGCCGGGTCTCATTCTCCTGTAACCAGGCAGACCAGCCCGAAAGGCTCTGACGAGCCTTAAATGGCTCTGAGGAGGGTCGTCTTATGCGCCCAGTTGTCTTATACGCCGGAAAATACGGTATCTATCTATCTATCTATCTATCTATCTATCTATCTATCTATCATCTATCTATCTATCTATCTGTCTCTCTATCTATCTCTCTATCTATCTATCTAATTTACTGTATTTTCCTGCGTATAAGACTACTTTCTAACACACAAAAATCTTCTCAAAAGTTGGGGGTCGTCTTATACGCCGGGTCTCATTCTCCTGTAACCAGGCAGACCAGCCCGAAAGGCTCTGACGAGCCTTAAATGGCTCTGAGGAGGGTCGTCTTATACGCCCAGTCGTCTTATACACAGGATAATACGGTAAATAAAAGGGGTTGTAGCGGGACAAGGAGTCAGCTTCATGCTTTTGGGAAGTCTAGGTCAGAACAACGTGATGAAAATCCAGAGGCTTGGCAACTGGCATGTTGCAGTGTCCTGGAATCACGTGATCCCCTTTTGCGAACTTCTAACAATCAAAGTCAATGGGGAAGCCAGATTCACTGAACAACTGTGTGTAGAAAGAAAAATCTGGTCTGGTTCCAAGCCAGGAGAAAGACACTGAAAATAAAACGGAGACTGACTGACTGACTGCAAGGAAAGAAGTTTTATTTGGTTTCCAGAAACTTCCATGACAGCGGCAAATGTTTCTGGGGTGGCTGACCAAATGACTGAGTGAGTGGGTGGATCTTTATAGAATTTTGGGGTGGTTGTGTTTGAGATGCTCCAGGGGTGTTGTGCAATGCAGTGAGCCTTGTGCCTTTCGCTATTCCTAATGGGGATGGGTCCTGTCCTGTCCTTAGAATTTGGGTGTGGGGAATGTAAATTCTTAAACCCATCAGCTCCAGCCTTCTGTGGGAGCTGTGGCTGAAGGCGTTTTGTTTATGAATAGATTGGCCCAGTCTTCCTGAATGAATAGAAAACCCCCTTTCCTAAAGACCAGTCTCTTCTGTTTTCCTATGGCAGGAAGACTGTGGCTGCTTCCTGCCTATAGAATATGTTTCTCCATTTCTCTTTTGAGGAAATATTCTATCCTGCCTCTTTTAATATTAAGAATGAAGAATATTTTAATCTGTGTATTATTTATTTATTTATTATTTATTGGTTTGATTTATTTGCCGCCCTTCTTCGGAGACTCAGGGCGGCTTACAATACATTAAGCAATAGCCTTCATACTTTTGTATATACCTGCTTAGTAGGGCTTTCGCCCCTCCCCCCTTCCCCCAAGGGGGTTGTTTTTCTTGAACCTCTGGGAGGGTGAAAACAGCCTCCCCAGGCTGTTTTCACCCTCCCAGAGGCTGGAAACACCCTCTGGAAGCTGGAAACAGGCCCGTTTCCGGTCTTCCCGAACTTCCGGTAGGCCCGTTTTTCGCCCTCCCCGAGCCTCCATGTGCGCCCTGCACTTACATGCACCCAAAACGGGCCGCGTGGAGACTCCTGGGAGGGGTGGGGCAGGAGTGAGATTTGGAGGTTCTCTGAACTGCCCATAATCTTAGCCTGCGAACCCCCAGCATCCCACCACTCTGTGTAGGGATGGGCTTCCTATGTGTGTTACTAACATAAAAACTGAAGTGATATCTTTTGCAACTGCGTCAAGAAAGTTTGTGAAAATGGGGCAAACACTCACTTCGTAACCGCCTCGCTTGGAAATATTGGGCTCAGTGGTGGTCCTAATAAATTGAGGACGGCCTGTATTTTGGAGATGAGCCAGGCTGATCGTAGCTTATTCAGTAAATCAGGGTGAACACAACTAACGAGGTTTGTCACCTGTGAATTCATTGCCATGGCTCCTATCCTCTCTACATGGGGCTCCCTTTGAAGAGCATTCGGAGGCTCCACCTAGTCCAGAATGCGGCTGCGCGGGTAGTTATGGGCGCGACTCGTTGCACCCACGTGACACCTCTCCTGCGCGAGCTGTACTGTCTCCCAGTGGTCTTCCGGGTGCGATTCAAGGTGTTGGTCACCACCTTTAAAGCACTCCATGGCTTAGGACCCAGGTACCTCCGAGACCGTCTTCTGTCACCAGTAGCCTCCCACTGGCCAGTCCGCTCCCACAGAGAGGGGCTCCTCAGGGTGCCATCGGCCAAGTTATGTCGGCTGGCGACACCCAGGGGGAGAACTTTCTCTGTGGGAGCTCCTGCCCTGTGGAATGACCTGCCCCCGGAAATGCGTAAGATGTCCGGCCTCTGTGTATTTCGCTGTGCCCTCAAGACCCTGCTGTTCCGCCAGGCCGGGCTATCAGTGTAAATGATTTTAAATTGGGTGTTTTAAATTTTGGGTTTTATTCGGGCTGAAATTATTTAATAATTTTAATTATTTTTAATTGATGTTTGTATTTTTATGCTTTTAATTGGCTTTACGCCGCCTTGAGTCCTTCGGGAGAAGGGCAGTATAGAAATAAAATAATAATAATCTGTAGTCAGATTCACAGCCTTTGAGGCTGGTTAATAGCTCAGCAGCTCGAGTCCTAACCAAGGACCTAGGAACTGTTCAGGTATCGTCGGAGGATGTAAGCTGTTCCGAGTAAGGTGGTTTTTTGTAGAGTCAAAATGTTCAAGTCCGGTAAATTTAGAATTTCTAAATAGCGGGGTAGCCCTTTGGGTATTGCTCCAAGGGCTCCTTGGATGATGATGATGATGATGATGATAATGATGATTATCCAACATTTTCCCATTCTGGCCCAAACATCGTGGATTTTTCTTTTACCAAGGGACATTTCCCTCCCCTTCCTCAAATAAGCCACAAAAATCTTTCTTTTTTAAAAATATATATTTTTATTGTTTACATATAAATATATTGCATACAGTATAATTGTCCTGGCATTCCACTTGGCATGAAGCAAAGGTAAAAACAAAATAACGTATGTACTATTTTAAACGGTTCTAGAGTTGTACAGTAATTTACGACCATCGTATTCTAGTATGTCAACTTACCTATCATCCTAATACCTACCTTCTAATACCTACACAATGTCTCTTTCCACGTTCACCTCACCTGATTCTTTCGCACTCCAGCTTCTGTCTCGGGTTTCTAACTATTGATAGAAACTATGCCATGTAGCAGAGCATTCTGTATCTCCTTTACCTTTTATTTTTAGCCTTTTGTCAAACATACAGAGTTTAAGCCAGAATTATTTTTACTAGGCATTATATCAGATGGTTATGATAAAGGGACAATATACCTAATATGAAGGGGCGCGGTGGCTCAGCGGCTAAGACGCTGAGCTTGTCGATCGAGAAGGTTGGCAGTTCAGCGGTTCGAATCCCTAGTGCCGCATAACGGGGTGAGCTCCCATTACTCGTACCAGCTTCTGCCAACCTAGCAGTTCAAAAGTACGTTAAAAAATGCAAGTAGAAAAATAGGGACCACCTTTGGTGGGAAGGGAACAGCGTTCCATGCGTCTTTGGTGTTGAGTCCAGTGGTGAAATCAATTTTTTTTTTATTACTGGTTCTGTGGGCATGGCTTGGTGGGTGTGGCAGAGGAAGGATGCTGCAAAATCCCCATTCCCACCCCACTCCAGGGGAAGGATGCTGCAAAATCCCCATTCCCACTCCACTCTGGGCCAGCCAGAAGTGGTATTTGCCACTCCTCCAAACTGCTCAAAATTTCCACTACCCGTTGTCCGAACTGCTCAAAATTCCCGTTACCGGTTCTCCAGAACCTGTCAGAACCTGCTGGATTTCACCCCAGCCACATGACCACGGAGACGTCTTCAGACAGCGCTGGCTCTTCGGCTTTGAAACGGAGATGAGCACCGCCCCCTAGAGTCAGGAACGACTAGCACATATATGCAAAGGGGGAACCTTTACCTTTACCTTATACTGAATATTACACATTTTGACCGCAGCAAGAACTGTGTAAGGAAGGTAGTAGTCCGTGCGGAAATGGACAGGCTAACGCTAAGAAGGGAAATCTTTCATTGTCGCGACGGATTGGCGTTCCTAATCGGCCTTGTTCCTTTGATCATTTGCGGTTAATTATTGACTGTTGTCCTCTTTTGTAATGTACCCACTTTGCTCTTCTGTAACTATCATCTGACCTGGGAACTCCAGTGTTACAAACAGGATATTGGGAAAAAAAGAGATCAACTGGTCTCTTGGGTTAGTTCACGTTGCAAGCTGCAAAGTTCTCAGGCGACACAGAGGCAGCAGGAGTTTAGCCAAAGAATTTGTCACCTCCGACAAACAAGGAAAGGGGATTTCGTACATCTTTGAGTTACGTCGCTGCCTATCGTCTCTAGCCATGATCAACGGGAACAGAGGAGAAGTTTTAAACCGTTAGGTCATTTTCTGTGCAGGCAGCAAGAAAAACTCACTTCTGTTTACTTGCTTTCAAAGACCATTTTTTTTAAAAAAAATTGCAGCATTGTCTTCTCGTGAATCTCGTGAAGGTGTTCCTCAAAGTAATTCGTTTCTAAATGTAAGTTTATTCAGGGCTTGTTTTACCTGAGAAGTTTGTGAGAATAGAAGCCAGGAGAAGATCAGGTGAGAAATCTGGTTTCTCTTGTTGTGCCAGTTGGAAATTCTTCCCAATATCTGGAGGGTGCCAGTAGATGTTCTCCAGACTGCAGTAAATGTTGGAATGCCAGTCAATTCATCCCAGGGAAGTGGAGATTAGAATCCTTCAGAGTAGGCCGTCGTCATCTTATGGGTACCACATTTTGCAAGCATGGAAAAAGATTTGTCTTTTAGGAACAATTCCTTTTTTAACAAGGGAAAGAAGGAAGGAAAGAAAGAATGAGGGCGAGAGGGAAAGAAGAAAAGGGAGGGAAGGAAGGAAGGAAATGAGGGAGAGAGGGAAAGAAGGAAAGGGAAGGAGGGAAAGAAGGAAATGAGGGAGAGGAAAGAAGGAAAGGGAGGGAAGGAAGGAAAGAGGGGAATGAGGGAGAGGGAAAGTGAGGGAGGGAGGGAAGGAAGGAAGGAAATGAGGGAGAGGCAAAGGGAGGGAGGGAAGGAAGGAAAGGGAGGGAAGGAAAGTGGGAGAAAGGGAAGGAAATGAGGGAGAGGGAAGGAAAGAAAGTGAGGGAGGAAAAGAAGGAAGGAAATCAGGTAGAGGAAAAGAAGGAAAGGGAAGGAGGGAAGGAAAGAGAAGGGAATGAGGGTCAGGGAAAGTGAGGGAGAGAAGGAAGGAAAGAAATGAGGGAGACGGAAGGAACGAAAGTGAGGGAAGGAAGGAAGGAAGGAAATGAGGGAGAGGGAAAGAAGGAAAGGGAAGGAGGGGAGAAAAGAGAGGGGAATGAGGGAGGGAGGATGAAAGGAAATGAGGGAGACGGAAGGAAGGAAAAAGAGGGGAATGAGGAAGAGAGAAAGAAGGAAAGGGAGGGAGGGAAGGAAGGAAGGAAGGAAATGAGGAAGAGGGAAAGAAGGAAAGGAGGGAAGGAAGGAAATGAGGGAGAGGGAAGGAAGGAAATAAATAAGAGGAGGCAGGCAAGGAGAGTGGAAGGGAGCAGGAAAGAAGGAAAGAGGATTTCCCATGTCCCTGCCAGCTTCCCAGAAGAAAGCTCCACGGGGAATCCGGCAGGAAGTCAGAAGTCCTTCCAGCTCCCCCTGTTGTTGTTGTTGTCGTCGTTGTCTTTATGCCCACCCGTGGTCCTTCCGTTTGTCTGTTTAGGCAAGGGAATATCTCTCCGAAACCACGACCCAAACAGCACTGACGGCTTGCTTGCCTAGGTCTCACGTTTCTCCGCCTCTGCTTTTCGGCCGCTTAACCTTCGGGAATCACCGTACGTCGACTTCAGCAGGCCCAGGAGAGCTTCCCCACATGCCGTGTCCGCTTCAATATCCTGAAACTATTTACTGGGGCGGGAGGGGGGGGGTGAGAGAAACCCTTAGCGTTTACTAATGAGTACCAGTCGGGGGTGTCTGACTTGACAGGTTTTTCTTTTTCTTTTTCTTTTTTCTCCTCCTCCTTGGCTGCTCCGGTCTTTTGGCTCAAGCTGCCATTTTAATTTCCCCGCCAATCCTCCAGTGTAGCATCACTTTGACACATGGCTAAACATTAAAACTCACAGCTTCCAGCCACGCGGCATTGCCTTGAGCAGAGCATCTCGGCCAGGGCTCTTTGGTCTTTGTATCGAACGGGGGTTCCGGGGGTAGGGGGGCCCTAAGCGAGCTCACCTATTTTATTTTATTTTTATTTTTTTTAGTAAGCCACAGGCAGGCCTGTTTAGCTCTCTAATCACTCGGCCTTTAGGGATCCCGTCACACCATACTGCAAATATATATATATATATGTCAGATTCTGAGGTGGGAAGGGACTTTGGAAAACCCCAAGCATTGCTCTGCAGCTCCTTGAAATAAATGCACAGTTTTCCCGGGAACGGGCTGCATCAGCTTAGGGCATCCGCACCCTTCTGGAAAAAGATATAGGTACTTTAAGAGGAGTGGAGTGGAGTGGAGTGGAGTGGAGTGGAGTGGAGTGGAGTGGAGTGGAGTGGAATGGAATGGAATGGAATGGAATAGAATAGAATAGAATAGAATAGAATAGAATAGAATAGAATAGAATAGAATAGAATAGAATAGAATAGAATAGAATAGAATAGAATAGAATATATACGGAATGGAATGGAATGGAATGGAATGGAATGGAATAGAAATCGAATCGAATCGAATCGAATAGAATCGAATAGAATCGAATCGAATCGAATAGAATAGAATAGAATAGAATAGAATAGAATAGAATAGAATAGAATAGAATAGAATAGAATAGAATAGAATAGAATATATACGGAATTGAATGGAATGGAATGGAATAGAAATAGAATAGAATAGAATAGAATAGAATAGAATAGAATAGAATAGAATAGAATAGAATAGAATAGAATAGAATAGAATAGAATAGAATAGAATAGAATATATACGGAATTGAATGGAATGGAATGGAATAGAAATAGAATAGAATAGAATAGAATAGAATAGAATAGAATAGAATAGAATAGAATAGAATAGAATAGAATAGAATAGAATAGAATAATTAGGATAGAATAAAATAATAATAGAATGGAATGGAATGGAATGGAATGATTAGAATAAGAATAGAATAGAATGGAATGGAATTAATGGTATGGACTGGAATAGAATTAGGATAGGATAGGATAGGATAGGATAGGATAGGATAGGATAGGATAGGATAGGATAGGATAGGATAGGATAGGATAGGATAGGATAGGATAGGATAGGATAGGATAGGATAATAGTGTTAGAAGGGACCTTGGAGGTCTTCTAGTCCAACCCCCTGCCTAACAAATGGTTGTCCAATTTCTTCTTAAAAACTTTCAGTGTTGGAGCATTTACAACTTCTGGAGGTGAAGTTGTTCCACTGATTAATTGTTCTGGCAGGAAATTCCTCCCTAGTTCTAAGTTGCTTCTCTCCTTGATGAGTTTCCATCCGTTGCTTCTTGTCCTGCCCTCAGGTGCTTTGGAGAAGAGCTTGACTCCCTCTTCTTTGTGGCAACCCCTGAGATATTGGAAGCCTGCTATCATGTCTCCCCTAGTCCTTCTTTTCATTAAACTAGACATACCCAGTTCCTGCAACCGTTCTTTGTATGTTTTAGCCCCCAGTCCCCTAATCCTCTTTGTTCCTCTTCTCTGCACTCTTTCTAGAGTCTCCACATCTTTCTTTACACCGTGGTGTTCAGGCCTAGCGAACGCCACAAAGCCATCGAGGGCCGGAATTTATGATTCCTCGCCAACTCCTCTGATTGGAAAAGAGGTCTTTGAATTGTCGAAGGGATTCCTTGGCCCGAAGAAAAACCAGGAGAATGCAGCCGGCGCGGAATGAAGAGCGAAAACACACTTAGCTCGAGTTGGCAGGTGGTCCCAATCTGGCTGTAATGGAATGTCACAAGGTGCAATAAAACCACAATTTTTTTTTTTGATAGGGTATTGCAAATCCGAGCTGTAAATCACATCAGCAAGTTCCACCCTGTTGGATACAAATTGGAGTTTGGGGTTGCGGTTTGTCATATTTCATGGGCAGAAAATAAGCCCCAGAATTTCTGGGCTTTATAAGAAGTCAATCAGCCAACCAACAAGTGGAATAACTTATACTTTCAGAAGTTCTGGGTGCTTCAACACTGGAGGTTTTTAAGAAGAGATTGGACAGACACTTGTCTGAAATTGTATAGGGTTGTGATGGCGAACCTATGCCACGCGTTCCATAGGTGGCACGCGGAGCCATATCTGTGGGCACGCAAGCATTGTCCTAGCTCAACTCCAGCGCATTTTCTGGCCTTCCGGGCCTACCGGAAGTTGGGAAACAGGCTGTTTCCGGCCTCCGGGAGGTGGGGAAGGCTGTTTTCATCCTCCCCAGGCTCCTAGAAAGCCTCTGGAGCCTGGGGAGGGTGAAAAACAAGTGGCACGCGGAGCCATATCTGTGGGCACGCGAGCATTGCCCTAGCTCAACTCCAGCGCATCTTCTGGCCTTCCGGGCCTACCAGAAGTTGGGAAATATAGCCTATCAGGCCCACTGTGCCATCACATGCCAAAAACGGAGGGAGTGTGGAGAGGTCACGTATGCATGTGCAATGGGCAGGCCCCCGGAGGCCGGAAACAGCCTGTTTCCCAACTTCCGGTAGGCCCGGAAGGCCAGAAGATGCGCTGGAATTGAGCTAGGGCAATGCTCACGTGCCCACAGACATGGCTCCGCGTGCCACCTGTTTTTCACCCTCCTCAGGCTCCAGAGGCTTTCTAGGAATCTGGAGAGGGCAAAAACAGCCTTCCCCATCCCCCCGGAGGACTTCCGGAGGCCAGAAACAGCCAGTTTCCCGACTTCCGGTGGGACCGGAAGGCCTGAAAATCAGTCGGCCGGTGCATGCATGCGCGCTGGAGCTGAGCTAGGGCAACACTTGCGTGCCCACCCATATGGCTCTGCGTGCCGCCTGTGGCACCCATTCCATAGGTTCGCCATCACAGGTATAGGGTCTTCTGCTTGGGTAGTGGGTTGGACAAGAAGACCTCCAAGGTCCCGTCCAACTTTGTTACTCTGTTAAGACGGGGTCGACCTATTCTCCAAGCCACTTAAAGGCAGGACAAGAAGCAACGGATGGAAACTCACCAAGGAGAGAAGCAACCTAAAACTAAGGAGAAATGTCCTGACAGTAAAAACGATTAGTGGAAGAACTTGCGTTCAGAAGTTGTGGATGCATCACTGCATCCACAACTTTGCATCCATCCAGCAAACCCTGGAGGTTTTTTTAAAAAAAGATTGGAAAGAAATTGGTATAGGGTCTCCTGGTGGAGCTGGAGGTTGGACTAGAGTCCCTTCCAATTCTATTATTCTGTTTAAAAAAAAACCCATTGCCATGAATGGAAAAAGGCACCGTTTCCTAAGGGAGTTCATATTTTTCATCAATCAGCTGGCGGGTACTTCAAGCCCATCTGATTTTGGCAAAATTTTAAGAAACCGACAAATGAAACAATACGTTGGAAGCCGTGGTGAAATCCAATTTTTTTTTTACTACTGGTTCTGTGGGTGTGGCTTGGTGGGCATGGCAGGGGAAGGATACTGCAAAATCTCCATTCCCACCCCACTCCAGGGGAAGGATACTGCAAAATCCCCATTGTCTCCCCACTCCCGGGGGAAGGATATTGTCATGAGTTTTTGTATTTACCAGCAGAGCTATTATTTCTGAACTGTCAGACTTACCGTAGTTTGCCAAGTTTCTTGTCAGTATCTACTGCGCATGTCCTGCATTTTTTTTTCCTCTTCTTCTGAAAACTTTCCTTTGTTCTCTAGCCAGGGAAGTTCATGGCTGGGAAAGCTTCCAAGATGTAACTAATTAGATTAGATAAGACGTTTTATTTTCTTTACAATAAATATGAGTTTAATTAGAAAATGTATTCCGATTTTATTGATCAAAGTATACAGAAGGATAAAAGTCACGATCCGACTCAAAATGAGGGCAATTACCCCCACGCAAGGTAATGGGGCTGACTGCCACTCTGACAGATATTGCAAAAACTCCATTCCTACCCCACTCTGGGGCCAGCCAGAGATGGTATTTGCTGGTTCTCCGAACGACTCAAAATTTCCGCTACCGGTTCTCCAGAACCTGCTGGATTTCACCCCTCGTTGGAAGGCATAGATCATTACTACAGGGGCAAAAGAGATGGGGCAGGAATCTCTTGTTACAAGTAGTCCTCGACTTACAACATTTAGATGTTGTGACTGTTGGAATTTACAACGGCGCTGAAAAAAGTGACTTATGATTACCATTATTCACACTTACGACCACGGCAGCATCCCCAATGTAACGTGATCAAAATTCAGCCTCTTGGCACGCAATTCTTTTTTTTTTTTTGCAATATCCTTCGCCTGGAGTGGGGTGGGAATGGAGATTTTGCAGTATCCTTCCCCTGCCACGCCCACCAAGCTACGCCCACCAAGCCATGCCACGCCCAACTACGCCCACAGAACCGGGTAGTAAAAAAAATTTGAATTCCATCCACTGGCCAGCTGGTGTTTTTGTTTCCAGGGATCACATGCGTGCCGGAAACCAGAAAAGAAGCTGGCGACGGCGCACTTGCCCACCGAGAGGGCTCTGGGTGCCACCTGGCATGCGTGCCATAGGTTCACCATCACGGGCCTAGGCCAATGATAGCTAACCTTTTTGCCATCGATCGCCAAAACGGGGAGTTTGCACACGCATGTGCCGATATCCATAATTCTATGGGTATTGCATGCACGCGCGACCCTCGGTGCTCCCTTTGCTTTTGGTACACAATGGCATGGTGAGCCCCTTTTTCGCCCTCCCCAGGCTCCAGAGGCTTTCTAGGAGCCCGTGGAGGGTGAAAACAGCTTTCTCCACACCCCCGGAGGCCCTCTAGAGGCCGGAAACGGCCTGTTTCCTGACTTCCGGTGGGCCCAAAAGGCCCGAAAATCAGCTGTTCGGCATGCGCATGCGCACTGGAGCTGAGCTAGGGCACCACTCACATGCCCACAGATATGGCTCCTCATGCCACCTGTGGCACGCGTGCCGTAGGTTCGTCATCCTGGGCCTAGGCCGCATTGAAGCCCGAGCTGATATTTCCGAATCTCATTTAAACCACAGCGCGTCAGCGACTCCCGAAAAGTTCGCACCATTTCTTGCTGTGCGCATGTGACAAGATACGGAGCCCCTGTGGGGCAGAAGCCTGTTAAGATAAATGTTTCTATCGGAGTTCATAATGCAGAGTTGCTTGCACGGGGACCCATATGGTATTAAAAAGGAGCACCAGCTGTGGACATTAGCGTGATATGCTTTCTCACCATCTAATAACAGAGGAAGCCACATGGAATAATGTACCGATTAGGAAGGGATGATTTCCCAAACAGGGGTGGGGTAATGGTGAGGATTTGTCTCACAAAGCTACTAGGGACAGCAGTTGGGACAAGGATTAGAGTAAGAGAGTGAGAAGAGTCTTCTACTCCAGCTTTCTGCTCAAGCAACAAAGGTGATGAGGGGACTGGAGGCTGAAACATATGAAGAACGGTTGCAGGAACTGGGTATGTCTAGTTTGATGAAGAGAAGTACTAGGGGTGACATGATAGCAGTGTTCCAATATCTCAGTGGCTGCCCCAAAGAAGAGGGAGTCAAGCTCTTCTCCAAAGCACCTGAGGGCAGGACAAGAAGCAATGGGTGGAAACCAATCAAGGAGAGAAGCTTTAAATGAGGTCCATGCACTTGTGTATGTGTATGTATGTTTGTGTGTGAGTGTGCACCAGTGGTGGGTTCCTCCCGATTCAGCCCAGTTCCCCCGAGCTGGTAGTGTTGACGAGAAAGCCCCTGGAGCCTGGGGAGGGTGAAAAACGGGCCTACCAGGCCCACTGGTAATCTTTTTTGGCCGTCACGTGCCAAAAGTGGGGGAGGGCACGGGGGGGGGGCATTGAATTATGAGTATGGACACACACGCGCATGACCCGCCCTCCACGCCACCCCATTTTTGGCACGCGACGGTAAAAAGGTTAGCCGTCACTGCCCTACACCATTTCTGACAAATGGCAGTCTAACTGCCCTATCAATTAACAACTGTAATGTGCTAAAAATGAAAAAAACGTTGTGTTTCTTGAGACATTTGGAAATAGCCTGAAACCTTTTGAAGTATATGACTTCAGCAGTTTTTCCCTGGGTGGTGCTATGAAAGTCTCATTTTTTCCCCAGAATTGAGGTCTGTGACAGAGTGTCCTAGAAAACTGATATTCCATCGTCCCAGTTTTGAGTCCTGATGTCAAATCTGTGCTCGTTAATTCTTTCCTGAAAACGTCGTCCCATGAACGGGGCATCTCTCCCTTAATTTGACGGAAGACAGAAAAGAAAACAGAATAACAAGAGTTGGAAGGGACCTTGGAGGTCTTCTAGTCCAACCCCCTGCTTAGGCAGAAAACCCTATGCCAATGTTTGTCCAATCTCTTCTTAAAAACATCCAGTGATGGAGCATTCACAATTTCTGGTGGCAGGTTGTTCCACTGATTAATTGTTCTCACTGTCGGGAAATTTCTTCTGAATTCCAGGTTGCTTCTCTCCTCGATTAGTTTCCATCTGTTGCTTCTTGTCCTGCCTTCATGTGCTTTGGAAAATAGGCTGACACCCCCCCCCCTCTTTCTTTGTGACAGCCCCTCAAATATTGGAAAACTGCTATCATGTTATCCCTAGTCCTTCTTTTCTCGTTAAACTAGACATATTGAATTCAAGATTGTGGATAGGGGGATAAACTTTATGTTAATAAAACACGGTAGAATTCTAGCAGTTGTACCTACAGTGGTGTCCAAAATTGTGGAAAATTTTGGGAAAAGTGCATTTTCTAAAACTAGCTAATAACACTGCTTCTTTTTGGAGTAGTACCATAACCTTATATATCAATGGAAAGATAATTTAATCAGGAAGGTAATGCAATAACTTCTATGAAGGATTTGCTCTTAGAATAGCAGTTACAGTATAAAGAAGAAAAGGGAAACACGTAGAAAAAATGAGATACACAAAAAAGATCACCATAGAAAAAAACGAGATATGCAAAAATGATTGCCATGTCAGTTAATACTTAATTGAGTAACCTTTAGCATGAACTATAGCCTTGCAACGTCTTCCCATGGAGTGAAGCAAGTCTTTGAGTTCTGCAGCTGTTCTCATGGGAAACCACGATGGAATGACGGCTTCTATTAACTGGGTTTGATTGCTGGGTCGCTTCTGACTAACCAGTTTCTTTAGTCAACTCCCTAGATTTTCCATTGGGTGAAGGTCTGGGCTATTCCCAGGCCATTCCAGCAGTGGAATAGGATTATCTTGAAACTCTCGCCAAAAAAGTGGTGTTATTAGCCATCAAATCTCAAAAAGACACTTAGATACGTAGATAATAAAAATCAAATTGTAAGTGTCCCGTTAGTGGGAATTCCACTCTATGAAATGAGGCACTTTTACCTAGTTAGTTTATTGGTGGCCCTCAACTTACAGCCATTCGTTTAGTGACCGAAGTCCCAACAGCACTGCAAAAAAAATGTGGCTTATGACTGTTTTTCACACTTACGACCATTGCAGCTTCCCCATGGTCACGTGATCAAAATCTGGACCCTTGGCAACTGGCATTTATGACGGGTGCGATGTCCGAGGGTCACGTGATCACCCGTTGTCACCTTCTGACTAGCTATGAGGAAGCCAGGTTCACTTAACAAATGTGTTAGTCACTTAACAACGGTGGCAAGAACGCTTGCAAAATGGAGCCAACTTTTTAACCAAGCTCACTTAACAACTGTTTAGCTTAGGAATGGAAATTTTGGAGTCAATTGTGGTCGTAAGTCAAGGACTGCCAGTATGGTTAGATTTCCTACCTGAGTTTGCATCAGTGGTGGAATTCAATTTTTTTTAACTACTGGTTCTGTGGGCGTGGCTTGGTGGGCGTGGCAGGAGAAGGATACTGCAAAATCCTCATTCCCTCCCCACCCCTGGGGGAAGGATACTGCAAAATCCCCATTCCCTCCCCACTCCTGGGGGGAGGATATTGCAAAATCCCCATTCCCACCCCACTCCTAGGGGGAGGATATTGCAAAATTCCCATTCCCACCCACTCCTAGGGGGAGGATATTGCAAAATCTCCAATCCCACCCCACTCCTAGTGGAGGATATTGCAAAATTCCCATTCCCACCCCACTCCTGGAGGGAGGATATTGCAAAATCTCCAATCCCGCCCCACTCCTGGGGGAAGAATACTGCAAAATCCCCATTCCCACCCCACTCCTGGGGGAAGGATAATGCAAAATCCCCATTCCCACCCCACTCCTGGGGGAAGGATAATGCAAAATCCCCATTCTCTCCCCACTCCTGGGGGGAGGATATTGAAAAATCTCCAATCCCACCCCACTCCTAGGGGGAGAATATTGCAAAATCACCATTCCCACCCACTCCTAGGGGGAGGATATTGCAAAATCTCCATTCCCACCCAACTCTGGGGCCACCAGAGGTGTTATTTGCCGGTTCTCCAAACTATTCAAAATTTCCGCTACCGGTTCTCCAGAACCTGTCAAAACCTGCTGAATAGCACCCCTGGTTTGCGTCCCTTTTTGGAAAAATCAGGTAGAATTTTCAGGTGAAAATAAGATGAGATTTGGGAGCCTGAATTTCTACCTCATGTTACAGCATGAAGTGCATCGCCGGAACAGAAGAGCAGATCCAAAAATTATCTTTTCAAAAATGAAATCCGTATCCAGTTTTCAGTTTGATTCAAAGCAGAGGCCCTATTCCCCTGTTTCGGAAATTAACCACGATAATTTCAGTTTCATAAAACAGGATGGAGAAGCTTTAGAGGATGGGATCCAGTAAAAAAAAAAAATTAAATTGGCCATGCGGGTGCCAGATATTAAGCCCACATGGAGTAGCATTATCTCTCCTTTGCTGCTCTTATCTGTCCTTTGAAGTCCTAGGTGAGATCTATCGGCTTCCACCCTCCAAAGAAAGAGGCAGGGGGAAAAAAAACACACGGATTTGTGTGTTCCAGGGAAGGATGCTTTTTCAAAAGACAATGAGCTAAAAAAAGGAGGGGGGGGGAATCAAAGTTTTAAATTAGATAAGGAAGCATCCGAGCCCAAAAGAAACCTCGTAGGTTTTTCACATCCTTCCGTGGAGATAAGAATGATCAAAGCGTTTAAACACTGCCGAGAGAAATTTAATGCAAAGAGAGAGAAATATATATATATATATATATATATATATTTCTCTCTCTTTGCATTAAATATATATATATATATATATATAGTTGCCTAGCAGCTGGAATTTCTAACACAGGAGGGATCTAATTGGCTCAGGTCAGAAATAAGACCTGGATGGAGTTTTTATCCACCATTGACAAAATACAGCAATGTGAATTTTCCCTCTTTTCTTTTTTTTCTTTTTTCCTTCTTCCTTTCTTCCCCTTTTACTTTTTTACCCTGCAGGAAAATTAATTGCAGAAAGTGGGGGGCTAGCTTGAAAGGGAATCAAGAAAGGGCCGCTTTTATTCAATTTGCATCTCCCAGAATAAAGATCCTGTCAATTTGTTGAGGATTAGAGCGTAAGCTTTCAGATTTCCTCCAGATACATTAAAATTCCCCCACCCGCCATTTCATTGTTTAAAGTCAAACGTTAATGTTGGTTTCTAGAGCGCTTGTAGAGTTAGAGCCTAGACAAGCTCTAAGGACCGTGGGCTGGATCTGGCCCATGATGAGATCGGATCCGGCCCGCGGGGCCATCCTGGAATATGAAAGGGGCTGGCTTGTGTCACTTTGGCCTGGTCTACCTAGGGGTGAAAGGCTACTGATTCGCTCTGGTTCGTGCAAACTGGTAGGAAAAAAAAACCCTACCAGTTCAGACAAACTGGTAGTTTAAAAAAGCTACCGGTTCCTCTGAACTGGTATTTCCGATGATCAGCTGTGCTGCGCCGTTTAGCTTTGCTAAAAAGCAGGAAATTCTGCTCTCTAGCGAAGCTAAATCGTGCAGCACAGCTGATCCTCCCCCTCGCTGTTCTACTTACCCAAGCCTCCTTTTGGTGGATATTTGTGTGGCGCACACCACGCATGCACACTCACACCACATGCATTTGGCATGCAGCACACATGCATGCATTCAGCATACAATTGACATGCATCACGCAAGTGTGCATTCAATACGCACTTGGCATGCATCACGCCTGCACGCATTCAGCACGCAGTTGACATGCATCATGCAAGCACACATTCAGTACACACTTGGCATGCATCACGCATGCGCGCATTCAGCAGGCAGTTGACATGCAGCATGCAAGCACACATTCAGTACACACTTGGCATGCATCACGCATGCGCGCATTCAGCAGGCAGTTGTCATGCAGCATGCAAGCGCGCATTCAGTACACACTTGGCATGCGTCACGCATGCACATATTCAGCACGCACTTGGCATGCAGCACGCATGCGCACATACAGTGCACCCTTAGCACGCAGTGCGCATATGCAGCCAGCAAACCCGTAGCAAACGGATTCAGATTTCACCACTGGGTCTACCCAATGCAAAGAGGAAACCTTGGCCTAGTAGTTTAGGGAGTGGCGTCAAGCTGGCCACACCCTCCCAGTTGGCCACACCTTCCCAGTCATCTACACCCTGAGGTCAACCACAGCCCTAATGCAGCCCTCAATGAAATTGAGTTTGACACCCCTGGTCTCAACCTTAGCAACTTTAAGATGGGTGGACTTCAACTCCCAGCATTCCCGGGCAGCATGGATAGACCAACTCCTAGAATGCTGACTGGGGAATTCTGGGAGTTGAAGTCCATTCGTCATCATTCTTCATTTAGTGACTGTTCAAAGTTACAACGGCCCTGAAAAATGTGACTTATGACCATTTTCCACAGTTACGACCCTTGCAGCATCCCCATGATCACATGATCCAAATTCAGATGCTGGTTCATACTTAATGACCGTTGCTGTATCCCAAGATCACAGAAGGTCCCCTTTTGCGACCTTCGCACAAGCAATGGGTAAGCTAGATTCACTTAACAACCGGGTTACTCACTTATCGACTGCAGTGATTCACTTAACAACTGTGGCAGGGAAGGTCAGAAAGGGGGGCAAAAGCTCACTTTAAAATGTTTCACTTAACAACAGAATTTTGGGGGTTAATTGCGGTTGTAAGTCAAGGACTACTTGTACTTATAAATAAAGGAGAAAAGTATAAGGTAAAGGTAAAGGTTCCCCTCGCACATATGTGCTAATCATTCCCAACTCTAGGGGGCGGTGCTCATCTCCATTTCAAAGCCAAAGAGCCAGCGCTGTCCGAAGACGTCTCCGTGGTCATGACTCAACGCCAAAGACGCACAGAATGCTGTTACCTTCCCACCAAAGATGGTCCCTATTTTTCTACTTGCATTTTTTTACGTGCTTTCGAACTGCTAGGTTGGCAGAAGCTGGGACAAGTCACGGGAGCTCACCCCGTTACGCGGCACTAGGGATTCGAACCGCTGAACTGCCGACTTTTCCATCGACATGCTCAGCGCCTTAGCCACTGAGTCACCGCGTTCCTTTGTTCATGCAAAATTAGTTTTCGATAAGGCTTCTTCAAAAGGCTTGCATTATTCTGCGTAATGATTTATGACTATTTGAATCTCACAGTTCCTATAATTAATATTACTGGATGCATTCTATTTGGGAAAGTGTTAATGTTGCAACAATGCAAATGCAAAAAAAGAAACCCCTATGTGTCTGCTAAAGATTTTACTTTGGGTGTTGAAGCTTCCATTTTCAACGCTTTTCCTGGTGAAACGTTCATGCGTAATAAGTATTTCTTGTCCTTTAAAATAACCCTGATCACGATGATGTAATCTTGGCTCATAGCATCATTTTTTTTCTCCCCGTCTTGTTAGGACACCCTAGTTGTTTTGCCAAAATTATATTACAGCCAGGCGTTTGCTAATTACATTGTACCCAGTATGGTGCAGATTACACAGTCGATAGATTTGGAATCAGTTATTTGTGGTTAATTGATGGTGCTTTCTGAAAGAACTCTATAATAGTCAGCCTTTCGATTTTCAAACTGGGGGCCTATAAAACTGTCGTTTTTTTAAATTTTCTCTTACCTCCGCTGATGGATGGTGTCCTCTAATTTCCAAGTGACAAGTAAGACCGCAATCTGAAAAGCTCCTGAAATTTTGCTAGCTGTAAGAATGTTCTTTTTCCCAGAGATGGTCTTCAGCCGGTTCGGACAAGTTTGCCTGAACTGATAGCAGAAATCGTGGGTCCTGTACCCAGGGGTGGGCTTCAAAAATTTTAACAGCGGGTTCTCTGCCTGGTTGCTGGGTGGGCGTGGCTATAGTGGGAGTGGCCTAGTTGGCCTGCTGCACCGCAGTGGGGAGGGGGGGCATTTTTGCCCTCCCCAGGCTCTGGAGGCTTTTCTCAAGCCTCTGGGAGGGCGAAAACGGCCTCCCCAGGCTCCGGAGGCTTCTTATACGCCGGAAAATACGGTACTCTTTTGATACCCATGTCCAGCAGTACGAAAATATCAAAGCAAGAAAGCTGTATTGAGGTTCCACCAAAAAAAACAACAAAAAAAACCCCCCAGCCCAATATTTGAAATATGTCCAGATTGTACATATTCAATGATTTTTTTAAAAAAAATTCATCCATTAATATCTAGAGTTTATCTAGAGTTGCTTTGGATAGCAAGATAGTGGCATATTTTAAAAAAGCTCATTTAATAACTGTCTCAATTAGCAACAGAAATGTTGGGCTCATTTATGGTGGTAAATCGAGGGCCAATTATATTTTGTTGTTGTTATTATTATTCCATATTTCATAAAAAAAAAGAAGGACTGGTACTTATTCAGTGATTCCTTTCTCCACAGGTAAAGTGGAAGTAGAACATATCCAGGACAGAACTGCCTACTTCAAGCACCATTTGATGGATTATTCTTAATTACTTCCAACAGGTAAAGTATCTTCTTTCCCTCTGGATATTAATGTTGTTCTAGAACAGGGGTGTTGCAGAATTAGGGACGCGGTGGCTCAGTGGCTAAGATGCTGAGCTTGTCGATCGAAAGGTCGGCAGTTCAGCGGTTCGAATCCCTAGTGCCGCGTGACGGGGTGAGCTCCCGTGACTTGTCCCAGCTTCTGCCAACCTAGCAGTTCGAAAGCAGGTAAAAAATGCAAGTAGAAAAAAATAGGGACCACCTTTGGTGGGAGGGTCACAGCGTTCCGTGCGCCTTTGGCGTTGAGTCATGCCAACCACATGACCACGGAGATGTCTTTGGACAGTGCTGGCTCTTTGGCTTTGAAACGGAGATGAGCACCGCCCCCTAGAGTCGGGAATGACTAGCATATATGTGTGAGGGGAACCTATATCTTTTAGAACAGGGATGTCAAACTCAATTTCATTGAGGGTCACATCAAAGCTGTGGTTGACCTCAGGGGGCCGGGTGCACGCGGCCAACTGGGTGGCTGTGGCCGACTGGGTGGGCATGGCCAACTTGACGCCACTCCCCAAACTGCTGGCATGCTTCCTCTTCGCATTGGGTAGACCAGGACGGCTCCTGCATCCGTCCTGCGGGCCTTGAGTTTGTCACACCTGTTCTAGAAGGCATTTGACAGAGTTGTTCACACTTCCTCAAAAGGAATCATTATCACTACCTGGGATTTTGGCATTTGGCCTTGCCGGATTCTCTTGAAAAGAGATGCATTTGAAAAACCACCAGCAATAAGCAAGGAGCTGCTGAGCTCTGCAGTTGTGCATAATGACGATGTTTTACATCTGTCGGCTGTTGTAAGGTACAGGCCTTAAGACCCTCGTGTGTTTCAATGCTACTTCGCCTTCCATTGAGGATCGGGGTAAACATCTGTCTTTTCTCTGACTCATCCCAGAAGTGTCTTCAGTTCTGAGTGAATGGTGGAGAATGGAAAGATTTATATTCTTTGCAGTCCTCTGGTCGTTAGTATTCCCTCTGAGAGTCACTGAGGCTGCTTGGAGGTTTATTTGTGCCCTTTGGGTCATCTGAATAATGCAAATGGGTGTGGAGCCTTCTTGCGCAGAGCAGTGTTGGGCCACTTTAAGATTTTTGGACTTCAACTCCCAGAATTCCCTGGACAGTCTCCTTCCTGTCAACCTCCTTCCTTTCTATGAGCCACGGTGGCGCAGTGGTTAGAGTGCAGTACTGCAGGCTACTTCTGCTGACTGCCGGCTGACTGCAATTTGGCAGTTCAAATATCACCAGGCTCAAGATTGACTCAGCCTTCCGTCCTTCAGTGGTGGGTAAAATGAGGACCCAAATTGTTGAGGGCAATAGGCTGATTCTGTAAACCGCTTAGAGAGGGCTGTAAAAGCACTGTAAAGCGGTATATAAGACTAAGTGCTATTGCTATACCTTCTTTCTGGTTCAAAAAGGTAATTTCTATACGAGAAACTGTTCTGCTTTGAGATAGACCAGGATGGGCAAGCCATGGCCGCAACATCTCCTTGTCAGGTCCTTGGACCCCATGAACGGATGAGTGGCAGTTCTACAGTTTAGTGTCCATTCGAAGTTACAACAGCCCCCCAAAAATGTGATTTATGACTGCTTTAAATCACTGTTGCAGCATCCTCAGGATCAGACGATCCCAATTCAGAGGCTTGGCAAACTCCGTATTTATGACAGTTGCAGTCCTGGTAACACGTGATCCCCTTTTGCGACCTTCTGACAAGCAAAGCCGATGGGGAAGACCAGATTTGCTTAACAACCGTGATACTAACTTTACAGCTGCAGTGTTTCACTGAACGACCGCTGGCGAGAAAGGTTGTAAAATGGAGCAAAACTCATTTAATAAATGTCTCACTCCTCCACGGAAATTTTGGCCTTAACTGTGCTCATACATCGAGGACTACCTGTATGGTATTCAGCCGGTTCGGGCCAATTCGCCTGAACCGGTAGTGGAAATTGCTGGTGGACCTGCCCACCCGGCCTGGCTCTATGCCATCCTATTTAGGCTCGTTTCAGAGACTGGCCACATATGCGGAAGGCGCTCATGCCAGGAAAACACATGCACGAAAGACTGGGCGCATGTGTGAACGGGGCACATGCTCTCACATTTGCAAACTGGAGGTGGTATTCAACTGGTTCAGGCCAGTTCGTCCGAACCGGTAGGAGAAATTGCTGCAGCTCTATGCCATCCCATTGAGGCTCATTTCTGAGACTAGGAGCATGCGCGGAAGGCACTCATGCACGAAAGACTGGGTGCATGCATGGATGGGGCGCATGCGCTCACATTTGCGAACTGGTAGGGAAAGTAAGTGAATATCACCCCTACCTGTACCTCGTGTGTGTATGTCTGTGTGTGTGTGTGTGTGTGTGTGTGTGTGTGTGTGTGTGTGTGTGTGTGTGAGAGAGACTGTGTGCGTGCGTGTGCACGCAGACCCTCCTCCATCCTATCCGATGCCTTGACCGCATTATCCCGGCATCTTTTCTTGTCACCTTCTGGCAGCTCTCTTAATATAGCGACGATAAATAGACGATACATTTTTTTTTCCCACCTAGCAAAGCATCGATAGAGTTGATTTGATGCTGAGATAGATTTCTAGCTATTACGGCTATTTGGATTTTGGGAAGAAGAAAGATAAAAAGTTGAACGTAAGTGAAGGGAACGCGCGTCTCAAGTCAACTACATCTGTCACCCAATATTAATGAAAAGTGGCCAGTAGTTACCTGAGTAGGCTTTCTGCTACAAAATACTGTTTTTCCACCTGCCTCTCCTTGAAGATAATAACCTGCTTTGGTGCTACAGAACCATCCCTCTGAAGAGAATTTCAGCATTTTGACAAATGTTAGTGAATTAAATTGGAAAATAACGGAGTATTACAAGCCTGAGGTAGTAAATGACAATTGTGAGACCCTGGGTGTAATAACGTCACGTTTTGAGGGATGGTGAATGTCTGGAGGGTCTGCCTCCAGCTGGGTGCTTCCTAGCTATGTTGGATTACACGTTCCATGGTTCCCAGGCGGCACAGCTGTGCTGAGTGAAGCTCGCGTGTCTTGTAGTCAAACTGTTTTGGAGGCTTCAGCCATGATACGCTCACGGAAGAACCGCTGGAGATCAGAAATGGCATTCATACCAAAATCAGACATTGGGTGCATACTCCTGAATGACCACAAGGGGTCAGAATAATTCTGTTTTCAATATTTGCTGCCATCTAGTGGCCTGATCTGATAAGTCCGACAAATCAACTGAGCCCCTGCGTGTACAGGTAATAGTCCTTGACTTAACAACCACAACTGGGATCAGAATTTCCATCGTTTAAGGGAATCACACCCAACCCTTCATTTAGCAACCAGTCAAAAATGACAGCAGCTCTGAAAAAAGGTGACTTACGACCGATCCTCGCACTTGTGACCGTTGCACCATCTCCATGCCGTGTTCAAAATTCAGCCCCTTGGCAACTCGTGTCTAGTTATGATGACATTCAGGGTCAAATGGACATCGTTTGTGACTTTCCCGGCTGGCTTTTGACAAGCAAAATAAATGCGGGAAGCTGGATTTGGTTAACAACCATGTGATTCACTTAACAACTGCAGGGTTTTGCTGAAGAACCTTGGCAAAAAGACCCAAAGGTGCTTTTTCAAGAGGCAACTGGATTTTCTCTTTTTTCTTTGAAGATGTTTCACTTCTCATCCAAGAAGATTAACTGAATGGTAGAAAATGGAAGGATTTATATTCCTTGCAGTCATCTGGTCGTTAGTATTCCCTCTGAGAGTTGTTGAGGTCACTTGGAGGCCAAGAAGGATCCACATCCATCTGCACTATTCAGGTCACCCTGAGGACACAGGCAAACCTTCAAGTGGCCTCAGCGACTCTCTAAAAGAATGCAAATGACCAGCTGTCTGCAAGGAACATAAATCCTTCCATTCCCCACCATCCACTCAGAACTGAAGAAGCTTCTCAGATGAGAAGCGAAACGTCTTCAAAGAAAAACCAAGAAAATCCAGGTGTCTCTTGAAAAAAGCACCTTTGGGACAACCATGACCTGGATGACTGAGAATCTCCATAGACACAAAAAGAAGTAACAAAATTAGCAAAAAAAGAGGTAATAAAATTGGGTATCAGCACTTCAAGCTGCATTTATTCTAGTGCTGACATAAGAAGGAGAAGCGGAGGCGTCTGGAAAGGGACGGTTGACTTTTCACCTACTTATTTTCCCTGGAGATAATATCCCCTAGGAGATGGGAGGGGAGGGGGAAATTCCTTTGAGCTGGAGCAGTAGATTAGGGGTAGAGTGACTTGGAAGATGGCCAATGAGAGCAGAGGAGTGGGGGAAGGAAAGGGAGGGTTTTTGGATCGGAAGTCAGTGTTGGCTACGATGAGTCAGAGAGAATGTCGTGCTTAATAAATGGGAGTTTTTTCATTAAAGACTTTGTTTGAAATGCAATTTATTTGAGACAACCTCGGAACCTGACATTGGGCACAATTCACTTAAGAACGCCTTCCTTGGCAACAGAAATTCATCCGCATTGTGATCGTACGTCAAGGACCACCTATCTTGAGGATCTTCTGCCTGAATTTTCTTCCTTGTTGCTGCTGAACAACATCATTTTATCACTGGATATACTAGGAATCAAACCGAGAGTTTTCTGCGTGTAAAGTTAGTCCTGTACCCAGGGATGGGCTTCAAAAATTTTAGCAAGGGCTTCTCTGCCTGGTTGCTGGGTGGGCGTGGCCTAGTCAGCCTGCTGTACCATGGCGAGGGCTTCCGGGGGCTTTCCTTGAGCCTCTGGGAGGGCAAAAACGGCCTCCCCAGGCTCTGGAGGCCGGAAATGGGCCCATTTCTTGTCTTCCTGAACTTCCGGTAGGCCCATTTTTCACCCTCCCTGAGTCTCTGTGCGTCCCTGCACTTACCTGCGTCCAAAATGGGCTATGTGGGGACTCCTGGGAGGGGTGGGGTAGGGTGGGCCAGCCAGGAGTTGGATTTGGGGGTTCTCTGAACTGCACAGAATCTTAGCTAGAGGCAGTGGTGAGATTCAAGTAATTTAACAACCCTAGTGATTTCTTCCAACAACCAGTTCACCAAACTGTTCAGAAAATTAACAGTCGGTTTTCCCGAAGTGGTGCGAACCGGCTGAATCCCACCACTGGCTAGAGGTTCTCCCGAACCCCTGCGGACTCCCAACAGCCCACCTCTGCCTATACTGCCTGTCCATTAAGGCTCAATCCTAATTAAACCCACGTAATTAATACACATGGCTTTTTAAAGGGTAAATTAACTGGCTTACAGAGAGCAGATGCTGTAGCTCGGCCTGCTTTTTTTTTAAAACAAAAAACACTTTTTTTAATGGTTGACTGAGAAGAACTGAGACCTCAGAGCTGAACTCCCTTCACCCGAGAGCAAACAGGGGGCTCTGCCCTGTCAGGTTTTCGCAACTCGCCAGCCACAATATCCTGGCAGAGTGTAAATAGCCACAGATTGGATCCTTGGGTGCCTGCTGAGCCGCACGGGGAGGGAAAGGCGTCATGTGCCCAGAGATCAATTCAGACAGCCTTCCTTCTTCCCTAGTTCAATGCCTGCATTTTGGACCCGGCCCAGAATTGAAATTTGATTTAATTTGCACTTTTCTAATTAGACAGTAACGGATGGGAAGTGGGCGGGCGAGGGGAAGGCAGCGAGGCTTCCAAGTTTGCAGGAAAGCCAAAACAACAGGAATGTGGAAGGGGACTCGGCGATCGTGTTGAATATTCATGTGCCCCTGCTTTGCGGGTGCAAGGTGCGTGAAGGCACATGGAGGTTAGCGCCAGTTTGAACCCGGTGTGGCTCTTGACTGTTTGCATCTGCCAAGCCTCCCTTAATTAATTCCCTTTTCCCCGTAACGTAACAATGAACGAATCTTGTTTTATTCGGAGCTGATTCTGTTTACGAAAATGCAATCCTGATAGAATATATGGTGGGGAAGGAAAAATAGGGGGCAGAGGGGTTTCCCGCATGGCGTTATTTTATATTTTGCATTCTGGGTTACCGGGGCTAAAATTATGTTTTAAGCTCCCTCCTGTTTCTTTGGGGTATTGAAATAAATCAGTAAACAAAGGAGGGAAAACGTGCATACTGATCAGCTGTTCGGTGCTTCTCGTGTTTGCTCTGCAATCGATGAACACAGTGGAACGGCTGTAGCCAGTGATGGGATTCAGCCGGTTTGGGCCAGTTCGGGCAAATTGGTAGTTAAATTGTTGGCTTGCCCCGCCTTGCCCCGCCCCTTCCAGGAATCCCCATTTCTGCTCCCAGGAGGCTGCAGAGAGGCTTCTTAGGCCCAAAAGGGGCCACGGGGGGTGGCGCGTTCCCCCCCTCCGTGGCCCGTTTTTGCTCCAAAACGGGGTGCAGGAGGCCGAGGGGTGCTGCCTGTCACACCCCTTGGCCACACCCATTATGGCCATACCCATCCAGCTAGTCATTAGGGCAGAGAACCAGTTGTTAAATTATTTGAATCCCACCACTGGCTGTGCCTGTCACTGCATCCACTAATCAGTAACCCAGGCGCTAACCAGGTTACGTGCCATCTCTTGCTCAGGGGGGACAAGCATTCATTATAGGCTAGTTACATGAAGAAGTGGGTTTCTTGAACCAACACTCCCAGAAACCTGGTGAAATCCAGATTTTTTTACTACCGGTTCTGTGGACGTGGCTTGGTGGGCATGGCAGGGGAAGGATATTGCAAAACCTCCATTCCCTCCCCACTACTGGGGGAAGGATATTGCAAAATCTCCATTCCCACTCCATTCTGGGGCCAGCCAGAGGTGATATTTCTCAATTCTCCAAACTACTCAAAATTTCCACTACTGGTTCTCCGAACTGCTCAAAATTTCTGCTACCGGTTCTCCAGAACCTGTTAGATTTCACCCCTGGTTGTCAAAAAACACCCATGCCTTATTCCCTGGATAATGTCAAATTATTTGAAGAACTTTTAATTTCTCCCTTCCTCCCGTAACATCTTATCTCATTCAGCAAACCATCTTCAGCTCCATATTCACGCAAAACATATCATTCAAACCCCTCTTCATCTTATCCCGCATTTATCTCGCTCAACAACGTCAAGGTAAACATTGATCCCTATATCTATTTCACTACCGAGTTGCTGAAAACCCACAAATGTGTCCTGGGTGGCCCCCACCCTCCTGGGGTACAGCCGCACATAACTGTTGCTCATTGTCATTTCTTTCACTCTTTTCTTTCAGAATTCTGCCAAATGTATTCCCCCAGGAACATTTGATTATCATCTCCCCCGTAGTTTTTGCATTCAGACTTGCTACTTTCCTCTTTGTGTAGAGCAACAATGGTGGCATTCTTCCATTCATCGGGCACACACGTAGCCTTTGCGCACATTAAATAACCCACTTAGCCGTTTCCTAAGCAAACAGTAGCCAGATTTTCATAGTCCTCCGTTGGCACCATCTGTACAATTTCTTACGATTCTCACAGCATTTATAATTTGCTTTTTTTTTTTTTTTTTGTCTTCGGTTCTTCACGGTTTTTGTTATTCCTTTCTATTTCTCGTTATCGCTGCCGTTCTTGTTCAGGTCTCTGAAATATTCCTCCCAATTCAAATTTATGCCAATCTTTTAAGGACAGGCGGTTCGATCGAGCGGTCAAACAGAATACAGCTGGAAGGGACTTTGGAGGTCTTCTAGTCCAACCCCCTACTCAGGCAGGAGACTTTATGCCAATGATGACTAACCTTTTTGTCATTGCTTGCCGAAAGCACATGTGCGCGCACCCCTGCCGTGTGTCCCTCCCCCACACATGCGCCCCTGACCTCCCTGTGTTTTCCCTGCCCCCCGAGTATTTGTGCACAGTCCCCCACACCCCCGTACTACCCCACCCCCACTCATGCAACCCCCACGCCAGAGGTGGGTTTCAGCAGGTTCTGACGAGTTCTGGAGGACCAGTAGCGGAAATTTTGAGTAGTTCGGAGAGCCAGTAGTAAAAATTCTGGCTGGCCCCGCCCCCATCTCTTCTCTGCCTCCCGAGTCCCAGCTGAGCGGGAGGAAATGGGGATTTTGCAGTAACCTTCCCCTGGAGTGGGGTGGGAATGGAGATTTTACAGTATCCTCCCCTGCCACGCCCACCAAGCCACGCCCACTAAGCCATGCCACTCTGACCAAGCCACGCCCACAGAACCGGTAGTAAAAAAATTTGAAACCCACCACTGATGCACATTGTCAGACCCCCTGCAGCCAGTGACAATCTCCAATCGCCTGGTGCGTTCCCACAGACAGGGCCTCCTCGGCCAGACAGTGTCAGCTGGCGACCCCCAGGGAGAGAGCTTTCTCTGTGGGCGCATCCACCCTCTGGAACCAACTTCCTTTGGAGCTCCGGATGGCTCCTAATCTTCGCTCGTTCCGCCGTGATTTGAAGATATGGTTGTTCCGCGGTTTGGACTGATGGGGGTTTCTTAATCAATTTTAACTGTTTTAAATTGGAATGTTAATTGTCACTGTTTTATGAAGGATTATGCATTTTTATTGTTGTGAGCCGACTTGAGTCCTTGGAGATAGGGAGGCATATAAATTGCATAAATAGATAGATAGATAGATAGATAGATAGATAGATAGATAGATAGATAGATAGATAGATAGATAGATAGATAGATAGATAGATAGATAGATAGATAGCCTGAGTAGCATAGGGGAGTAATGCCTCCTACTAAAGGCAGCAATTAACATCCAGCTGCCTGCAATTTCTGCGAGTACAATCCTAGCCAGGCTCAAGGTCAACTCAGCCTTCCATCCTTTCTAAGGTAGGTAAATTGAGGACCCAGTTTGTGGGGGCAATAAGCTGACTTTGTAAAATATACAAAAGTATGAAGGCTATTGCTTAACACATTGTAAGCCGCCCTGAGTCTCCGGAGAAGGGCGGCATATAAATCAAATTTTAAAAAAAAAAGAAAGAAAGAAAGAGGAAGGAAAGAAGAAAGGAAAGAAAGAAAGAGGAAGGAAGGAAGGAAGGAAGGAAGGAAGGAAGGAAGGAAGGAAGGAAGGAAGGAAGGAAGGAAGGAAGGAAGTTCAGCTGCCTGCCGTTACTGTAAGTTCAAATCTCACCAGGCTCAAGGTTGACTCAGCCTTCTATCCTTTCTAAGGTGGGTAAATTGAGGACTCAGTTTGTAGGGGCAATAAGCTGACTTTGTATAAATATACAAAAGTATGAAGGCTATTGCTTAACGCACTGTAAGCCGCCCTGAGTCTCCAGAGAAGGGCGGCATATAAATCAAATTTAAAAATAAATAAGTAAATAAATCCTTCTATTCAGGTTTCTGGTTTCAGATATTGTTACCACCGGTTTGCCCCACCCACGCGCTCACTTCATGCATATGCGTACCTTTCACACATGCGCCAGCCTTCCGCACATACGCTTTGGTCACGCCTACGCTTTCCATGCACACGCCCGGCCACGAAATAGGATGGCTAAATAGGATGGCTTGGCTCAGGGGCAGGGTGGGGCGAATGGGCAAACCGATCCGAACCGGCTGAATACCTCCTCTGCTTATATCGTTTTTTCATTCCCATACACGTATTTTTCTCGTCTCGTTTTCATTTTGTCCTTTCATCAGATGTTTTTTCTCCGTAATTCCCCCGTTTCCCTTTCCTTACGTCCATCGTTATTCATTCTATTGAGAGAGATTCTGTGGTTTTGGGGGGAGAAAAAAACCCATTTAAACCCTAAAATTCCCTATTTCAATGAATATCTTAATGCCAACACTGCTTTTTTACATACTCCCCAATATCTTTTTTTTTTTTTTTTTGAGATAGACGTGAAGCATTAGTTTCGTGGATTCAATTGGAACGCAGTAATCCAAAAACTCAGCTGGATTCAGAGCCATGAGGTTGTTTCTGAGCTTCGGATTCTCATGTATGAAGTTTAAATAATTGCATCCTGATCTATGAGTCTTATAAAAAAGGAAAATGTAGAGCTATAATTAATTCTCTGCATAAGCCGCTTAATAACGCAAGAGGCTTTTTTTTTCCCCTCCCAAGTAAACAGGCGTAAAAGTTTTAAGGCCAAAAAAAAAATAAAAATTATCATTTAAATAGCACTGTGCTTACGAAAATATGTGGATACGTAACTTGTTTTTCTTTTGTGGCTTGTGATGAATAACAGAACCTATTGCTCTATTAAATCAAATCAAGCCAAACCTTTATTGTCAATGCACAACATGTGTACAATGAAATCGAATGAGCCTCCCTTGATGCAGCCCCTCCACCAACCCATCCCCAAAAACACAGAATACATCTCAATAACTCAACAAATAATATAAAAAGAAATCCCTAAACCCAAATAAGTAATAACTAAAACACATTCTCATATACATATATGTAAAGTAAAGGTAAAGGTTCTCCTTGCACATATGTGCTAGTTGTTCCTGACTCTAGGGGGCGGTGCTCATCTCCGTTTCTAAGCCGAAGAGCCAGCGCTGTCCGAAGACATTTCCGTGGTCATGTGGCCGGCATGACTCAATGCTAAAGGCACATGGAACGCTGTTCCCTTCCCACCAAAGGTGGTCCCTATTTTTCTACTTGCATTTTTTACCTGCTTTCGAACTGCTAGGTTGGCAGAAGCTGAAACAAGGAACGGGAGCTCACTCTGTTACGCGGCACTCGGGATTCGAACCGCTGAACTGCCGACCTTTCGATCGACAATCTCAGCGTCTTAGCCTCTGAGCCACCGCATCCCTATATGTATATATTATATTATATTACACCGCTATGAACATGTTGCACGTTGCGCTCGCAAGTCTATCACATTAAACCTAATTGTGGTGTTGTGTTGCATTCAGAAGTCTGGCGGCCCTTACAGGTAGTCCTTGATTTACAACCATTCAGTTAGTGACCATTTATGACCATTTTTCACGCTTACGACCATGGCGGCTTCCCCATGGTCACATGATCGAAATCCAGATCCTTGCCACTTGGTTCATATTTGCGATCTCCTTTTGCGACCGTCCGACAAGCAGAGTCGATGGGGGGAGCCAGATTCATTTAACAACCACGTTACTAACTTAACAACTGCAGTGATTCACTTAACGGCGGCAAGAAAGGTCGCGAAATGGGGCAAAAACTCACTTAACAACTGTCTTGCTTAGCAACATAAATGCTGAGTTCCATTGTGGTCGTAGGTCAAGGATGACCTGTAATCTGACAGTGGGTGCTGATTAGAACATCTCCCGAAAATGTTAGCTACCGTATTTTTCAGAGTATAAGACACACTTTATTCCCTCCTTAAAGAGGCTGAAAATTTGGGTGCGGCTTATACTCTGAATGTAGCTTTTTCGAAGCTTTTTTTCAGCCCTAATGAGGCGCTAGCAAGTGAAACAATCTCATTGCTTGGCCTGCTCCCTCTGACTCTTAGCTGAGCAGCTTTTTTTCAGCCCTAACGAGGCGCTAGTGAGTGAAGCGATGTTTGCCTGCTTCCTCCGACTCTCAGCTGTGCTTTAGAAGCTTTTTTTTCAGTGAAGTGATCCTCCCTGCTTTGCCTGTTCCTCCGACTCTCAGCTGTGAAGCTTTTTTTCAGCCCTAACGAGGCGCTAGTGAGTGAAGCGATGTTTGCCTGCTTCCTCCGACTCTCAGCTGTGCTTTAGAAGCTTTTTTTTCAGTGAAGTGATCCTCCCTGCTTTGCCTGTTCCTCCGACTCTCAGCTGTGAAGCTTTTTTTCAGCCCTAACGAGGCGCTAGTGAGTGAAGCGATGTTTGCCTGCTTCCTCTGACTCTCAGCTGTGCTTTAGAAGCTTTTTTTTCAGTGAAGTGATCCTCCCTGCTTTGCCTGTTCCTCCGACTCTCAGCTGTGAAGCTTTTTTTCAGCCCTAACGAGGCTCTAGTGAGTGAAGCGATGTTTGCCTGCTCCCTCCGACTCTCAACTGTGCTTTAGAAGAGTTTTTTAATGAAGCAATCGTCCCTGCTTTGCCTGCTCCCTCCAACTCTCAGCTGTGAAGTTTTTTTCAGCCCTAACGAGGCGCTAGCGAGTGAAGCGATCTTTGTTCGCTCCCTCCGACTCTCAGCTGTGCTTTAGAAGCTTTTTTTTTCAGTGAAGCAATCCTCCCTGCTTTGCCTGCTCCCTCCGACTCTCAGCTGTGAAGCTTTTTTTCAGCCCTAATGAGGCGCTAGTGAGTGAAGCGATGTTTGCCTGTTCCCTCCGACTCTCAGCTGTGAAGCTTTTTTTCAGCCCTAAGGAGGCGCTAGTGAGTGAAGCGATGTTTGCCTGCTCCCTCTGACTCTCAGCTATGCTTTAGAAGCTTTTTTTTTCAGTGAAGCGATCCTCCCTGCTTTGCCTGCTCCCTCCGACTCTCAGCTGTGAAGCTTTTTTTCAGCCCTAAGGAGGCGCTAGTGAGTGAAGCCATCTCCGTGATTTGCCTGCTTTTCTCATTGCTTCTCTCTCCAAAGATCAGTTATGCTTTAGAAGCTGCTTTTTATCCCTAAGCAAGGGATAAAAACCAGTAAACTAATGTGCTGAAGCTGACCAGACTAAGCCAGATGAATACCTGGTAGGAAGATTTTTTCCCCCTCTATTTTCCTCCCCAAAAACTAAGCTGCGTCTTATACGCTGGTGCGTCTTATACTCCGAAAAATACGGTACATGCAGCAGTGGGTTTCACATATTCTTAGTACTGTTTCGCTGTGTGCGTGCTCAATTTGCGCACACATGCACCTTCCGCGCATGAGCCCGGCCACCAAAACTTGGCTAAATAGGACGGCATTATGCTGGGGCAGGGGTGGGCCCACCTGCAGTCACTGCTACCGGTTCGCCAGAACTGGTACGAACCGGCTGAATACCACCTCTGCTTATTTGTAGGTCTGGACTGCATCCAGAAAGAGTTACATGAGATTATTTAAAAACTAGTGTTTTGCTTGTAATTGTGCCATTTTCTTTAAAAAAATGCTTTGGAAGCAGATGAGAGCGCGAGAGAAATCTGTTAAAAAGAAGCATAAGTATTAGAGTCACTGCCAGCTGAATATTTATTAATAATTTAAGCAATTTTGTTCCAGCATTTTGAAATGCTGAATGTATCTGAAAGGCAGATCTTGTGTTTGAGACACGAGATTTCCAAGGAAGATGAAACACAAAAGACAACTCTCACGTTTTCATTACTGCGAGATGAACCTTCACATTTTCATGGTCAATTGCTTCCCTTTCCAGGAAAAGACAAGTTTTATCTGTAAGGACAACAAAACAGAAATTCTGAAATCACTTCAGAATACATAATTCCTAAGATGTTGTACCTCTACTTTTCGGAGTGATGAAAATTCTAGAGATAACAATTTCTGTGAGTGCTTTTTTTCCCAAAAAGCTGCAAATATTTTGGTGTTATAATTGCCTAAATTCCGCACTTCTCCATCTGACACCTCCATCTCATTTAGGCACTGAGACTTCAAGCTTTCATAACTAAGATGAGACTAGAACTCTCTGTCTGCTGGTGATTGGCCCAAAGTCATCCACTGGCTTTCATGCCTAAAGTGGAACTAGAACTCCCTGTCTCCTGTTGATTGGCCCAAAGTCATCCAACTGGCTCTCATCCCTAAGGCGGGACTAGAACTCACTGTCTCTTAGTGATTGGCCCAAAGTCATTTACTGGCATTCATGCCTAAAGTGGGACTAGAACTCACCGTCTCCTGCTAATTGGCCCAAATTCATCCAACTGACTTTCATGCCTAATGTGGGACTAGAACTCACCATCTCCTGGTCATTGTCCCAAATATATCCACCTGGCTTTCATGCCTAAGGCGGGACTAGAACTCACCGTCTCCTAATTGGCCCAAAGTCATTTACTGGATTTCATGCCTAACGTGGGACTAGAACTCACCGTCTCCTGGTGATTGTCCCAAATATATCCAGCTGGCTTTCATGCCTAAGGCGGGACTAGAACTCACTGTCTCTTAATGATTGGCCCAAAATCATTCACTGGCTTTCATGCTTAAGATGGGACTAGAACTCGCAGTCGCCTGGTTTCCATGAGAGCACCTTAACTGCTGTCCTTCTAGTTTTCCCAAAAAACCAGTCCCTCTGCTGTAGTGTTACAGATTTTTGAGCCCTGATTTCCTTAAAGTTTCAAGCTCTTCCTACACCCTGTACGAGGGGATGTGGTGGCTCAGTAGCTAAGACACTGAGCTTGTTGATCGAAAGGCCGGCAGTTCAGTGGTTCGAATCCCTAGCGCTGCGTAATGGGGTGAGCTCCCATGACTTGTTCCAGCTTCTGCCAACCTAGCAATTCGAAAGCACGTAAAAAATGCAAGTAGAAAAATAGGGACCACCTTTGGTGGGAAGGGAACAGCATTTTCCATGTGCCTTTGGCGTGGAGTCATGCCGGCCACATGACCACGGAGACGTCTTTGGACAGCGCTAGCTGTTCAACTTTGAAACGGAGATGAGCACCGCCCCCTAGAGTCAGGAACGACTAGCACAAATGTGCGAGGGGAACCTTTACCTTTACCTTTAACTTTACACCCTGTACAAACATTTCCATCCCACATCAAAGAAACACAACTTTGCGATGCCACAGCGCAACACACAGAGCTGTGAACCGTAATTTGCAAATCAGCGAGGCTAGTCAGAGACATGAGCTTTGGGGGGGGGGAGGCTGCCCTTGGGAAGAGAGCCCCCCCCCCATCTCCCAAACCAAAAGACTCCAACGGGGCTCCTCCGCGACTTCTCCGAGAACAGCTTTTTGAGCGAGAACATCATCCGTCATTATCAGAAAAGGACGGCAGAAGTTGTAGCCGGAATACATTTGGAAAGCATTAACTGGATAGAACGAAGCCTGTGTCTTTTGAGCCACAAATTGCCTTTTTCCCCCTCTTTGTTTTAGTCCTCTCGTCACTTATCTGTCCCTGCTTTCTTTCCCCCTCTAAAAGCAATAGTTTTAAAAGATCATTACTTTTCAGAAGGAAAAAGAACTGATCAACAAAGACATATTTTCAGCGGTAATCTGGGAAACGAGCTCGAAAAGGGAAGAGTAAGGGAGGGGGAAAGGGGTCTTTTAATTAAATCCTGCTTTGTTTATATATATATATATATATATATATATATATATATATATATATATATATAATATGTATGGATTAGCTGCTTTCCCCCCCCCCCCCCCCCATTTCCACGCTCCGCCTAGACTGGTTTCTGAGCCTAATGCCAATTAAGAGGCAAATAAAGGATATGCTAAATGGAAGAGGACAGGATGAAGCCGGAATCCGGGATTTTTTTTGTGTCTTAACACAATAGAGCTTTTACTTCAGGATTGGGGGTGGGGGGTGTCTCTCTCTCTCTCTCTCTGAGAGGCTGTGTTGGGGTGGAGGGACTCAAACTGAGTAAGGAGAAGACAATCATGGAGTTGTCTCCCGACTCACAACGGCCGTACACCCTCCCGCCCCGAAAAAAGAACCTTTGTGGGATTTCCACAGCGGTTATCTGACATCAGTTGCGAGAAAGGACACAATTGTGTGTGTGTGTATGTGTGCGTGTGTGTTGTGTTACTTCGGGGCCAAGAGGAGGGGTGCGCCCTCCCTTTGGAATTGCCAATTCCAGAATTGGAGAAAGGGGACGGGGGAAGAAAGTCAACGGCTCAAAAATGAGCCAGGTGTTTCAAATACGGATTTGATTTAGAGCAGCAAAGAGAGCCAGTGAGGGTCTCGAGGTTAAGGGGCCAGCTGAGAAACTAGGAGACTGTGAGTTCTAGTCCCACTTTAGGCCTGAAAGCCAGCTGGGTGACTTTGGCCCAATCACTAGGAGACGGTGAGTTCTAGTTCCTTCTTAGGCGTGAAAGCCAGCTGGATGACTTTGGGCCAATCACCACGCGACTGAGAGTTCTAGTCCCGCCTTAGGTCTGAAAACCATCTGTGTGAGTCTGGGCCAATCACCAGGAGACTGAGAGTTCTAGTCCCGCCTTAGGTCTGAAAGCTGGCTTGGTAACTTTGGGCCAATCACCAGGAGATGTGAGTTCTAGTCCCGCCTTAGGCCTGAGCATCAGCTGGTTGACTTTGAGTCAATCATCAGGAGACTGTGAGTTCTAGTCCCGCCTTTGGCCTGAAAGCCGAGTGATGATTTAGGGCCAATCACTGGACATCTAAAGTCCAGTGACTTTAACCAACTGGCCTTCATAACCTTCACTGACTCGGTCAAAAATCTTGTCCTCCTTCACAATTTCTGTAGTCCACAATATTTGCCAAACACTTGCAGTCTAAAAAAAAGAAAATACAACTTGTAAGATTAGCAGCTAAACAGCTTGAACAAAAAATGGAAAATGTTATGCTTCCTGCCTCCGTATTTAGTATTTAAAAGAAAGAGGAAAAAAAAATCTTAGCAGATGAAGGTTTTTTTTTGAAGCAACTTTATCGGATTTTGCTTGTCAGTTTTCTTAGGGGCCATACAGGATGTGGCCTTCAATCCTTGAATCTATGAACAAGTTCCTGCATAGAGAACTTTTGATGTGGCTGATAATACCCAAACCATTTTTATGAGTGATTTGCACTGAGCTCTGCTATTTAAAAGAGTGACACAACCTTGACTACGAAGTCCTGTTTTCAATTAAAAAAATAAAGCTCGGTGGAATTCTGGCCTGACATTCCCAGATCTTTGCTTTTTATTTTTATTTATTTATTTTAGAATTCCGCCTTTTTCAAATAGATCTACGGATGGTGGCGGCTGTATAAATCAGATAATTTTGGTGTGTGCATATGTCACTGCAGGCTCCGAAGAAAAGCACTCGTTTATATTTGATAAACCCCAATCCCCAGCTCACCTTGGTTTAAAATAATAAGCATCTAGTCCTTGCAGAACTCAACATAATGAGGCACCCTGTTTTCTCGTCTTTCTCCCACCCCCCGCCCCCATTTATTCTGGGAACGATTAGCCGAGCCTGACTTTTACTGTTTGCAACCTATGAATTAAATCACTCCAGAAATTGATGTGCTCCCCTGTTTTAGAACCTCAAAAAACCTTGGTTGATCTTAAGTGATTGTGGGAGGCAATTTCTCTGATGGAAATTGATTGCTGCTTCATTTAAAATCAGGTCAGCAATTCAGGATTAAGTACAGCTGTGATTATTAGCTATCAAGGTAGGCCTTTCCACCACCCCTTCCAACTTTATAATAAACATTTAATTTTTTTTTTCTCCCTGGTAAAGGAACCCCATTATTATTGTATTCACGGTATAGAAGTCAGGCCTGGAATTAGGGAGTTGCTTTTATTCCACCTTGCAAAATAGCCTGGGAGGAACAGGTCGAAGTATTCTTTAATGAGGTTTAATTCAGTGTTATTATCTAGAGATGACTCAGAGGGGGTCAGAAAAGTCAAGATGGCAACTGCGGGTGCAGGTAGCTTTGAGTCTTCGTTCGCTAACGGCTCGGCTTTAGTTTCACAGCGGCCTGGGAAAGCTGTGCTTTGAAATTCGAAATAGCTTTGAACAACCAGGACGTCCTTGACCAAAATTGGGAGCGGAATTTCCGTTGCTGAACAAGGCGGTCGTTAAGTGAGTTGTGCCCAATTTTAGGAAATTTTCTTGCCAGGGTTGTTAAGCCAGTCGTTGCAGCTGTTAAGTGAATTGCACACAGAGAGCCCTCGACTTAACAGCAGTTCACTTAGTGACTCTTCAGAGTTACGACGGCACTGAAAAAAGTGACCTATGACCATTTTTCAAACAACCATTGCAGCATTCCAAGGTCCCTTCATTCTATTCTATTCTATTCTATTCTATTCTATTCTATTCTATTCTATTCTATTCTATTCTATTCTATTCTATTCTATTATTTTATTATTTTATTATTTTATTTTATTTTATTTTATTTTATTTTATTATTTTATTTATTTTATTATTTTATTTTATTTTATTTATTTTATTTTATTATTTTCTTTTCTATTCTATTCTATTATTTTATTATTTTATTTTATTTTATTTTATTATTTTATTATTTTCTATTCTATTCTATTTATTTTATTTTATTTTTTTATTTTATTTTATTTTATTTTATTTATTTTATTTTATTTTATTTTCTTATTTTCTTATTTTCTTTTCTTTTCTATTCTATTCTATTCGATCAAAATTCAGATGCTAGGCAACTGACTCATATTTATGACCGTTGCAGTAGTCTCAGACTCACGTGATCCCCTCTTTTGCGACCCTCTTGACGAGCAAAGTCCACGGGGAAGCCCGATTCACTTAACAACGGTGTGTCTAATTTAACAACTGCAGTGAATCACTTCACATTCGTGGCAGGGAAAGTTCGTAAAATTGGGCAAAATTCCCTCAGCTGATGTTCTCACACAGCAACAAAAATGTTGGGCTCAATTGTGGTTGTCAGTTGAGGACCACCTGTCATTGTTAAACAAATCCAGTTTCTCCTAATGACTTTGCTTGTCGGAAATACTCAAAAAGGTGATCCCACGATCCTGGGACAACACTGCAACCGTCGTAAATAGGGGACCAGTTGCCAGGCGTACTGCCTGGAGCATGTGTTCAAAAGCAGAGAAGGTCTAGGGGGTGACGTGATAGCCAGTCCTTCAGTATTTGAGGGGCTGCCACAGAGAGGAGAGGGTCAAGCTATTTTCCAAAGCACTTGAAGACCAGACAAGGAAGAATGGATGGAAACTGAACAAGGAGAGATTCAACCTGGAAATAAGGAGAAATTTTCTGACAGTGAGAACAATCAACCCATGAAGCAGAAGCTGCCTTCGGAAGTTGTGGGAGCTTCATCACTGGAGGCTTTCAAGAAGAGACCGGACTGCCATCGGTCAGAAATGGTATAGGGCCACAGGTGGCACACAAAGCCAAATCGGTGGGCATGCGAGTTCAGCTCCAGCTGTTTTCTGCCTCCAGAGGGCCTGAGGGTGGATTGGGGAAGGCCTATTTTTCGCTCTCCCCAGGCTCCAGAGCCTTTCTAGGAGCCTGGGAAGGGCGAAAATGGAAGTCAGCAAATGGGCCCTTTCTGGCCTCCGGAGGGCCTCCACGGGGGTGGGGAAGGCCGTTTTTGCCCTCCCCAGGCTCCAGAGCCTCTCTAGGAGCCTGGGAAGGGTGAAAATGGTGGGTCTGGAAGTCAGCAAACGGGCCCTTTCTGGCCTCCGGAGGGCCTCCAGGGGGTGGGGCACGGAAGGCCGTTTTCGCCCTCCCCAGGCTCCAGAGCCTTTCTAGTTGGCTGAGAAGGGTGAAAATGGTGGGACTGGAAGTCAGCAAACGGGCCCTTTCTGCTCTCCAGAGGGCCTCTGAGGGGAGTGGGGAAGGCCGTTTTCGCCCTCCCCAGGCTCCAGAACCTCTCTAGGAGCCTGGGAAGGGCGAAAACGGTGGGTCTGGAAGTCAGCAAACGGGCCCTTTCTGCCCTCCGGAGGGCCTCCAGGGTGGGGTGGGGAAGGCCATTTTCGCCCTTCCCAGGCTCCTAGAGAGGCTCTGGTGCCTGGGGAGAACAAAAAACGGGCCTACATGGCTCACCGTGCCGAAAGCGGGACAAGCGTGGGGGGGATGAGCACGCATGCACGGGGACTTATAGAATTATAGGCATGGGCATGCGCATGCGACCCCCCCTGTTCCCCCCCGCTTTTGGCATGCAATGGCAAAAAGATGAGCCATCACTGGTGTAGGGTCTCATGCTTGGGTGGGTCCCTTCCTACTCTGTTATTCTCTTGCCTTGTGTCCTATCTATACTGTAAGCTTCTCTTTTTCTAGTCTTTGTCCCTTCTCCAAATATTTTTTTTTCCCCAATGTATTTTTTTTTCCCCCCAGTCCAGATCTCTTTACTCATCTCTGGAATGGCATAATCCGTTACAATTTATAGAAAAGCTTAAATTTTGGCACAGGTGCGCATTCCAGTTCTTAGGTCGGTTCAAGGAGCTGCAAACGTGTAAATTCCGATGAAAATATGCACGGGATTCGTATCTGGACCATCTCTTAAGAAAAAGCCCATTTTGATCATTCTTGAAAAAAGGAAAGACAGAGAGTTAGAGACATAAATTACCCTGATCTTCTCCGGGGTCAGAAGGAGGTCTGGCCTTCCTCACCAGCTAAGCAAGTTATTTTTCTGATATTGAGAACAAATAGTTTCTTAAGGCCTTGATTCTTTCATGAAAGAACAGACCTGAGAAAGCATCTAATAAGTAACATTTACTATCACCTTATCAGTTGGCCTGGCACCAAGAGGGCTTGTCAAAATCCTCTTCTGTCTCCTTTATCACTAATGTCAAAGTCCATTTTCTTCTCTGCAAACTCACCTATCAGATGCCCTTTCTTAGCAAAGAGAAGTCCCGTTTAAAGGGTGGGGGGGAATGAAAGCTCACTTCACTTGAGCTGATAAAATATCCTAACCTTACAAGGCAAGATTTTAACTCAGGAAGATGAAACAATCTCTTTGTTTGAAGGACTAATTCCTCAATTAGTATTGTTTCAAATACTAATTGAGGAATGAAGAAATTGTGGAAGGGAGGGAGGGAGAAGAGGGAAATTGGGAGGGAAGGTGGAAGGAAGGAAGGAAATAGGAAAGAAGGAAGGAGAGAGAGAGAGAGAGGAGGGGGAAATAGGGAGGAAGGGAGGGAGGGAGGAGAGGGAGAGAAGGGGAAAATTGGGAGGGAAGGAGGGAGAGATAAGGGGAAATTGGGAGGGAGGATGAAAGGAAGGAAGGAAATAGAAAAGAGGGAAGGAGAGAGAGAAGGGGAAATAGGGAGGGAGGGTGGAAGGAAGGAAATAGAAAAGGAAGGAGAGGGAGAGAAGGGGAAATTGGGAGGGAGGGTGGAAAGAAGGAAGGAGAAAGGGAAGGGGGAAATAGGGAAGAAAGGTGGAAAAAAGGAAGGATAGATGGAAAGAAGGAAATAGAAAAGGAGAGAGAGAGAGAAGGGGAAATAGGGAGGGAGGGAGGAGAGGGAGAGAAGGGAAAATTGGGAGGGAAGGAGGGAGAGATAAGGGGAAATTGAGAGGGAGGATGGAAGGAAGGAAATAGAAAAGAGGGAAGGAGAGAGAGAAGGGGAAATAGGGAGGGAGGGTGGAAGGAAGGAAATAGAAAAGGAAGGAGAGAGAGAGAAGGGGAAATAGGGAGGGTGGAAGGAAGGAGAGGGAGAGAAGGGGAAATTGGGAGGGAGGGTGGAAAGAAGGAAGGAAATAGGAAAGAAGGAAGGAGAAAGGGAAGGGGGAAATAGGGAAGAAAGATGGAAAAAAGGAAGGATAGATGGAAAGAAGGAAATAGAAAAGGAAAGAGAGAGAGAAGGGGAAACGGAGGGAGGGAGGAAGAAGAGGGAGAGAAGGGGAAAATTGGGAGGGAAGGTGGAAAGAAGGAAGGAAGGATGGATGGATGGATGTAGAGAGAAAGGGGAAATTGGCAGTGAGGAACCGAGGAAGGAAGGATATTCAATAACCCATATATCTCTTAAGAAAATTATATTTCTTTGATATATCTTCCTATATCCTCTGCATTTGTGAAGTTTTCCAACCTTACGGAGTTCCTTTCAGGTTTTCTTACAGAAAACTGAATTGAACTGAATGGCTGCCAGATGCATCCATGGCACATTCCTTAACCCACTCGGATTCCTGTATCCAGGGGCTTAAGCTTCTCACCCTGAACAGTACTGGAACGGTGAGGTGAGCGTTCAGAGAGAGAGAGAGAGAGGGAGGGAGGGAGGGAGAGAGAGAGAGAACCACAGTTGCACACATAGCCTGCAAAAACAAACAAAATGGAACAAAAAGCTTCACTTGATAGTTGCATATCCTGTTCATCTGCTATTGAATCTCACTCATTCACAATGTGCAGAGTTATGGAGACAGGGAGAGACAGAGACTGAGAAAGAGGGAGGGAAGGAGACAGAGAAAGGGAGGGAGAGAGGGAGGGAGGGGAAGAGAGAAGGAGAGAGACAGAGAGGGAGGGAGGGAGAGAGAAAGAGGGAGAGAGGGAGGGAATCACAAAGAAAGGGAGAGAGGGAGGGAGGAAGAGACAGAAAGAGGGAGGGAAAGAGAAAGAGAGAGGGAGGGAGGGAGACAGAGAGGGAGACAGAGAAAGGGTGGGAGGGAGAGAGGGAGGGAGGGGAAGAGGGAGGGAGAGAGAAAGAGGGAGGGAGGGAGACAGAAAGGGAGAGGGAGAGGAAGGGTGGGGAAGAGGGAAGGGGAGAGGCAGAGAAAGAGGGAGGAGAGAGGGGGAGAGGGAGGGAGAGAGAGAGACAGAAAGTGTGAGTGGGAGGGAGGGGAAGAGAGGGAGGGAGAGAGTGAAAGATGGAGGGAGAGAGTGAAAGAGGGAGGGAGGGAGACAGAAAGGGAGGGAGGCAGGGAGAGACAGAAAGAGGGAGAGGGAAAGAGAAAAGGAGGGAGGGAGGGAGAGAAAGGGAGGGAGGGAGGGAGAGAGAGAGACAGAGAAAGAGAGACGGAGGGAGGGAGACAGAGAGAGGGAGACAGAAAGGGTGGGAGGGAGAGGGAGGGGAAGAGAGGGAGGGAGGGGGAGAGGGAGGGTGGGGAAGAGAAGGGGAGAGGCAGAGAAAGAGGGAGGGAGACGGAGGGATACAGGGAGGGAGGGAGGGAGAGAGACAGAAAAGGGAGGGAGGAGAGAGAGAGACAAAGTGTGGGGGAGTGGGAGGGAGGGGCAATGAGAGGGAGGGAGACAGAAGGGGGAGGGGAGGCAGGAGAGAGACAGAAGAGAGGGAGGGTGAGAGGGAAAGAGAGAAGAGGAGAGGGAGGGTCTGGTTGAGGAGAGAAACGAGATTGTTTTTCACACTTACACCCCCTGTCACAAGATCAGAATTCAGATGCTTGGCAACTGGTTCATACTGGCGGCCTGTCCCGTTCAGATCATTACTTTCTTTAAGTTGTAGTGTGTACAAGCAGTGTAATTGTATTGGCAAGCACACCAATTGCTAATGCTCCCCAACCTAAGCTAATTAGACAAGAGGTTAACAAGAATCAAGCAGGAAGTAGATGCAGACAGAGATAAAGTTCAAGAGAGGAATATGGGAGGCAAGTCAAAAAAAAGCATAACAATTAAAGTATTGAAGCGAACAAGAGCCGATGGATAGATGACTTCTCTCCTTTTTTGCTGTTGTCTGATTTGCTTCTCTTTTTTCTCTCTCTCTCGTCTTTTTTAGGTACGTGACATGACTAGAAGTTAGGTAGGATAGAAAGAAAAAGTTCTTAATAAAGGTTGACACGATTAAAAGCTAGAGTAAGACAGAGGAATAAGAGAAAGGGGGAATATTAGTGTATACACTTTTATATAATAAAATAAAAGCAATAATAAGAGAAAACATGGAACAATTGAATAATGACAGACTGCGACTTCATATAAATCTGTGTATTATTATTAGAAATATATAAGTTGGTCGAATGTAATAATTCTGATTAATTTTACTAGTTTTATTTGTATTAGAATGTATGACACCCAGGTGCTGCACTCTTCACGCATCGATACATATATATATATATAAAATAAAATAAAATAAAAAACTTGAGGAAAAAAAAGAAGAATCATGCAGGAGACGGCCGAGGTTTTGCTCAGCCATTATGACTGATCAATGGGCAGCCTGGAAGGGGGTTTCCTTCTTCCACCCTCACCCCAATAAAATTGTGTAATAAATAAGACTTTCCAACCTTCGTCATCTCGGATTTAAAGCAGGGCAAGAATTCCATTTGCAGGGAGAAGAAAAAAATAGCAGGTTTACTTTTCCACGGGGGGGCAAAACCCGAAGGCCACCAGCAAGAGAAATGTTGCCTTAATTTTCTTTTATTGGGAAGAAGAACAAGCTGTTGAGTTGTTCTGAAGTCAGCTCTGTGTATTTTGATGTAATCCTTTCTTTTAGTCTCGGAGGTTCGGAAAGCAAATTAAAACAACAAAACCAATTAAAAAGTCAGAAGAAAGTGATCCGGCTACCTTTTTAAACAAACTAGAAATCTGTTTGTTTTTTACATTATATTTTACCTCTCCTGTTAGTTTGTCATAACTTCCTTCCTCCCTCTCTCTGTCATTTCCCTTTCTTCTTCCTT